>JWIU01000092.1:216389-674993 GCA_000966885.1 Xylaria sp. JS573
AATAAAAAAAAAAGCTGTCAGAATGGGGTTTTGTCCCAGTGACCACTGGAGCCGACCGTAGTGTACACTAGGTAGGCAGGTACCTGAGCTGAAGAGTCGACATCCATGGATGGATGGATATGGGCGGGAAGTACCCCACTACAAGCATGTACCAGGGTTACCATTTTTATGGCTACCGGTATGATCCATTATATCACCTCACAAAGCTTGATCATGACAGGACTTAAGTGAGAATCCATGGCCAGGTTTCTTTCTAACCCGTTACGACGGAGCGTCCTGCGATGCGTTTCCAACATCCAGAGGCGGCCTCTGCCGTCGTCGTGGGCTCGGCCGCGCCAACGTCAGATTCTTTTTCAGCAGCTGTGCAGAACCGTTCATGACGATGCCTCTGCCACTACCCCTACCTCTACAGCTGCTGACCCGCAAGATGGAGAACCGCCCGCGGATGAAGACGCCAAATGGAATACCTTTAAAGACTCCTGTAAGATGAATTCCTACGCTTCTGCTTTTGGAACCATTCTTAGTAATACAAAGTGAAGTTTCCTTCCCCAGACAAACGCCGAGCATGTTCTTGAAGCCGGGTCAAGATGTGACCATTCATGGCTTTATTGGGAAGCGACGAAACAAGAGCTCCTTTCTGAGTTTCTGTCACATTAAGACAGATATAAAAAGCCATGATGTTCAGATCGTATCTAGCTGGAATAAACCCGACTCATTGCAGCACAAGGCTCATCAAGCCTTGCTAAAGATCCCGGCACACAGTCCGGTGGCAGTGACCGGCACTCTTGTCGAGCCCGAAGAATCTTCGGACCGCGATTTCCAGGGAGGAAACCCCAAGAGGTCGTGGGACATAAAACTACGCGAGATAAAATGCCTAAACCGCTTCCCGTCGGACATCATTGTCCCCAAGAAGGGTCCGCACGTATTCCCTCCCAAGTCTCGTCACCTGCAGTTCCGATTCGATCCTATGCTAGAGGACAGGATGCACCTGCGCCAGATGATACAATCGAGACTACGAAAGACTCTACAGAGCACCGGTTTTCTGGAGATTGAGACCCCCCTTCTTTTCAAGTCGACTCCCGAAGGCGCCCGTGAATTTCTCGTCCCGACGAGGCGCCCCGGGTTTGCGTATGCACTGCCGCAGAGTCCTCAGCAATACAAGCAGATCCTCATGGCGGGTGGCTTCCACAGATACTTCCAGTTCGCCAAGTGCTTCCGCGACGAGGACCATCGTGCCGACAGGCAGCCTGAGTTCACCCAGTTGGATATGGAGATGGCATTTTCAACCGGATATGATGTGAGAAGGATAGTTGAGAGAATAGTGTACCGAATGTACGGGACTTTCAAGAAATCGTTCTTTCCAAGGGAAATTAATGGGATACGGCATCCAACCCAGCGCAGAGACGATGTCAACGAGAGCAAGAAGGGGGCCAAGAAAGAGGAAGAGAAGGAGGATGAGGACGACGAGTTTGAGGATACGTTCCAGAAAACGTTCCACAACGAAGATCGTTATCCCCCCATCAAGCCCTTGTTTCCTCGTATGAAGTATGAAAACGCAATGAAGCATTTTGGTTCCGACAAGCCTGATCTTCGTATCAACACACACGCGTCGAATGTAAGTACAGTCTGCCTCATATATAGAAATGATTCGCCGTTGCTAACATCGGCCAGATTATTCGTGTCGACCACTTCCTCCCCGAAGACTTTGTGAGGAAGATAACGAGTTTAGAGAAACCTGTAGTGGAGGCTTGCAAGTTCCGACTGGGCGGTTCTCCCAGAGACTCGGGCAAGTTCATCAGCGAGTTCATGGACGCCCTGCCGAGCACCACGCTCAAGCTAAGCCCCGGGAGCACCCCGGGCGTGCTAATATTCGACTCCAGCAAGCCGCTCCAAGGCCTGTCGGCCCTCGAGCACGCCGCGGCGGAGCAGCTCGTCGGCGTGAAGGAGAACTACTGGCCGGCGTGCGAGGACGGCGACATCATCGTCTTCCAGGCCCGCAAGGACGAGCCCTTCCAGGGCGGCTCGACCGACCTGGGGCGGCTGCGGAGGGCCATCTACGAGAGCGCGGTGGGCGCGGGCGTGATCCCCCGGAGCAGGGCGTTCAAGTTCCTCTGGGTCATCGACTTCCCGCTCTTCACGCCCCTCGGCGGCGACGGCGACCCGGGCCAGGGCGGCGCCGCGGGCTTCTGCTCGACGCACCACCCGTTCACGGCGCCGCTGGGCCCCGCCGACCTCGACCTGCTGCGGACGGACCCGCTGCGCGCGCGCGCCGACCACTACGACCTCGTGCTCAACGGCGTCGAGGTCGGCGGCGGCAGCCGCCGTATCCACGTGGCCGAGGTGCAGGAGTACGTCATGCGCGACATCCTGCGCATGTCGGACGCGGGCGTGGGCCAGTTCGCCCACCTGCTCGAGGCCCTGCGCGCGGGGTGCCCGCCGCACGCCGGCTTCGCCTTCGGCTTCGACCGCCTCGTGGCCCTGCTCTGCGACGTGCCCTCCGTCCGCGACGTCATCCCCTTCCCCAAGAGCAACAAGGGCGAGGACCTGCTCGTCGGCTGCCCGTCCAGGACCACGCCCGAGCAGCAGAGGACGTACCACCTGGCGCCTGCTGAGAAATAGGGGGCGTGAGAAGCTTGATGCGGATGTGAAGGTCGGAGCAAACAACGCTCTAATCTGGATACGTGCAACTTGTATGATATTAGACTTGATAAAAAGCAGATAGGTGTACAATATCATCTCAACGTCGTACTATCTTTTTCAGCTCACCTAGAGCAAACACATTGTTGGTCTATTTGATGTATGAAACTCAATAGCTCTTGACTTGTACCAGTCAGTAACGTGTTCACATATATTTAACAGACGTGAGGTACCAATCCATACAACATGAGCTTTACACACTTGAATTACACGTCTGGGCCCAACTAATAATCTCCATTACACAACTCCCAATAGTATAATTTAACCATCCTAACAAACCTACTCATACGATTCAAATCCACGCCCAACCTCCCTACTCGGAACTTTTCACATCCGCCGAGCTGGTCCCATCATCAGCCGGCAGCCCCTCCTCATCGCCCGGCTCACGGTAGCCGCCGCTGGCCGGCCCGGCACCGCGGGTGCGGCCGCCGATGATGTTGGCTTTGTCGATGGCTTCCGCATCATCGCGCTCTGACAAGGCAAGGTCCGTCAATATCATGGTTTTTACGTTCGTTCGAGGACGATAAGGGCATAACCTCAGAAGCAAGGGTAAGAGCAGAGGGCAGGTGGGTGATAGGGGAGGTGGGTATGGGGAGGGGGAGAGGAACGTACCAAGCTGCGCGTCACTGTCCGCTGTCGCATCGTCGACGAGGTCCTCGACGCGATCCTGGTCCGATTGCACCGGGACTTCCTCGTCCTTGTTGCCGGGGCGCGAGACGTAGGAGTTGTCTGCGACGGCGCCGGAAGGGGCCTCGTTCTCGTAGGATGACATGGCGTTTTATTCTCTAGTTCGAAATAATTATTTTGTTTTTGACGGGCTGGGACACAGCGGGTGTATTTAGCGTTTACTTGGCTGTATGGTTTGTTGCTCGAGGTATGTATAATGGCCCAGCCAAATTTGATAGGACTCGGACGGCAGTCCTGCAATTATATATACCCGCGTCGACCAAACCCTTTCCCGCCCCTACCAACGCGAATCCAGACATCATAGACGCCGGCGACAACGCAACGCAATGCAGCCCCATCCGCGAACAGACGAGCGCAAAGACGCGCGTGGGCAGGTAGGTAGGTAGGGTGTCAATGACGCCACGACTGGCGCGGGGCCATGAATCACCACCGCCGTTTGTTTTCATTGTTTGAAAGAGAAACAGCCTTACATCAACGACACCCGACTCACTCGGCTACTTCAATAACGCAATACGCTCTCCGGGAAAGGGAAAAAGAAAAGTGAGGAACAAAAATACAGACTGATCACGGCGCACCATCCCCGAACCTACGTATCGAGACTAACCTACGGTTGTAGATAGGTAGGTAGGTAGATGTCTCAGACTTAGAACCTAGCAGCTAACAGCGCCTCGTCGTCACCACTTGGGATACAGTAGACAGATCCTGAGAGCCTCTCAATCCCGTCTTCATACCGGGAACGAAATACGAATCGACTGCCTAGTTGGGTCGATCTAAGCTATCCCACACTAGTCACGATTCCCGAATTGATCACGTCTCTTCGCCTCGATCTCAACCACGCCTAGCAACGTGGGATGAAGGGATCTTCGGTTATCAGCTCCATATGCACGCCCAGGCGGTTTTTTGGGTTGCCTTTTGAAATCGAATACCCATTAAGTCTTCTACCGAAAACAAACAAGGGTGGGGGTATCGCATGTCTAACTTGCTCAGTGCCGCCGTATAGTACCTCCTATCCAGGCCACATCCCTCCCCTCCCTGCCCCCGCCCCCGTCCCCGTCAATGCTTCACTTGTTCATGTGCTCGCTCGCTCGCTCACTCTCAATACTGATTCACTGCTTACGGTACCTCGACGGACCACCCCCGCCACCGCGTTTCAACCCACCCCCAATCTGCATGCTTTCCTCGAGCGCGCGTCTCAGGTCATCGTCCACCTCGTCCTCATCACCACCACCCTGTTCCTTCCGAGACCGCCGGAACTCTTCCTCGGCCAGGCTCTGTTTCTTGACGTACTCGAGCACGATGCTCTCCTCGTTCTGCATGCTAGACGCGCGCGCGAGCTCGTCTTTGTGCGCCCGCTCGGACTCTTCGATGGCGCGCCTGAGCTCCTCGTCGTCGGTCGGTCGGCTTTGCTGCTCGGCTTGGGACGCTTCGATGGCCTTTCGCAACTCCTCTTCGTCATCGTCGCCTGCCTTCTCTTTCTTGTGACTATTTGCGGCATGTTCCGCCTGCGAAGCCTCGATCGCCTTTCTGTACTCCTCATCGTCCTCTAGGGTGACCGGACCGTGTTCTGTTTGCGATCTTTCGAGAGCATTCTTAAGGTCCTCATCTTCTGATTCTTCCTCGAGGTCATGCATGCGGATGGTTCCTTGTTGGTGCTCGGACATGCTCAGTTGGAGAGCTTGTTCGATCAACGCTTGGTACTCTTCGTCCGAGATATCCTCGAGATCGCCGTAAGGCAGTGGCTCTGTTGGGCTATCGCTGTCGGGTAACGGGCGCTTGACATCAGATATGTACCCAGAATCTTGTCCGCTAGACAAGGTGGAAGGTGCTGCTGATCTTGTTGCCCTTATCGTCATTGACCTCTTCAACATCCCAACACCAGATCGGATCGCCTGCTCGACTCGTACGTCTTCGGCTTCATCACCTCTAGAAGTCTCGTGGACGGCCGCCCGGATCGCCTGTTCGTACTCGTCCTCCTGATCACGTATACTATCGACGCCAGAAACGCTGGCAGCATCCTTGGGGCGTAGCCCACCCGTAGTCCCGGTTCCTGATTGTCTCTTCTTCCATGCTTTCTGCTGTTCGTGAAGCTTCTTCCGTTCGTCATACGATAGATTCTTTGTGTGTCGCCATCCCGTCTTGGGTGGTTCATCGCCGAGGTCTTCTGTCGAGACTGATGCATGCTTAGGTGCGGCAGGAGAAACCTCCCTAGATTTCCCCTTCTCCTTTTGTTTGCGAGTGTAGAAGGCATTCATGTCATCCCTCTGGGCAAGCCAACGGGTCTCGACGTCATCACGCTCTTGTGCGGAGGAATTCTCAACTTCGTCGTTACCTTGAGAAATCCGAGAGGACACAATATACCGGTGAGCACTCCGCGCAAATAACGAACGGATTTCGGCATGGAAACCCGCCATAGTATACGCTGGAATGGACCACACAGCTGTGACGATGGGTTAGTAGGATTCGCCATATTTGTTGAATAAGTTAGTCACGTACCTGCTGCAGGCTTGAACATAAGCCCGCCAATACCCTTGCTGAACCCCTTTATGAGCCCTATACCACCTTCTTTTTCGGCACCTCTAAGAGGCTGTGTGATAATTCCGGTGATCCCGTCATACATGCCATAACCGAATTCTTTACTAGCAACTTTGAGACCGCTGCCAAACCCGGTGACCTTCTCAGTTGGGCGAATGGTGTCGTCATTATACAGACTTGGTGCATTTCTCAGGCCTCTCGCCAGTCCCAGGCAGAAATTCATGGGGGTCTTGACACCAGTTGACACCACATTGTTGATGCTCTTGCCTGCACAAAGTGCTCTGTCCATCGCCTCTTGCATATTCAGTTGTGCACTGGCCTCCGCTACAGGCGCCGTCTGGCTATGACGGGGAGGAGAAGGCTCAGAAGGGGTTATTGAGTCCGTGGATGTGATAGTTGTCAAATTAGGTAAGCTACTATTCCCTGCTTTCATGCTGAGCGGATTGCCGAGAGGATGATAGGGTATACTCGCAGAATCCGAGCTGGGTAGCACCGTGGCAGAGTCCGATGCACTGACAACAGTGGAAACGTTTGACGTGCTGGCATTAGCCTCAGCCTCGGGCATTCCAGCTGCCTCTTCGGAAACCTTGTCGGTCGGCTTCTTTGGTCCCCGGACAGCCTTGAAGATATCTCGAGGGAAGTCAGCAATAGACATGGCGATGCTACCTGCACTTCCTAGTAACATTGCAGTGATTGCTGTGACGGGGTCTGTGGGATGGTCCTCGGTGCTATACTCTTTGGCACGGAATCTACGAAAACAATGTCAACGGGGTAATATTGGGATAGACAAGGTTATACTTACAGCTTCAGATCCGAGTACTGTATATATCCACTATTCACCAACGTAGACGCCGCAAACGCACTGAGATGGACTTGGGTCCGTCGAACACGCCACACGGCTACTCGGCTTGGGGCTAATGAGCAACGAAGCCTGTCAACGTCGAGGAATTTGTGGAAGCTCTGTGCGCCAAGGTCTGAGCCCTTCTCCTCGCGGATTTTTTCTCCCAGTTCACGGGCGCGTTCTTGGGTCTCCGGTTTGATTGCGGTACGGATAGCCGCGGCAAGCGTTTCCGCCGTAAGGTCCTTGTACGGTATCGGGTCTGGTCCCGCACCGGCCCGTGCGATCATAGCGCCCCAGAACGGCTGATCTCCGAAGAACGGGACAACAATGGTGGGTTTACCAGCGTTGATGCCAGCAGCGGTCGTTCCGGCGCCTCCATGATGACAAACTGCGAAAACGCGATTAAATAGCCAGTCATGGGGAACGTTGCCAAGCATAAATACTCCGTCCGGTAGACCAACGGAATCAGCCCCAAGACCTCCCCAGCCTTTCGAAACAAGTGCGCGCACCCCGGTCTCTGCTACAGCATCGAATATCTTCCGGGTCAGTCCATTCGGGTCGTCTACCACAATGGAGCCAAATCCTATGTAAATCGGAGGCGGGCCCGCGTCAAGGAAGGCAGCTAAGTCAGGCTCGGGCGTAAAAGAAGATGCCAAATTAAGGAAGTAAAACCCGGCAATGTCAATGTGTTGACCCCAATCGTTGGGCTTGGGAATGAGTGCCGGTGACCTTCACCTTATGTTAGTACGATAATTGCATTCGGGGCCGCTGTCTTGGACATACCAGCAATATGTGTGAGGGATTCGTAGCCGTGTCAGTACGGAAGGCGCCCAGAGTAAGGAGAGAGGTTCAAGGTCAAGCACTTTACTCCGAAACCTGTTGATCACGTCCCCGAGACCTTGCCATGTCATCATTTCTACCAACGTGTAAGATACGTAGTTCGTGGTCACCGGGTCCGTATTTGATGACTGGATATTGGCTAGGGGTTGTGGAAACGCCTTCGTCGGGGACCAGGGCATACTTCTAGAAGTTAGACAATTTCGCTGCGCGTTTGTGAGAGAAACCTACGTGAACATGAGATGCAGAGGCACTCCCAGCTTCTCTGCGACATGTATATGTGCGAAACTTGGTGGGTTTGCAATAATCGCATCGGCAACAAACGGTTTCTGGCCAGGCTGAACATTCAACGCAACTGGTTCGTGTTCCTCGTCCGGCTTGTCCCGAAGGTCGAAGCGCGGTGCCGGGCCGAGGCCATTTCCGGTCTCGATGCAAGACCTCCAGCAGCCAAGGATAATCTCTTCAATTCCCCTTCTTCGCTTCGTGATCTCTCCGTTCTTCAAAGCATCGATACCAGGCATCAATCCGGGATTCTTGACCATGAAGGCCATGAGCTCCGCTGGATCTCCTCCGATACTGAAAAACTCCAACCCATTTTCCTCGACGAATTTCTGGAAGGTACTATGCGTAGCAATTCGCACACGGTGACCGTAAGTATTCTTGAGGATCTGTCCCAACGCAATAAAGGGCTGAACGTCTCCCCGCGAACCCACGATATGTATCACGACATTTAACCGAGGCGGCGGTTCCTGGCCTGGTTGACCACCAAGACTGGGAGGGACGTAGACAGGTGGGAGAGGGGACTCGGCGGCGATTCTGGCATTTTCCCTTAGCGAGTTTCGTAGGGCGGGTGCTATGACGTCGGCTAGATGATGGCTGGTCTGGTTGAGGTTGATGTCGACTCGACCGTCATCTGTATAATAAAACTGCTGGATCAGCTACAGTTCTACAAGCAGACCAGCTAGGGGAGCACTCACCCGTAACGACGGCCCCAGCATCAAAGCCTGCTTGGCTAAGAGCAAGCTGATCATGGAATTCGCTGTACGCTGGGGGAACGTCTTCTTCAGCTCCAAGTTCAGGCAACTCGGGCATAAAGCCAGTAGGATAGCCATCGTTCACCACGACCTCTGGAGCATTGCTGAGGGAAGTACGGCCCTGAGCCTGACCAGCCCTGTTGGACCGACTGCGCTCCCGCATAGTCATTGTGAGGATAACGTGTTACAGCTTAAAATGACAAGCGTGACATGTGAAGAGGGAGACACAAGGTCGAGAAGGGAAACTGATAGAATGTAGAGTCTGCGTTTCAGGAAGGGTCAATGGTGTCTCATGGATATGAACTATGCTCCTAACACAAGAGCGGAATGAAGAACGATATCATATTATCTAACGAGAGACGGGGTGAAAGAACAGGACAACGAGGGTATCACGAATGAAGTAGGTGACGGCATCTGGTAATGCATGAAACGCCGGCGCAGGATTTAGCAAGTAGAAGTACGTGACGAGGGAGGCTCAGGTCGTGTAGCTGCAGGAGGGAGACCTGTGTAAAGACTGGAGGTGCTTAGGCCTGGCTAGGCTGTAATTATGCAGAGGTCTCGACTAGGTCCCGATTCTCGCAGGATAGGTAGGCGGATTTCGGGTCTCCTCAGTCGAAGACGGTCGTGACACAGGGCTATGACAAGGGGCGCAGGTGTTGCGTGGTCTTGAAGTAGATGATGCACGGAATATGGTATTGTACAGACAGAGCCTACCTAGCTACCTGCTTGATTGGAAAACATGGAGGTGACCTCAAGCAAGCAATGGGGTGGGAACTGATGAGGGGCATGATGACGGTGCCTTGGCTTGCCAGTTGTGGCTGAGATTGGCAACGCGGCACTGGCTACCCTATTAGGTCGCTGGAAAGCGATATTAATGGACCCCATTGATGGTATTCAGCCACCAATTGGAACCTAGCAGCCCAACCAACCCTGCCTACCTACAGAGTACGGCGTATCCAAGTTTTAGGGGCCTACCTAAGTATGTATTTTTGGACCGTTACTGGCCGCCGATATGGGAATACACTTGATTCCCGAGCACAGAAAAAGTATTTCCCCTGTTGTCCTTGTCAATACTTCACAGGTAGCTAGCTGTTCAAACACAACAGGGCGCGTAGGCAGGTATCCTGCGCTTTCGGAAGGTTACGTAAAGCAATGGACAGTCCCTCTCAACAGGTACCCCCCTATCTTTGCAGTCAATACCTTTCGGATGATATAAAGTATGTAGGGAGCGCGCATATGACATGTTGGGTTCATCAGAGGCCAATTTAAACCTACATTTAATTACCGTGGTTCAGTTATCGATTAATATTGAAGTTCATTCTAGGCAGACAAATAATGAACTTGTACGCCACCCAGCTTCGTGATAGTCTCTGCATCTCGTGCGTACGTAAATATCATAGCCCCCCCTCTGAATCCTTCTACTATGTACGGGTCAGCTGGTACAAGTGTTGGGGCTTGACAACTCACAATCTTCCATCGGAAGATATTATAATGAACCTATAGCCACTAAGCTGTAGCCCGGGCCTACCTCTCCCCATAAGTAGTGAGGTCGTGTAACTACTTACACCCCTAGCAAACTCCTGTCGTGTATCTTGGCTACGTCCCAGTGGGTTGGGTTGTAGTGTCACATCCCCCCTTTCCGGATCTGGCAAGTTTAAGTTGATGGTACAAGTACGTCAAAAGAACCATCAACCCGTGACTTGGAAGACTTTCATTATTCAAAGATTCCGCTAGGTATCACTTGACACTGCATTTGTTGCCTACCTGCGTGTCTTACTCCCAGAGAGGTTAGAAACAATGTAAACCAACCGGTCTGTCAACCATATGAAGTGTTCCGGCACCAGCCAACTTATCCACAACATTGAAGCCGGCAGGTTTTACAATTCACACTTTGAAGTTTGAATGCCTCTCTTCGGCTTCCCCGACTAGGTACACCTATTCCTCATCTACGCCAGTATGAGGGGCTGGCTCCCAGGTAATCTGAGATGTGTGCTTTCTGCGTACTAAGTTCACTATCTGTTATACTTGTGGCCGCTAAAGATTAGTCTAGAAGATTAAAATATGCGTGTTGACAATGTGGCAAGCGCGTATTATCCCGATTCGCGGACTCGTATTTCAGTCCCGCCTCAAGTGCTGAGAACGCGCGCGACGGCCGGGATGCTTATGAGCAGGGAGAGAGTGAGATGGGCGGCGTGAGGACTTATACCATTATATATAGCAGGCGACATATCTGGAGCTCAACCTGCAGACTGTTGGTAACAATACTAGACCTGGAGTTTGAAGAGAGTGCGGGCTTGTATGTGTCAGAGACGCGCTAGATTAATGGACTACGCGACGAGCCTGGAGAAACAGATCCCGAGGGTCTAGACACTTATGAGGGGCTGACTGGGTAAAGGTTTGAACTGGAAGAGAATGTGTTGTGGGAGTACCTGGTTTTGGTGATTGTTAGCAGAAAATAGCCAGTTGGATGTTCCACTGAAGTATAGTCAACAACGTGTTATAGTCGACAACATGTTCGACTATGATACGATATCCCTCATGTGTCCTGAGATTCATGTACTGTTTCCTTACTAACAAGATCCATCATCCATCGCAAGGCACCCATATCGTTATTGAGGTTCCCAGCCCTCATTTCACCCTGCAATTCAAATCAACTCCTGACAAAGGAACATTACTTGTCACCCACTCCCGTATTGCTTGGTTTTTGGTTCAAGTGTCTGACCTCGACTTCAATATGACTTTCACCTTCCCATCAATGCCGTAAGCCATACATATGCCAACCCTAGACATATTGAGACCCCTGTATAACGTCTGATCTTCGTGATATAATGGCACGAGACTAATAAACGCCGTTTGCGAGGTCTTGGTATTTCCCATCGAGTACCCTCATCATACTTAGAACAATATGGTTGCAGCTTTCACCTGGTGCGATTCGATACGCGCTTCGAGATAGAGTTCGCATAGAGTACCGACTCTACAATTCTTTCAGTAGAAGCAAAGGAAGATTTTGTTTGAGCTTGCCAGATTTTGAATATGGTACATGGACTCGTTCACCGAAACGCGAGTCCTTTCTGTCCTCGACTAGTAAACGAAACTCGTCTAACATCGGTGCTGATATTAGCATCACCCAGCCTCCATCTGCCGCTCCCCATGAGGTCCAAACGCGAGTCGCAGCTGCATAAGGCCGCGCCATCTACGATAGACCACATAACCTCCGCATTAACATCCCACCGCAACCGTCATCGCAACCGTCATCGCCCCGTTTAGCTGGAGAATTTCCGAGTGATCTTGGCGATAACTACGAGGAGCATTAGCTAAACCTGTATCTGTAAAACCAGTTAAGGAAACCCAGCTTACCATGTAAGGCGACAACGCTGAAAATGAAGACGAGAGACAGGACGAGGACAACGACGGGGTCGACCTTCAGGCCGGGAGATTCGTCGGTGTAGAGTCCTAGCACCGGTTAGCACCACAAGTCGCGCCGTATCAGATATCCTTTTTCTACATACGGAGCATCGTGCTGCTGCTTCCGCCGGCACCTGCGGCCCTCGTACTGCTTGGCCGGGCATTGGCGATCTTCTCCTTCTGGTCGGCGGCAGCTCTTCGTCGGATGGCGGTTCGGGCACCTCCAGGGGGAGCAGGAGACGAGGGACGACCGGTGCTCGAGCCAGTCGCGGCCGGCGAGTTGACGGGGGAGGCAGGGCGTGGAGAAGACTATACGCAGGTCAGAGGTCAGCATGTGTCAGTAGACCAAGTATTGGGCTCCCTTGGTGAGGACATGTTGCAACAACACGACAGCCGCCGGGTGAGCTCGCTGATCTGGCGTTTGCGACACGGGGCTAGAAAATAATATCGAAGTTGAACATACCATTGCGGAGATGGAAGAAAAAAAGAACAAAGATGGCAAAGAGCAGATAAGGACCTCTAGATGATTCGGGATGTGGAAAGTGAAGGTAGATAGATGTTGGGAGAACAGGGTCAGGTCGCGTGTAGGTTTAGATGGCGTGGCCGTTGTAGCTGTCTCCAAAAAATCCGGGGTTCAATTGAACTGAATTGAGGCCACGATTTTGGAAACTTGCCAAGCCTCCATCCCAGCCTAGGTACCTGGGCCATTAAGCCAGGCCAGCCCGTACCTATGTACCTAGCTTGGCGCGTGCACCCTGGACGCTCAGAATGGATATTCGCTTTTTCCGGACGCCGGAATGTCCACTCCCTTACCGCTTACCTAAGGCTTGATTATGTAAGTCCATCAGGTGTTGCCCGTCAGAGATTAGGTACCTAGGTACCTAGATACAAACAAAGCCCAATCCAGGGGACCTTGAGGTCACCCCGCTGCAGCGGCAGGCATTTGCTTCAGCGCCAGCATGTGAGACAAAGAAGATCATGGCGCCCCACATTGCGTCTTTACCAACAGATTGCGCGCTTCTCCCAGCAGAGAGGTTAAGTGATGTGGGGTTGATGCAGTCTCAACCGGCATACGGCAGCTCGTTGCATGACATGTAAGAAGACTAACCAATGAACTGAGTCATTTTCTATGAAGCCTTCTTTCCAACCTCTTACAACTCAGGTGAATGTTCTCTTTGCGTGAATCCTTACAAGACAGTGAACAAACAAGCTTCCTTGCTAGGCCAGGTATATCAACTTGGGCTCCCCGCTATCTAGCGCTATTCGCAAACCCAAGAAACTCAAGAGCTTTAGATTGCGACCTTATTGCTGATTCCCTATCTATCTATCTATGAGAGAAGAGGCAAACGAAGCTCGCTCACATATCCCCAATATCCCATAAAGTCCTTCCACTTCCACTGCGTTGACTTCTGCCGCGGTCAAGATGGACTTTGACTGGTCGACTCCCTTCCCGGAGGGGGTCATCTCCTTTCTCGATACTGACCTTTACAAACTTACCATGCAATGCGCCGTTCTCAAATACTATCCTGACGTGCCCGTTACCTATGCATTTAACAACCGTACCCCTGAGAAGAAGCTATCGCGAAAGGCTTTCTCCTGGCTATGTGACCAAATCAGCAGTGAGTCCACCTCTCCCACTGCCCAGGTGCTCTCCCTCCCTCTACTGACACGAGCCGTCCCCTTATAAGAGCTTGGCAACATCTCGCTATCGGACGACGAGCTACGATTTCTACAAACGCATTGCAAGTATCTGTCACCTCCCTACCTCGAATTCCTGAAGGACTTCCGACTCAAGCCCCGCGAGCAACTGGTTCCCACGTTCAACCCCATCGGAGAGGACACAGGAGCTGACGACGAGTTGGGCGACATCCACATCGAAATTCGCGGCAAGTGGGTGGACACAATCCTCTACGAAATCCCACTTCTCGCCTTGACGTCCGAAGCCTACTTCAAGTTCATGGACCGGGACTGGAACTATGACGGACAAGAAGAGAAGGCGTACGAGAAGGGTATGCAACTGTTGAAGGCGGGATGTATATTCTCGGAATTCGGCGCGCGCAGGCGGAGAGACTACCACACGCAAGCATTGGTTTTCAGGGGACTGGTCAAGGCCAGCAAGGATGCGGAGAAGCGCGGCCTACCGGGCAAGCTGTCCGGTACCAGTAATGTTCATCTGGCTATGCGATTCAACCTGCCGCCCGTTGGTACAGTGGCCCACGAGTGGTTCATGGGCATTGCGGCTATCACGAACGACTACGAGGATGCGTCTGAAGAGGCACTACGTCGCTGGGTTGGCTGCTTCGGTGAAGGCGTGCTGGGAATCGCCTTGACAGACACTTTCGGCACGCCAGCCTTCTTAAAAGCATTCAGCAAGCCCATTCGATACCTCCCGGATACCCCGAACATTCCATTGCTAGATGAGGGCACTAAGCCAACCACCTCGCCCCGCACTTATGCCGAGGTCTTTGCTGGCGTGCGCCAAGACTCGGGCGCCCCCGAGGATTTTGTCAAGATGATGCGCGAGTTCTATGAAAGCCAGGGCATCAAGGACAAGAAGAACATTGTGTTCTCGGATTCGCTTAATATTGAAAAGTGTATCGAGTACAAGCACATATCGGAGGCGCAGGGTTTCCAGCCGACGTTTGGTGTCGGGACGTTCCTGACTAACGACTTCACGCAGCTGACGACGGGCAAGAAGTCTGTACCGCTCAACATTGTCATCAAGCTGAGCTCAGCCGGGGGCAACCCGGCTATCAAGATCAGTGACAACATTGGAAAGAACACCGGCAATCAGTCCAAGGTTGATGAGGTCAAGAAGCTGTTGGGCTATGTAGAGAAGGACTGGGAAGGGGGCGATGAGACGTCGAGATGGGGAAAGGAGTGAAGTTGATCAGAACAATGGAGGGTTTTGGGACTGCCAGAAAAATCACCTAAAGAAGCACGGATATGAGCGGATGAGTCCCTACTAGGTACCTTAGGTACCTTATGATACCAATTATCACAAGCGAGGTGTATTGTAGACTGGACGAATTGTATGGTGCTGGTCACTTGGGAAAGCGGTACCTTCGATCTGGAAGCGACTTCCATATTACCTGTCGGCAAGCTTTTCCAGCATTGTTGTCACTCGTACCTGCCATTGCAAGTAACACACTTGGGCACTGTTTCCACCCCAGTGTCCAATACATACATCTGAGCACCTTTTATTTATTTCTGATTCCTCGTGGCATCGAGTCCTCCTGTCTCTGTGGAATGTTTCTCTGGATTATCAAGGCAAACTTGCGCGAGGACAGACAGTTCTAGACTTTCAGGTTTCACATTTTAGCAACGTGCCCGTTATCTATATCCCGTCATACCCCCCAGTTCTACTCAACAGGAATATTCACCCTCATCCTCACAATGGTTCGCCATCTCTTTCGTCTGATGGTGGCCGCGGCCTTGAGTTCCATCGCCGTGGCGACCTTCGACGCAGCATCCAAGAATAATGTCGCCGTCTACTACGTGAGTCCTTGTCCCTATGTCACCTCGTGTTCGCCCACCTAATTGAAATCATACTACAGGGTCAGGGGCCGAATCAGAAGTCGCTGAGCACCTACTGCTCCGACCCAGACATCGACATCATCATCCTCTCCTTCGTACATCTCTTCCCGCAGCAGGCCAATGGCTATCCGGGCATCAACTTCGGCAACCAGTGCCGGGGCGGCACCTATCCTGGTCCCGGCTACGGGGGCCAGGACATCCCCGCCAACAACCAGCTCCTCAGGTGCCCGGCTATCCAGCGTGACCTACAGACCTGCCGCCAGTCCGGATCCCCTCAGAAGAAGTTCCTGCTCTCCCTCGGCGGCAGCACCGGCGAGTACCAGCTTACTGGTGCTGCCGATGGTGAGGCGCTCGCGAACCTCCTGTGGTCCATGTTCGGGCCCCGCCAGAAGGACAGCAAGAGCCCGCGGCCCTTGGACGGTTTTGACGGTGCTGAATTCTCCGTCGACGGCTTCGACCTAGACATCGAGCACCCGTCTACGGACAACAGCGCCGGCTACAAGGCTCTCGTCACCAAGCTCAGAAGCCTCTACGCCACCGTTCCCGGACGCACCTTCTTCCTGACGGCATCGCCGCAGTGCGTAGTCCCCGACGCTAACCTGGGTGCTGTTATCGCCGCTACCAAGTTCGACATGCTCTTCGTGCAGTTTTACAACACACCGGAGTGCTCGGCACACACATGGGCCATTGCACAGAAAAAGGCGACGCCCAACGCACCACCCAACAATGCGGGCTTCACGTACGACGCCTGGAGCGACTTCCTGGCCAAGACGCAGCAGAGCAAGGACGCTCGCCTGTACATCGGGATTCCAGGCTCCAAGGACGCCGCTAACGCGGGCTCCGACGTTACGTTCGCGCAGGCCCGCGACTTGGTTAACGCGTACTACTGCCGCCCCAACTTCGCCGGCGTCGCCATCTGGGAGGCTACGTACGCCAACACCAACGTGCAAGACGGCAAGAACTTCTACCAGGCCATGAAGGCGGCGCTAGGTGGAGATGCGAAGCTTGGATGTGCGGTAAGTTCTTTTGTTCTTTTTATCCCCCTCTCCCATTTGTTTACTTCTAGTTTGCGTGTCCCTTTTCCATGATATGTTGACTTGGGCGTATATATGTGAATGTGTGTAGACTAACAAATTGCCATATCAACAAAAGACCAATGGACCAACTCTGTCGTCTCGGATGAGTGCGCCGCAGACGAAGACGCAGTCACAGAAGTCGACACAGACGCAGACACAGCCACCAAAGCACACGCAGACGCTTACGCAGACATCAAAGCAGACACAGGCACGGCCGTCGACGACTCTGCAGACAAAAACTCAGACCTGGTCCCCCCCGAAGCCTTCGAATGGGTCCCAGCTCGAGGGACGCTGCGGAAAGGAAGTTGGGCTCGCTTGCAAGGGCACTTTCTGCTGTAGTGCGTGGAACTGGTGTGGCGGCACGGAGCTCTTCTGCGGTGATGGGTGTCAGAAGGGGTTCGGGAAGTGCAACTGAGGAACGGATGAATGTGTGTGACTTGACTTCGCAATCGCCGGTGAGGACTTGGAATAAGTTATGTTGACGTGGAGGATTGTGCATGGCCTATCTATAGTGATAGTGAAGCACGAGTACACGTGGTCGGCGTTTTTCTGTTCACTCTTTCTACATATGTCTTAGACCTGTTTTTAACACGAAGGTCGGGTAGATAGGCAAGGGAGGCATGGTTTGTTAGGGAGTTGAGATGCTCCCTTAGGCGGAAAGGGGGGAGTTGTCACCCAAGGCCAGGGGTATATCGTATCTTACGAGACTCTAGGCAGAAATAAAAAATAAGAATCCCTCACATATTCTTCTAGCAAGCTGCTTCATGTCTGGAACACGACTTGACGGCGTATCCGAGACATTCCCTATTGCCCTGGGCCACTGGAGCAGTTGCATTCCAAGCACCGGTGCGTGTGAAGTCTAGAAGCCAGTCCCGTTCAGCTTGCATCGGAAATATGTCGTTATTTTCAGGTAATCAAATGGCGTATACTCAAACGCCGGACTGTTATGATGGCGTTGAATGTCTAACCAGCCCTCGAGGCTACATCACAGCGGCCCTAGACACAGACACTAGACCTAGCTGACCTAGATGTGACAAAGCCCGGCCCATCCTCGCGCGCTGGCCGGCCGTCTCTTCGTCCATCCCGGAAAGGAGGTCCCGTCCTTGTATACGAAGAAAAGGGCGCTAATCGTCACCAACCAAACAAACGGTCCAAGAATCCGTCCTCCGTGGCGCAATTGGCTAGCGCGTCGTAAGTGCAATTTTCCCGCACACACACATACAATGGTGGTCCACGACCAGCAAAAAAACAATATCCTAACCGAAATGTGTGCAGTGACTGTTATAAGAAGCAAATCAGGAGGTTGACAGTTCAAGCCTGTCCGGTGGAGTTCCTTTTTTTTTTTTTTTTTTTTTTTTTTTTTTTTTTTTTNAGGCTAGGACGCTGAAGAGGCCTGGTGTCTTGGGATACACTATGTTTGTGGGCTGTAGTGTGAAGTTCATATCCACGTGGGGCTGTCTGGTTCTTTCGTTTCTCCTTAGGCTCTCGTTACTTTTTGTTGCGGCTTTTCCTATTCCGCAGTGCACTTTTCAGGCTGGGCCTCTGGGGTTTGGAGCGGCCTGCCCTAGGTACATATGTGAGAATGGAGACAATTATTAAACATAAGTAGGTAAGAGGATAACCCTCGTTTCATGAATTAGCACAAAGTATCATGGTGAAAATCAGCCGCAACAGACCTGAGGGTAGCATATTCGTCAGCGATTATATCTAAACCCGAATTAGTTAATTCCCAATTTGGCTCTGTTGTTCTAGTTTAAAGGCAATTTGCTACTCGTCTTTTATTAGCTACCTCTTTGTAGTCTACATTATCCAGATAACATATGATAACCGCTTCGAGGTGACTTGGAAGGAAGTCCAACCCCCTTACAAGAAACAATACATATCTGACAGTAAACCATGCACCTATCGCTGTGGGTTGTTTGCCTAACAACGCCTGACACCATCCTTCTGATAGATAATCCTTTCCTTCGCCCCTCTCCTTGACCAGCTCTCTTCAATTCTGGTCGCTAGTTTCCAGTGCGCGTTAATATGTCGAGCAACAACGAAAACTCGACCACTGGAGCTATCGATCCTGTATGTCTGAATCCCCCTTGTCGGGCCAGGACCGCTGGGACACCACAACCGGCATATCGTCGTCCGAATCATCCTCGTAGCAGGTAGAAAAACGTTCCCACCCGCATATATGTTCGTCGACGTCGGACGCGAACTTGATGTTGGTACGGAACAGGGCCCTCGTGTCTGGGTGAATTCGCAGCATCGGGTACAGGCTGGCCGCGTATACGGCAATCATGCCTCTGAGCTCGTCGTCCTCGTCGGGGGTGTTGTCGTACACGAACGTGATCAGGCTGGCAAGGCTGGGGACGCTGTCCCAATTGACGAGGAAGCGCATGAGTTGATATCCCAGCCTGAAAGAGGCAAGTTGCCTCAGGTCTTTTATGTCGTATTTGTAGCCTAGTACATACAACCGTGCGTGTCTCATGAAGGCGCCGCTCCAGTCGAGGTCGTCATGGCGAGTGAGCATCTCAAACCACCTAGGGTTGAGTTCTATAGAGGCGTACTTCTTGACGTAGTCTTCGATGTACGCGTCTCTGCGGTCGGGAACCACGAAGCAGGGGGACAGGGCGCGGTATTCCATCCTCGACTGATCGCCGTGGAACATGAGGAGTTCATCCTCGCCCTCGGGCCTGAAAGACAACGGCGTCAAGGGCTTGTCCGGGACGGCCACGGTGTAGCTGCCGGTGTAGGCAAATTCGCAGAACCCCATGAAAGTGTACTCGTCCACGTCGCTCCAGACGGCGCGACTGTATTTTATCGCTTCCATCGCGGATTGTAAAAGAGGCGAAATGGCGGTTATTGCATTCTGATGGACAATGTATTCTCTCTTGTCGGGCCCTACTCGGAATCTGAACACCTCGGAGGCCATAAGGCTGTTTACGTCAGTGGACTGGCAGTGCAAGTTTGAGTATAAAAAACTGTGTATGAATGAACTCACTTAGGAATACGAAATATCTGGTCTTTGTCCATTTCGGTGTTGTCTTGTGCCATATCGGCGACAAGCTCAGGTGAGCGTGTCATGCCTATTAATGTGGATGGGTAAGAATATCCAACGGGGCGAAACAAGAGGAGAGTTTGCGAAGGACCACATACCTATAAATCAAAGTAAAGAAACGCGCATATATAGGCTGGGTACACTTCAGCACTGGATACGGCGGGCTTCATTAGCTCGTTAATTGTACTTTCTCGGAGCACGCTTTAAACACTGCGTTGCAGCGACTACCCAGGCTCCGGCTCCTCTCATGCTTCCATGTCTAAACCTTCCCAGTAGCCGCTATGAGCATGGACGGAAAGCCAGATACAGCCCATCCCTAGCAGTCATAAAGATGCTGTATACTTGGAACTCCCCTTCCCTATCTATCCCTCTTACATCCCCTTTCCTACTAATTTCAATCCTGCCCAGTCTACCTGAGGCAGGGTCGAAATCGACGTACCAAAGCGCCACCCTCTATAAAGCATTGTTTATTAGTATGTGGTGATTGAAAAGAGAAAAAACGGGTTACCTGTTAAAATGAACCCCTGGCCCACTACGGGCATATATATATATATATATAACGAAGCCGTCACCACAATGGTCTTGATTTGATATTAAAAGAAGGCGTTGAAAGGTAATACTTAAATTGATCGCTAACTAGCTAAAAGAAAAACTATCTAAAAGGTCGGCGTCACGAAATCTTTTATAAAGTTTGATATCTTCCAATAACTGGGGCGGTTTGCCAAACTATTAAAATCTCTTAGCAAACCGTGGGCACGTAACTAATGAATGTGAGATGTCAAGAAATGAAAGGTTAATTTGTAACAGTATATCTGTCTTATGTATATAAATATGTAAGGCGCTGTCTCCTCACGTAATATCTCACACTCAACAAGCAACCTACTCCTTATAACATTCGTCCGATGTTGAAATTCCCAGCTTACCCGGCCGTAACACGGATTTCACGCAGCCTGTTTATCTGTCATCTCGCTCCCGCCGCCTGCTTGTCTCTGCCGGCGCGTTTTGTGCTCGCCATCCTTAGCTGGTTCGGGACATCTTGCAACGCCAATCCTACCACCCTCGGGCTTCTCGAGCCTCACAAATGTGTTCTTTCCTTTCTTCTGCATACCCTTCTTTAAGGTATCATCATCCATATCGTTGGATTCGTTTAGGACTTCTCTCAGCTCCTCGCCAACCAGCTGGGACACGGCGTGCCAGACGTTGCCCTGCCTCGAGTAGCGGGTCTGGCGGACAAAGAGGAACGTTGTCAGCAGCACGCAGAGTATATGGAACCCGAGTATAGCCGCCACTGCGACCAGCTCCTTGCACCCGTCTTTGCGGCATAGCCGTGCTGTCTGCACCGTCTTTGTGGAGGCAATCTGGACCTCGGCTGTCCCCTGGAGAGGTTTGTTGAACTCGTTGTAGAAGGTGAGTGTATAGGACGTCAAGAAGCTCTGTAGCGCCTCGGCTGCCCTACCGGCTGTGCTGATCGTGTCTTCGAATAGGGAGGCGAAGTCAAAGTGTTCGGCTGATCCATATAAAGAGCAGAGCGTACAGCCTCGCCACGTCCTGGACTTGTCAGCACCGAGGCCCATGGTTATAGCAAACTGCATAATCCTATAGGTTGTTTCTATGGCAGTCTGATTTTCTCCATCGTCGGAGTTCGTGAGATTCGTGAGGTTATTTCCAGATTCTCCCGTGCCGGCCATGGTAAGTATTCCACGTTGAGCCGCACTCGGATGTTGTGGATCTGTACTGAAAAAGGACCGGACAGCACCAGTGACCGCGGTACCTGTAACTGACCAGTTTCGTGAAGGCTATTGCAACGGCCCGCTTCCGATCATGTTCTTGTATGCCAGCTCGACGTTAAAAGCTGAAAAGCAAAGCATGATATTGAGGAGTCGACCCGGAACGAGCTCGTAGCTGCTCCATTCTCCGTAGTGTGTGACTGTAGATGCTGGAAAGTCGCGAGGGTCGGCCACAGACAGCCAATCGGCATCAAGCATGTCGCTTGTGTAAACAAGGTAGGTGAAAGAGTTATTTGCCCATGGATTGTCGCTATCTGTCCATCCTGTGCTTTGGTTTATCTGCCAGTATTTTCCACCAACTGGGCCAATAAGGCAGAAAGAGCTTGCCCATCTTGTATTCTCGTCGAACCGTGTAGGAATAGAACAGTTGAAACCTTCATTAAAGCAACCTTCCTGGTTACATAGTGTTGGACTCGGGTGGGACTTTTGGAGGCTTGAGCCATAGTTCAAGACTCCGTGGATATTGCCGGTGTTGAATGGCTTCAAATCACCACCCACATGCGGTGTACCGTGGTAAGTACCCTCCATATCTGGCCGCATACAAGCAACTCTTGAGCTCATCACAGGCGCATTTCCTTGGTAAGAGCGAACGGATGTTCTATTTTCTGTTTCTGTAAAGGGTAGGAGATCTCCCTTTTTCAAGCCTCCGTCACTGAACCCTCGGGCGTCCGGGGTGGACGACATATTCGACATCTCCTCGCCATAGATTGCATTTAAAGGCTTCGAGTTTTCGAAACCCGTAATCCACGTAGTTCTGTACGTGCCGGGAATGTAAGTGTTGACTTGGACGGGTTCAACATAGCCGACAAGAACCGAGTCGCGGAGGCCAGACAACAGAATGGTTGAGACAAACTGGATAGCAAATGTGCTCAATGTTATAAAGAGTACTAATAAGGACTCCGTACTGACGATTCCTTGCCTCGATTGAATAACAAGCTCTGCTAGCTTTGCCGGGCCATCATTGATGCCTCGCATCACGGAGAAATATACGACGTCGGATTTCCGGACCTTTCGCCGTTCCAGGATCAATGAAGACAACATAGCAGTGAAAATGGTTGCTTGAAAAGCAGAAATCGTGCTGATAAGCAAGGCACACAGCGTCGTAGCCCGCGGCATCCAACCATTCAGCATTATGGCGCGCCACGTGCTAGATGCATCTGCTGCTTCGATATCTGAGCCGTGTCCGTTCCAGAGAAAAATCAAGAATCCCAGACCTGCTAAGATACCGATAGTCCCTCCAATGGTGGTTAGAAGGGGGCTTACTCATTTTGAGGACGGCCGGTGGGTGTGCTAGGTTAAGCATGCTATTTATCAATACCGATGAGCCATATCCAGGGAAGCAGACACTAGATGCCGGCATTGCTAGGACTCCGGGGGATAATGTCTCGCACTCCGATCTTGAGCTGACTACAAACTGCTTCGATATGGGGGCGGGACTATGACAAACCGCTGCAAAGAATCGCTTGCTTGAAACATGACATAAGTGTAAATTAGTCCAGATTTGGGTTGTGGCTTGGGGCGATGCTTCAAGCTGTCAACGTCGGCTTGGATTACCGTATATAACCTGCTTCCTCAGAATGCCTAACGGCCCGGGTGTGTCTTGTGGGGCTGTCGTATTATGTTACGAGCGCCACCAACTAAAAGGCTGTGTGATGTATACCTCGACGTAATCGAGATTATGTGGACAATCTCGTATTGCTTGCAGGATAACGGAGGTGGAAAATGAGGAAGAAGCACGAGAAGAAAAGGGGGGATGGGGAAAACACCCGTTTAGCTGACTACAGCACAGGCGAGTTTTTCCCATGTCATGCGATACACTGACCCTGCTTCGGTACTTCGGTCGTCCTATGCGCCATGGTCGGGCGCCGGACATAGTTGGCGAGTTAGATACGGACTACCTGGGTAGGTAGATAGACGGATAGACGGGTGGCTTCCTCACGTCCTCCAGAGGTAAACACATGAGATAGGTAGCCAAATTTTAACGGCAATAGCCCTTGAAATCTCAGAGAAATAGTTGAAGACCACATAGAATCCCGAGCTTCCAAATATTGTATGAAAGCCGGGCGACCCCGCACCATATAGGTATATCAGGTAGCTAGCTGTCCAGCCACGTACACCATTACACTCACGCACCAGATCACATACACATACGCACCTCATATAGGCCCGATAGCTGGTGATATCGAATAACTCCAAACATTGCAAACCCAAATGTCACTGTCGAGCGCGTGACAATGCTACAGTGGGTGAATTGCCGAGACAAAATAGATGCAAAGAGGAAAGGAAATCGAGTCGTGTTGTCTGAACTTCGACAGGGTCGTAGACAAGTCCACAGTCTTCCCAGAGACCTTGAAACAGGATTGGCTTTTTTTTTCTTCGTCTTTTAGTCTTTACCTCTGGGCCTCCCACTTTGTTTCTGCAGTGTCTTTGCCTTAGTGACTTCTTGCCACTGCCGCGGGTGTGAAGAGATTTGTCCCTCCGGACTAAGGCCTGAACAATGCCTCGTTCTCCTTGGCTACGCAAAGTGATGACCGCTAACACTCGAAGAGCTCAAGTCAAAAGAGAATTCAAGAGCGTAAACGGATCCAAATATCAATAAATCGTGGACTGAATAGACTAGGAGGAGGTCGCCAGCGGGACACGACGGCCTCGAACAAATAAACCCCTGGGCGCCCCACCCCTCCCCATAGGTCGATGGCTAGATATACCTTGGCGACCATCCCACGGGAGCGGATTTGGTTCCCGTTAAGGATACTCCGATGACACGGTCCGGTTTAACACGCCGCGGTTCTACCCGCCAAGTTTGCTGGAAAACATTGTCCGTTTAGGCAACTACAGGTTTTCCGCTAATATGGTTTTACGCCACCATCTGGTGAGAACGACACATGATAATGACAGCTTGAACAGACTCAAGCCCAGAGCCTTCTCTGCAATCTCAACCCACACAATGGATACCAAGGAACATAGAACAACGCCCAAGCCTTACGATGTGTCTCTTCGATCTTCAGCACGTGTCTACGGACATCAGCTACAGCTACGGCTTACGGGTACCTTACATGTGATTGGCACGGGAATTCTGCAGGCAAGGCAAATATAGGAGCGTGGGGAGCTACCGAAAACGCTTCTTCCTGATCTGGACAAGACACCGAATCGTCGTTTTTCAACCTCGTTTTACCTAGAGCACTAGAATGTAAGGGGAGGCTCTCGACCGCGTCGGGCAGGCCAACCTAGCCAACATCCATCACTATCAGCACGGACCGTGACTAATGCCAAGGACGCAACGCAGCGGAATACCGTAGGCGTTGCTTGTGGTTGGAGTCGCGATATCGAAGCGACGTGGAGAGGGCCAAGGAGAAGGTAGCACCGAATCGCCCGACTACCAGCTGCGATAGGCTACAGGACCGTTCGCTACCACGTCTCGCAAGGATCAAGCTAGCCGCCTAACGGACAACCCTGCAACGATCCCCACCTCCCAATCTTATCAGATGATCTGATAGAAAATTTTATCATCGCTGCTGGCAGAGGACACGGCAGAGTCGTCTCCGAGGGGAGGCCAGAATAGCTGTAGTATATCGTCTCGGGTAGCGCGAATAGAGGTATTTAGGAGTCTAGCGAGGGAAGGTCCCTTACATCTAGGCGAGTCCGGAACTCGGCATGCGGTAAACCAGGCGGCCGTCCACCGTCGGGCTCGTCCCGCCAAGTCTGAAATCGCCTGTTGGACTTTTCAGCTCTGGGCCCCGGGAAGGTGATTCTGGCCCCGTCGAGCATGGGTTGTACATGGTATCATGCAATGCTACCACCAGAGACGAGTGCCTGCCTGCCGTCTGCGCTCCGATCCCTACTTAAATAAATGTCTGGGACCGCCGACACCTCCTTCTGCCCTGATCTCAGCATGCGCTCTCGGGATCATCCGTCTCTTGCTAGTACGTCTGTGTGCTAGTACGCCTGTGATCTGGGATAAAGAATCTTAGATACGCGCGCGACGACAAATCCGCAATGGCGACCATCTCTCCGTCTGAGACCCGTGCGTCGGGCGGCGGTCGCGATGTCGAGAAGGACACGGTGCCTACGCAGGCCGCCAGGGAGGTATCCGGCGACGCCAACCACGACTCGGACGGCAACTCGTCGCACATGGTAGAGGGCGTCAAGCGGGTCGAGGCCATCACCGCCGTGTGGTCCAAGAAGTCCCTGTGGTCTACCTTCGCCCTGTAGGAAAACATCCAACTTTGCTCACACACAAAGGGTCGTCTTCGCGCGACCAGACCAGACCAGACAACTGACAGGAGAGATTTTACCATTAGTCTTTGGCTCGTGTGCTTCGTGTCCGCGCTGCTGTCGTCGATCGACACCGCCCTGTCGCCGTACGTCACCTCCTCGTTCTCCAAGCACGGCCTGCTGGCGGTCATCAACATCGCGGCGCGGGTCATCGGCGGCGTGGTCACGCTCAGCCTCGGCAAGATCATCGACATCCGGGGCCGCATGGAGGGGTTCGTCGGGTCGCTGCTGCTGATCACCGTGGGGATGGTCATGAAGGCGACGTGCCGCAACGTCGAGACGTACGCGGCGGCGCAGGTGTTCACGTGGGTCGGCAAGGTGGCGCTCGGGTTCATCATCGACGTCTTCGTCGCCGACATCACGACGCTCAAGAACCGCATGTTCATCTACGCCGTCAACTCGACCCCCAACATCGCCACCACCTTCGCCGGCCCCAAGATAGCCGAGCTCTTCTACCACCGCGTCAACTTCCGCTGGGCCTTCGGCGCCTTCACCATCATCCTGGACGTCGTCGCGCTCCCCGTCGTCGCCATCCTCTGGTACCACGAGCGCAAGGCCAAGAAGATGGGCATGCTGCGCCCGAAATCCGGCCGCACGCCGGCGCAGTCGATTGTGCACTATGTTGGCGAGTTTGACCGTAAGTACCGACCTGAAGTCTCGACCCAAAGAAAAAAAAAAAAAAAAAAAAAAAAAAAAAAAAAAAAAAAAAAAAAAGGAAAAAAGGAAAAAAAAAGACGCTTTGTATTAACCAGCTGTGCCCCCGATCTAGTCATCGGTGCGATCCTCATCTCGGGCGGCTTCACGCTCATCACGCTCCCGTTCAGTCTCGTGAGCTCGGCCTCGCACTCGTGGCAGAGCGCGAGCATCATCGTCATGATCGTCATGGGCGTCGTCGGCCTCGCGGCGTTCGTGGTCTGGGAGAAGTTCTTCGCCCGCGTCAAGTTCTTCCCCTTCGAGTTCCTCAAGGACCGGACCTTCCTGGGCGCCGTGCTGTCGCACTTCGTCGTCTTCATGACCACCTTGTCAGTTGGCTCTCTTTTTCCTTGCCCGAGCTTTCTGCGCCATACCCCCTATTCGCTCAAGACTAACTGATAATTTGTGCGCAGTATCTGGGATGCCTACTATAGCTCCTACCTTCAGGTTGTCCACAGCCTAAGCATCAGCATCGCGAACTACGTGCTCAACGCCTACTCCCTGACCTCGTACTTTGTCGGGCCGTTTATCGCCCTGTAAGCGCTCCCCCTAAACCCCCGAGGGCCGACAAAAGGCTTTTTTGGTTTGCTAAATTTTTCTTTTCTTAACAACAGATACATCCGCTACTCGGGCCGCGTCAAGTACCCGGCCATGGTGGCCATCCCGATCTACCTGCTGGGCACGGCGCTGCTGATCTACTTCCGGGTGCCGTCGTCGCAGGTGGGGTACCTGGTGATGTGCCAAGTGTTCGTGGGGTTCGGGGTGGGGATGATCGGGCAGATGGCGCAGCTGGCGACGATGGCGTCGGTGCGGCACCAGGACGTGGCGGTGGCGCTGGCCATCTACGGGCTGTTCGGCTCGGTGGGCTCGTCGGTGGGCTACGCCGTCGCCGGCGGCATGTGGACCAACATCCTGCCGGCGAAGCTGCGCGAGTTCCTGCCCGGGGACGCCAAGGGCCGCGCCGCCGAGATCTACGGCGACATCAACAAGCAGATGGCCGACCCCGTCGGCAGCCCCGTCCGCGACGCCGTCATCGCCGCCTACGCCGACGTCATGCGCAAGATGGTCATCGTCGGCGCCTGCCTCATCCCCCTCACCGTCCTCTGCGTCGCCGTCTGGCGCAACATGAACGTCAAGAAGGTCGAGGCCGACGAGAAGCGCGAGAGGGGCAACGTGTTCTAGCGTGGAGCGGAGTTGGAGTGCGAGTGCGTGCGGCTTTGGCCGGCCGCTAGGATACACAACTTACCTGTTTTTCGGAGGATAACCCAGTCCGGGGGCTCTACCCGGTAAATGGTTACGATTGAACACGACCCGTTTCCTTGTCATCACACTCCCATAATTATGTGGGGCTTCTATATATGATACGGGATTTATTTAGTATAGGATCTCCTTTTTCTCAATATACCCATCGCATCTTAGACTTTCACAATAACCGGCATTTACCATTGAATGTGTTGCGTATTATTACTAGTGATAATTCGTGTACTACGTATCGTGATGTTTAGGGTGTTGGTAGAAGCGCTCTTGATGATGCCTTCAATATCATTTTGAAATAGGTAAAGGGGAAGTATTCTTTTACTTGTTTCGAGTTGCGTTGACTCATTTACAACTTATAGAGTCCGTACTATGTGTGAGCCGTCTAACATGATTTAAAACGTCTTTGATTGCACATAAGTGAGAGACACAACCTCGCAGGATTCGCTAAGTAATGAGAAACTACTCCGTTACCTAAACTTAGTTGAACACGGAGGGTTGGCAAGGAGCCCTGATGAATCTGTAAGTGTAGTCGATAGGAAGCTTGTCCTAGGATATTGTTAGCATCAGGATTATGACAACATACAGAGGCCATTTCAGCCTCTGCGCAAACCGCGGGTCGGCGGGATGTTAGTGTCAGGATTGTCGAAAGCAGTCTAGGAGCACAGAGATACAGCGGCAAAGTCAAAGGACGAAGACCGGCAGTCGCCAGGGCATTTTGATTAGTATGTCGAGGCTATGAACTCGCGATCCTTATCGGGTGGATACACCCTGAAATCCACACCTACGTCCCGAAACAACTTCTCGATCTCCTTGAGCATTAAGTCATCCCCAGGTCTCATGAAGTGGTTGGATTTCAGCCAGGAAACGCGCTCCAGGTTCGTGCAGCGTGTCTTGCAGGAATAGGCGAATTTTTGCAGCAGGGTGTAGAGCTCCGTCTTGTAGTCCAGCTTTAACGTGTTATTCCTACGGCAGCTGTCGTAAGAACTGGCAACGTCGACCGTGCCATAGTCAGGTAGCCACCATTCCTCCCGTAGATGTAGTATGCGTAGGGACACTGGGAGCGCCGCCTCCAGCTGAGTGGATTCACATATGTACCTTGTGTCCAACAGCGCGCAGAGACCGACGTCGAGTTCCTCCAGCACAGAAAAGTCGGCCAAGCAGTGCAGCGTGCAAAGGGGCCCGAAGTGATCATAATCGACATTACGGTAGGAAGGGAAATGATCGATTGTTATGGCGAGTCGTCGAAGTGTCCTCGAGGCGTGTTTAGCCAACCGGGAATTGAGAAAGTCGTCGTCTATATCAAGGGAGCCCAACTCTATGGGAGAGAGTTTGTACAGGCACAGGGTCTCGAGACGAGGGAGGGAGAGAATCGCACTCAGATCTTTTGCATCGAATTCGGAGCATTTACGCGTAGAGAAGCATGTCAAGTGTTGAGGTACGATATTCCAACCGCCTCTCTCCAGCCCTTCGGTAGATATATGTGTCAGTTTCGGGGCCCGTAACGGGGTCGGGCAGAGCTCGACGTAGGTCCAATCCATTTTCCAGATTTGCGCGCCAAAACCTATATCTTGATCACTCGGTAAGGAAAAATGGCGAAGCTCTCCAAGTGGCGTTGGTTGATTCTGGCTGGTAGCCCTTGCGATAGCGGCACGTAGGATGTCGTCTAGTTCGGTATAGACCTTTCTGATAATCCTGTTATCTTCAAGGCCATATCCGGGGTTGCAATAAATATGAAGGGACGTAATGTTCGTGGTTAGACACAGAATGGCCGCGAAAATGGCCTGCCCCGTCACTGACTGCCTTGTGAGTCCAGTCGTGTCCGTCAAGTGCGCATTGCGAAGCACGGCCGAAGTTTCACCATCAACGTCGGGTCCAAATTCGGGGTCACACCGGACATGCTCCCAAGTGCGTTGAATTGAGGGACCATCACTATTAGGCTGCAATTGAGACATGGCAGCGTTCTCACGATACCCGAGAAGGTTCACCATGCAGGCCAAGTGCTTGACCTTCGTTCTAAGCCCGGGGTTCCCAACAAGAGTTCTCAGTAATAACACCTAAACTGTGGTGTTAGCAAGTATGATGGGAGATCCTAAGTGAACATATCTGTGGGTGAACCATTGTTGGTAAAAAAAAATATTGGGGTTGCCGATGATGCGAGAGAGGACAAGGAGAGGGCATTAGTAATTACCAAGTTCCTACGGTTACTTCCCACCGGGCCGTCTTTCAATATTTCAACTGGTCTTTCGCGCAATATGTTGATCGTGTGGTACAAAAAGATATAAGCAATTTCCTTCACTCTGCGTGATACCAAAGTCATGTTTAAGAGAGTCTTGAGGTCACCTCTCTTCTCGACGAATTCCGTCGTGAAGCCATCGATGTTGCAAGTTATAGGGGCCTGGGCAAAGTGCCGGGCTATCTCGACCAGCACCTCGTTGGGAAGACTGTCCATGATGTTTGTAACAGAAGTGGCCGTGGCAGAAAGAATCAATGGTTGAAGTCGCCGACTAAATAAATCCAGAAACTGCTCAGGGGCAGGTGGGATCGCTGTCGAAAGAAAGAAAGGCGCCCTTCATATACCTAAGGTTTTGAGTTTACAGGCATTGGCTTATACCCTACCTAGGTATGTAGGAAATGGTAAGGGCCTGGGCAACGGAAATGATTGTGCTAAACAAACATATTTACCTGGGTGGGTGCATTTCAACATCGTTTGCCTATGTTGTCTTTACCTGGGGGGTTTCCCAAGTAACTGAAGGTAGCGTTTACTGGGGCCACCCTGAATTGACCCCTATGTACGCTTTGGATTTGATGTAGAGGTACAGACGGTCCTTGTGGCTTTGGTTGGATCCTTCGAAGTGCTTTGGGTCAGGGTATAGGTATCGCGTGGCTTTCAGTGCTTCGGAATGCTTTACCGGGCCAACACCCAGCACCCAACTCATGAGCTTATGGTTAGATACCCTCCGAAAGCATCGTCACCCGTAGCAAACTAGGACCTTCAGCCCAGTGCTGGCTTCCTCTAATGGTTGCTTAATGAGTCATCTGGGTGCCCTGTCTTAGCACGCGAGCATCTAACATCCGACTAGGCCACGGAGCAGCTTCACATGCAAAGATACGGTACTACCTCGCGCAGGCAAGCCCGTACCCGGATGTTTGTGACCGAGTCAAGGACCGAGAGCCTGCTCGGACGGGGCGCCATATTTAGTATAACAGCAACAGATAACAGAGCAAGCAGCTGAAATACCGATCCAGACAAACCGTCGAGGGCGGATGGTCGCGAGCCCCGGGAATGTAGTACAACGGCCTTGTACACCCAACCAACCCAACCTACCTATTTACCTAGGTACTTAACCACACTCCCGATCCACGAGCACAAACCCCTACACGGAACGGGACGGCCGGCCGCTCTGTACTTACGTGTGTAGTTAGGCAGTTACTCAGATAAGTAAGTTGTGTAGGATAGGATTAGGTAGGTAGGTCGGGGTGTGGTGCCTGAAAACTGCCGGTAGCACGGCGCGGGCTTGGCGACGCGGGCGCTCGTCATTGCTGCGACGTGTGTTTGACATCGGTATCTCCGTGTATATATGTATGGATGTATGTATGCTAATTATGTGCGTATGCATACCTGCCTACCTAAATCCGTATGGGTATACGCATATTACACGATTAGAGACAGACAGGCATGTGGGAATGATAATCCGGTTTCTCACGTCACGTAATGTAACGCGCGTACGTACTTGATGTGTAAACGTCGAGTTTAAGGCGTCTCTTACTTTCTATCTACTTACCTAGGTATGTTTCTCACATAAGTTGGTACATTATCAAGTTTACTCATTGATTAGAGCATGCAGGGTCGCATTAGATAAGCCATCGCCACGTTAATATGCCGTAGACAGCGAGCACACGACAGAGTCGCACAGGGGAGGGAATTGTGATTGCAACATCACACACCCCGGCTAGCCGGGGCGGGCAAAAATCAGATAGATCGATATCTTTGGTATGTAAATTACGGATATATGTGTATCTCTCTTTCTGCAACCCCCCCTTCTCTTCCTCTCCTCAACCCTCTGTTTAGGGGTTTGACCTCAATTCAAAATGGAGTTCTGGAACATGCGACGCGGGAGGCTGCCACGACGACATACCAACAATAGGCTCGACTCTCTATTCTTGGCTTTATGCTGCTGCTGCTGCTGTGGGGGCCCCATGTCCCGATCTCTGTTATCTCTCTCATACACTTTCTCCAACAGCACGTAGGCCACCCACTATGCAAAAAGCTTGTGTCGCTAAATCAAAATGACGAAGTACTCCCCTAATCCGGGATTACGCCTGTGACTAGCCTGCCACCGTCAGCCAAGGTTTCCAATGGCCGACTGTTCCTTTTGTGTCCGCATAGCAGCAACAACGACGACAGCACACACCACACACATACACACGGACGCCAGTCAGCCAACCAGCCCGGCGGGAACCATGATACTCTTTCATCAAGCCATCTCACACTCTGTGACCATGCATCGAGAACTCCAAACGCCAGACCGAGGTGAACCTCCCTCTCCACCTCAGCCCTTCCCAAATCAAGTGTATATATGAATATGCCACACCCCCAAACCCGGGGGCAGCCCGTTACGCCGGCAAATAATTTTCCAGGGGTGTATATTGATGCAGATGAGGCGACAGATGAAAAATAAAAAATAAAATAAAATGTTGTTGTAGTACGGTCGTAGGAGGTTGACCGGATATGTCGTAGGTACAGGGTCCCATATAAATGCACGTGTCGGTACAATCCTTCGAAGCGGGATAACAGACAAATGAGAATCGGTAACGAGTAGGCCACCGTCGCTCGAGGGTGGATGAGATCGTAACTTTTGGAGGAATGTGATTCGTGATCCGGGTATAATCTCGGTATGTCTATTAACGTACGGGCGTGCGTGAGAATGGGGCGGATATGGCGGCGTCAAGGTCGTTCGTATACGGAATCATCTTCGGCTTGGATCTCTCGGATCTTGGAATTGCTGGTTACGCCTGCCGTTCTCCCCGCGAGCGGCAACCCATTCGGCATTGCCACTCTGCCTTCCCGGCTGCTCGGCAGGAAGCTTCTGATCTTCGCTCGGACGAGAAACTGTATTATTATTACCCCCCTGGTTGGTGGCCGCGGAGCCCGAGGACCCTGGGACCATGCGCGTGACAGCCTGCGTGATCGAGGCCACCACGTAGGCCCGTAGTTCGCGATCCTCCCTCGAGTCTTCCTTCTCCAGTCGGAATCGATCGTCCTTGTTCATGTTGGCGCGCCGGATGTTTTTAATTTCTTGCATGATAAAGAGCATCACCTCCTCGGGACACCTAGTCCTCTCGAGCGCATGCTCACTCTTGCGTACGTATCGGCGGGTGACGTCGGTGGCACCGTCGATGCTGAAGGCAACACAGTATGACATCTGCTTGCCCCATCCCTCTGTGTAGAGCCGCGGATTGTCCCATGCCTCTTCGCAGGCGTCGACATGAATCCATCGTTGCTTGTGCACGGAATATACCTCGGTCCATACGTGATCCTCGGCGTTCCATACCCAGCGTACACGACCACCGACGGCACGGCACAGCATGCTGAAGCAGTTGGCCCACTCGCCGCACCGGCCCCGCCTTGTATGTAAGAGTTGCCAGACGTCACTATATCGAGGGAACCGCTCATAGGCCCTACAGGCCTGATTCGAACATTCGAAAAGTTCGACACGTAATGCTCCGCGGGCATTCTCCTCGGGCGTGGGTCCAGTCATGCCCATCGCAACAGTCGGCGATAGACAGACTGGGCAAGGCGGGTTATTCACCCACGTAAAAAATGATCGTTTAAACCATCTATGGTTGATAGAGAATCAGATCACAGCTCATTTGGCCAATTGAGCGCGAGACGGACGGAAGATTTCACTCACCTTAATAATGCTCGAATTACGCAATCTTGGTATCCCCATTCGGGCCTCCGACCATCACCCATACTCTCCGCCTGGGCTTGTAACACTTGACTCTCTTCCTCTGCCTCGCCATATATCCTCTCAAGAGGGACTACTTTGAGGGCTTCATCAAGCAGGCCAGGGTTCTCGTATTTGGTCGGAGTTAGTGATAAAGATATAAGCATATTTCGAAATTTCTGCGAATCCTTATCGTGCGGGGCAGGAGCCGTCGGGATTTTAGGCAGGTTCCGCAACGAGGCGTAGGAAGGGGGTGTCCCAGGAGACGCACGGCCCTGGCTAGACGATGTCGATGGCCTGCTGCCGGAAGGTGTTGCGGAAGGTATTCTTAGGTTAGATGCGGACGATCGTTCTCGGGGGCTCGGCTGCCGAGGTGACTGCTGTCGGGTCGACCGTGATTGTTCAATGTCGTGTATCCGTGTCAATCTGAGACGCTGTTCAAATTGCACTCGTAAATCCTTAGCCCACTCTGCCCTGTAATCGCGACGGTCGTCGCCGGGGCGATCGCTGCGACCAGACATGGTGCCGCGGTGAGTTCGAACGACAGGAAGATGGAGATGAGAGGGCGGCAACGTGCGTCCAGCGTGTGCGGGATTCTAGATATTAGTCCGACTTCTCAGCCGGAAAAATATGGCGTGCGATGTGAGGCCAGAATCAGGCCGGCTGGCAATTACGCAGCAGGGGAGGAGAAAAAAAAAGACGTCGTCAGCGAGACGGTGACTAATGATGTGGGCTATGTCTCTCGACTGGGACCCAGGGGACCCAATTGCCACGGATGAAAGGGGGGGATCTCGTGGAGCGAGGACAAGTCGCCAATGCTAGTCAATCAGTCCTCCATTCGGCTCAATCATAGGCGGTCGCTTGGTGTTCGTGTGTCGCTCGCGGATCGCACAATGCCCTCCTCCGCTGTAGTAATTACGTCTGATTAGGGCAATGCCGTGAGATGATACGGCATCTGGGGTCGCGCAGTCGATCGGGGAGGAAGCGAACGTCGGGGGGGGGGGGGGGNGGGGGTTGCGGTCGGCGACGACGACGACGATGCTGGGATGCAACGAGGCGGGAGGACGGATTAGGTAGATGGATAATAAGGGCAGGCGAGGCAAGGTAATAAGGTCTAAGGTATAAGGTATAACGGGATTTGGGGGGGGGGTGTGTGTGGTTCGGGGAGGCAGAGCCGATAGATGAGGAACTGGAAATGATAGTGGAGTATGACTTTGTAAGTGCATGCGTAGCCTACGCAGGCTGCGTAGGCAGGGCAGGGGAGGTGCGGTAGAGGAGGGAACAAAAGATGGCGAGGTTGCGTAGGCCTTCTCCGCCCGCGACCTCTGCAGCACCCGCGCATTGGCCGACGGCGTGCCCTCACTGAAGGTACATGGCGCCAGAAGAGACTACAGCAGGTGTGAACGCGCGTCTCCTGAGCGCCCGGGGCCAATCACGTTACGAGCATTAGTGCCTCGGGTGGGGCCACAGCGACTTTATTCTGAGACTTCGACCGTCCCCAGCCGGCGTCTTTGTACAGATTACATAGTATTGTCAAGTAGGTATTTGCCATCACCTCCATACTATAGTACTGGACATGACGGCCGCTGTGTCTGCGAATTAAGTACGGACTGTACGGTACGGGTAGATAGTATGTAGTGGTCTGTTTTAGTCGAGGATTGACGGGTGTTGTGGTCATCCATCAAAAAGAAGAAAGAAGACGAAAAGAAAAGGTCTTTCGCGCAACGGAACCACTCATCATCTCATGTGTGGACTACCGACAGACAGACTACATCCTAATGGTAGGTAATCTGTACTGTTATGTTATGTACGAGTGCTACCTGCTACCTGCTACCTGCTACCTACGGTATCGTGTGCCCGTGCTCATTATCGTAGAGTTGCGACGACTTCTTCCTCCCACATCATCTCATTCGCGAAGCGTCCCCAGATCACTGGCAGACTGGCCAAAGGGAACATCATGTGTGTTACCGAAGGACTTTCTAGTCTCCGACGTGCAGTTGGGGTGTACATAGGCAGGTACATAGTGGCAGAGTGGTACCGACATTGAACATCCATCCATTACATGTACATTGCCCTAGACACGAAATGCTTTTTAGGTAATCTGCATGTATTCCTAGCGGGGGGGCTGTGAATTCGATTCCATCCCGTCTCTGTTCTGTCAGGTACCCCATGTACACCTGCGCATGATTTTCTGTCCGCGCCTACCTACTACCTGTCATCGTCGCTACGTCGGCATGTCATCTTGGGTAATGCTTCGACTTGACATCTGTATTCGAACGACGGACCGTGCTACTTTGTATTCAAGTGAAACCTAGCTCAATTGATCCAATTTGGTGGCTTCTAGCGGGCGTGCTGATGAGCAGAGAGGATAGGTACAGATGGATCCGCGTATGTACAGTCAGCCAGCTGACAGGTCCAAGGAGCCGGGCGGGACTGAGGCGATGATGAGGCGTCTGTCTCTAATCGTGGCTGTCACGTTACTAAATCCGGTTTAGGCATTTTTTGGCACCGCCCAGACAGCCAGACAGAGCGGCAGCCAGCAAGCAGCCAGCAGCCAGCAGCCAGCAGCAATGGACGGGAGTATGCGATTGGGCCGCTTCGTTACATGTCCATCGTTACATGCTTGATTGATTGTGTTGTACCTACATCAACACGATTCCTTCAAATCAGGCAGTCATTCTCGTGGAGAGAGAGGCCTGCTTCCACTTATTGCATCTATGTACCGACCTCCTAAACACTATGTAGCAAACATCGAAATTCAAATCATGGACTGGCCGTCACAACTGGTGCAGCTGATGTCTCCGATGCAAGCAAAACCACTTGTGGGTTGGAATGTAACGTACCTGCGTCTTGGCCTACATATCAAAATTTCGACTCTTGCTATCGTCGTTTTGGAGGTCCAATGTTTACCTACGACGACATGATCCTGTCTGGTGTCTCTGTGTCTGTTCGTGTCCCTTCGTGCATGAGGCAGATGAGAGGCGAGGACGGATCCGACTTGTCCTGCAGGTACCGAGATTTCGCTCATGTATGTTCCATTTCGAGACCACGTTCAGTCTGTTCGTCAATGGCTGCAAAATACCCTAGGCGCAGGTCTCAGCCTCGTCACATCCGAGCGGAATGCAGGCCGTCACTTGGGCTCAGCTCCTCTTACTGTAGCACACACACGACATCTCTACCACACAGATGTACGTCGCCTGCCCGGCCGCCCAATGACGGCGCCCCCTCCCATCGCAAACACGCCCAACACGGCGGTAAGCTTAAATCTACTTTTGTCCCTCCCCAATCCTCCGGCCCGATTGTGCAAGGCATATGACTTGTACAATAGGCACCTCCAATGACCGACTAATTCCACGTGCTGGAACTGCAGCTACCTTATACGCAAGCCACTGCATCTTGTCTCCTGGTACTGCGTCTTAGTTGCAATATCGCGTCTTAGTTGACATATATGTCTTCCCTCCCAATCTGTGCGTACTCGGAGCCTCAACGTTACATTTGCCTCTGTCCATGATCTTTCCCAACATTGGAAAAGGGGGACCGTGCTGCAGCAGCTACCCCATTGATAAGCCAGAGGCCACGCCTCGCCTGAACGATGTGAGAGGTGAACGCTCATATCCCCCCTCCCGCGGTGACGAATATGAGAGACGAGTCGACCTACCTCCCTATCTGCCTGCCTACTTACCTAACAGACCAGCTTCAGCAAAGAATTGCTCACTATTATGGACCTGCCGTTGACTACGTACTGCAATTTGCCATGGCGGTAGGTAATCGGACAGTCGGGCAGGCAGGGCGACGCATCCGCAACCTGCTGACGATGTTCTTTGTTTGAGAGGTGGTCGATCCCGTGCGGATCTATCTAGTGGGATGGTGTGTTTCTAGCCCAAGTCTGCCCCAGTGCGGGAGTTGCTGGCTTGCGCGTCCTCTCCCCCACAAGATGCCTGCGTCTTTCCAGCCAATGAGCAGAACTGGCACCCCCTGTAAATCCCGCCATGTCGCGGCTCCCAGCCCAGAATCAGCCACTGTTTCAACTCTGTCTAGCCGAATTCTAATACATAAATCCATCGGACAGCAAACGATAAGGACCGCGTCAACAAATTCGTCAATCAATTCTAACTTCGGGCGAACGTTTAAGCAGTTGGGATAGCTACGTGGTAGGTGACTCCTAGCCCCATGGCTCTCTGCTGTTGCCTTAGGGCTTCGTGTCGATTTGTCTTATTAGCACGTGCTGAACGATTACCTACCTAATCTTTCCCCTTGACACCTGCTAGCCTACGTCTTGGATCTTCTCTACTAAACGTTCGGACGGATGCGACATCGTCCTACGCGTTATCTGCTTCGTACGTGACAAAGGATTTTAGTCTCCGGCTCACACAAGCCTACTAATAAGTTACGCGACACCATTAATCGTCATCGAACTTATGAACAGAAGAGATAAAATGAAATGAAAGTTCTAATGGTCTTCATTACGCACCATTCTACAAATCGTCAGCTGGGACAAGGTCGACTTTGTCAATTCGATGACACATGTAGATGGGAGGCACCACGTGGAAGCGCACTTGACACACGCCACCGTAGCGGTAGCGATTAGACGAGCCTCCTCGGGACGCGCGTCTCCCATACTGGCTTGAGCCGTGTACATACTTTGTCTAGTGGAGACCGATGCCCGGCCTGGCCAGATCCTTGTCGATCTCCAAATGACGGCATGCCATACTTATCGTACATAGAGCTCTCCAACACCACGATGTGCAGTGATGCTCGTCCATGTAGTACATACATATATGAAGTACGCCCCGCGTGGAATACTAGCCGGCTGGTGAGCGCAATCATGAATCCAGTTCTCGATAGCTTCACTTCTAACACCCCCACGGATTCTGAACAGCCGGATACGCTGCTCCTTGTATATCTATATAACCGGTGTTGGAACGCCCTGTCTAGGCCCCTCGCCTCTTATCACCTGAACCTGGTTCGCTCTGCTGAAATAGAGACGCTATCTTGCCAAGCCATTTATATGTAGTGTTATCAGACGAACACTTCACCGCGAGACCCTCACCGACAACGCATATTACCTATTGCACCCGTGATAAATCACATGCATCAAGGGACTCCTTTGCCCGGACGCGCCCGTGGGGCCCTTATCCCATCAGACCCAGGCTCCCGGGTTTTCTCGCCCGGGTGTAAGAGTCCGGTTTCAACAGCCATGGGAGAACCTTCGCCCCCTAATAATAGGCACCTGTGTGACCTACAACTAGTTGTATGTGTAGTCGGGGGTCTCCGCTGTTTGTCACGGCCTGGTTGATCCTGGAATTCGTAAGGCTGATTACGCGTTATAATAGTCACTAATGTTCCCCAGTCCCCGAACTCAAGCGAAACCTAGTGTCAAGTCAGGAAAGAAAAATGAGTAAAGAGTAGTAATCTAAGGCCTTGACTAATGACTCCCACCTCATCCGCGCGGCGCGCGCGCGCGCGACACAGGATTTTGTTGCGCTACCCGGGTACAGGTAGGTAGTTAGAGTAGGTAGGTAAATGAGCGTGACAGGGACCACGCAAGCTGTTCCCCCATGCTCCACCCGTGTTTTACCGGGTTCGCTGGGCAGGCTTACGTGATTGTTTAATAGATCGGAGCCAGGGGTCTGGCGGACGATGAGAGATGTCTTGCATTCGACGATGGCCCATACCTACCGGTACTTGCTTCCTCCGTGGCGGCTGTCCCTGAATCCTCCCACCTCGAGCTTGGAAACGCACATGCTGGATGTGGGATGATAGCTTGCTACTGAACAGGCGCCACTGCATATAGTGTACTGGAATCAGGTCTTTTGTGATACTAACTTCCAACGCGTAGCAATCTCTCATCTGTGCCCCAGGACGAAGAAAGAAAAGAGCAATCCTTGCCGAATTTGACGGCCGTCCTCAGTATCATTCACCATCCCGATCCAGTAGATAATATTTGGAATTCAAGTCCTCATAGGCTCGTCACAAGAGGTACAAAACCCAACATACCTATCCTGGAAAAACTCCAAGCAGGACCCTGTCGACGATCAAATCATCGTACGCCAATGCCCCTAAGATGCCTCGTCATCGCGCGAACCACAGAAGAGTACTTCATCCCCGCCAAACCCACTTTACTACCTATACTATGGTTACAGGCCTAAGTTTTAAGACACTGTCAAGTCACTCACAAGGCTGGCACAGGCCATCGGAAAAACAACCCTTGGCCGGCAGGCGTCTTTTCGCCCTGAGAGGTATTCATTTAAACCGTGTACATTTGCCCCTGCCTAGCGTGGGAAACGACATGGTCTTTTTACTTACCCATAACACCATAGTACTATGGTATCAGGCCGAATAAAAACTCCATGTCATGTATTTGCGGGACGCATAAAATAGGCCTACCAGATCTAGTTCTTTATCAGGTATACAGCATGGCAAAATATGAAATAAAGCCGTGAATCCTGGGGTCCCTGCTAGTGGGTGAGTTGACAAGCAGTTTTAATTACCCCTACTACCATAGTATGTACCTACCCCCTTTTCTCAGACTACGTAACTACCTACAGTGATGCTAGAACAGAGCCCTACCTATCGCATCGTCGTGTGTAGTACGTACACCTAGGAGACTAATACGTTCATGTGATCCCCCCTCCCATCCCACGCCGTCTCTTCATCTTTGTCACTCACCGCTCCCGCCTCCCTCACATGTATTAAGTAAGCAGGGCTGAGCATGGCAGGGAACTGGGATCTGTAATTCTCAGGCAGAGCCCTTGTTACTACATAAAACGCGGGCATTGATTGATAAGATATATTTGACATAAGGCTGCCCTACCCTTCCCCGGCGGCCGCAAGTACTATCCCTTTGTCATATGAGTGAGTCCTCGACTTATATTCGGGGCTGGGACAGGGGAAGGGGGTTTGGTGGTGACCGTCCATACAGAGGCCAGCATCTCAGGGATCTATGAATACCTTCTCGCAACTCAGGTCCAAACGAGGCGAAAAAAGCCTCAGTAAGGGCAGTAAGAACCCGCGAGCTCCTGTCAGCCAGCAAGTCATACAGTAAGCCAGACAACCTACCTACCTACCTACCTACCTACCTACCTACCTACAACACCAACATATTACATGCGCACGTGTATATAGACTACCCATTCAAGACGCATGCATATACTACAATAGCATACGACTGATTAAGCCGCCCGCCCTCACTGGCCGGCTGACCGAGCCCCGTGTCCGCGTGTCGGCCCGGTGGGGTTCGCGATGCGTCGAGCCTAGAAAGATGGCGGGCGGGCGGGCGGACAGGCGGGCGGACGGGCATGTGGGATGCTGGTTGGCTGCTTCCTTGCTTGCTCCAACCCGGCGACGCGTCATCCCAAAATCGATAGCGTGGTGCGGTTGCCCGCCCTGGGGCATGGATATATGTATGTATGTATGTATGTATGTACTATGTATGTACGTACACACGCACGCCGGCTACTCCTCCAACCGGGTTTGGCGCGTCTATCTATGGTATTGTACGTACCTACTATGTACATATCTGCTGCCACGTGAAGAGGCCGGGGGGTTACCCGAGAGGTCGGCCCATGGATGTACGTACCTTGGCTGGTTTGGTACGTAACTGTTTGAGTACCTACGTCGCTGCCCCTCTATCTCTCCTCTTCTCTCATACACGTCTCCCTATGTAGCTACTTCAACACGCTTGCGGCCGTGCCGTCGTCACACTCATCATCGCTCGGCTCGCCAAGGACCTCCCACGATCCCGGTTCCCTGCCCCCGTCCAAACCTGCCTTGTTCATACCCTAGGAGGCCAAGCGGTGAAGACGGAAAGAGGGGGATAGAGAGAGAGAGAGAGAAAGATGAGACGAAACGTGAAGAAACCGGGCGACGCCGGAGGGGACGCCGATCGTAGCTGTATCTGGGAGAGGCCGTCGATGCGACGGAGCTTGGGACTAATGCTACGTACGTAGTTAGTTTACGTGGGCAGCATCTCGGTCTAGGACTAGGTATATAGGACCCTGGAGTGTCCCGCGTGGGTTCGGGGTTTGCTGTGGGCCGCGAGTGTCCCCTCTGTCTGGTGATTACGTCGGTGGCAGAAGTGGGAGTGTAGATCTTTCTCGGGATCTAATGGTGTTGGCGTGAGATTAGATTCGTTGACATACGATGTCGCTAATGAAGATACTACCTAACTTACTAGGCCGAGTCTCTGTATGGGGTTTGCGGATTACACAACATCTCTGTGACCAACATTGTGGTCATTGATTACAGCGCTCCTTTGAGCTTACAGATACGAGTTGTGAGTTTTGGTTAGTAGCTCCTAGATTGCCAATTGACGTATCCTGAGCGTTGTTCTCTGTAAGATAAATGTTACTCAAGCTAGCCCCTGGAATAACGCATAAGAGCTAGTTCTTGTGTTCTCTATTTACCCTGGCAAATAGTCTATTCTGGTTTAAGTGATCTTACACCTGAGCTCTTAGTGGTACTAAGAATTGTAGAGGATTTAGATGGTATCCTGTAGCTCATCTACTACGCCAATACTTCCCTCTCGGGCCGAATTAGTCTTACTAGAGGTTTCCCCTGATATCTCCAAACGGTCGACCAGTTGACGTCTACACGATAACTAGCCTCAACGTTCAATTAATTCACAGATTTCAATTAAGGGATACAAAGGAAAGTCGTATCGCTAATGACTTCGGGTCCACCTATGCCCTATAGCGCTTACGGCATCTGGACAAGCCCCTATTCTCAAAACTATGAACCACTTAGAACCCCGGTCTCGTACTGCCACCAATTTTATGAAGTATGTTTCTGAAGCTTTCAATAGTCTCTGGATCTTTTTCAGTTAGACTGAGTAGTCACAGTTGCCTATATTGCAGCGGTTAGAGTTGCCGGAACAGGTGTTTTACCTACATGACTACCTAGCTCTTAGAAGCAGCATCGTGGGCTGGCTAGTGGGTGGAAGACACGCGGTGCGCTATAACTATAATTGCGACTAGTAAAATCTATAAGTTAACCAATGAAAATAGTATAGCAAGTATCCGCCCTGTCCTCGGCGTTTCTGGAGTCAGAACCCTCCCAGATAGCCCTTCTTTTAAATTGGTATTGATAGACCAGGAACTACCAAAATGCAAATTCTGTCCTATTACGTCATTACAGATACGAAAATAGAGAGACCGGTGTTTACAGGGCCTTGTTCGTCAGATATGGCGTCGTGTACTCAGCCCCCCCCCCCCAAAGAGTGGGCTGAGTTGAACAGAGACCACAGTTGCTTCGAAATCCTCATCCCCTACTAGAAGAAAAGCATTTCACACCTATCGATGACACACTTAAACCTACTACCGCACACGATGGAATCCTTTGGGGATATGATGAGGACTGGTGAAGGTGGGATATCCGACACTGGTAAATACTATACCACCCCGAGTTTAGCATGCTTAAGAGACAGGAATAGGTATAGTGGACCTACACGGTTTTAATAGAAATAGTGCGATAATGAAAAATGTCTACTGAAAACCAAGTCGTTCTATGCAAGAGTTCATCATATACACAATAACTAAATATCCCACGCACAATTAAAATATCGCCGTACTTGGGTTCTCTTCATAACTTCGACCCCCACAAGCCTTCAAGACAGCTTGGTTTTAACCCATAGAAAGCACCCGAGACCTTAAGAGTGAGCTAAAGTCATCTCAGACCTCGAGTGTGTCGGTCAATTAATCCTGGCACGTACCTGGCCTCCTCCGTTCTTAAGAAAGCTAGCTGATTAATGCCGATTTACACAAAGGAATAGGATAATATAGCTACGAGCATACACCACAAATGTAGTCATACATAGGGGGCCTGAGAAACACCGGTTTCCTACCTGAGTAGTCAGAGGAATATCCAAAGGATCGTGTCAAAACGTATACAAACCCCAAAAGGGGTTCCTCAGCGGATTTCAGAATCGCTTCCTGGATAGATCCCGTAGTGTGCATGCTCATCTCAAGAGTAGCAGTTCCTAGCTCCTCACAGCCCTACGCTGACAGTCCTATTCCCAAATCTACGCAGATTTCCCTCCAGCTAGCCGATTACGAGTACACGTTCTGTGGCGGCTACAATAGCATAGGTAACGGCAACTTTGATGCGTAGGTGGATGAGTGTAATTACGCATTCCCTACCACTGGGTTCACGAAGCCGTGTCGTGTAGGCAGGTCACCACCAAATAGAAGGACACGAACGACTACCCAACTGTTAATCCAAACCTGCTCGCTGACTCACAAGGCTAGGAAAGGCTGGAAGATCGTTCAAGCTTGCATACACGTGCACTGTTGGACGCCATGACGACCTTGTGGCGGTGGTGTATTCCAGGGCTCACGTGATTTATGTTTTTGTTTTGTTCGTTCTGCCTCGAGATGGGCATTTTGATAGGCAGAATGCTAGGTGAGACACTACATGAAAAGTACGTTTTACGGATACCTGCCATCTACAAACAGGTAGCTTCATTTCTCCGTCGACGACCCCTGACAACCGCCGCTTCTTAGTAGGGTATTCTGGGTTGACTCGGCCCTTGACACACTACGCCTTGCGAAATACAATTGAACGTGGAGGCTGGTTCTGATACTTTTGATGGATGTATTAACTAAAAAAAATATTGTTAATGTTATATGAGGGAAATGATAATAGGGGGTTACAATGGGCTAGATTGAGCTGTCCCCTACAGCACCAAATTTAGGAAATTGCTTGAGTATGTAAGAGGAGATCGAAATAGCTAAATGTTTTGTGTCTTTAAGCCCCCAGTTTCACCGCCGGACTGATAAGGAGCCAGCTGTGCCGATTTATTTGGTGTTGTAGGAATGAGCATACCTTTTCTTCTTGTTGTGCCATCAACGTTTAACATTTAATCATTTAGGCAAGCTTCATTGAGCCTAGAAGATGTGGTAAGGTTCAACATTCTAACATAGGAAATTTTTTAGGCAATTAAGAGAGTAATAGACGTAGCTTTTTTAAATCCAGCTCAGACAAATTGTTAACGCCAACGAGTTCCAAGATATTTCATATAAGGCTGTCACATATCCTTCATATCCAAATTAATATCCAATAATTATCTCCAGCCTCATCAATTTCCCAAGCCTCATAATTACCCCGTAAGCACCATCATTACAGTCGTTCCTCATTTCATGAACCCGGCCTTCCCATCACCGTTCGAGTCAGTCATGGGGTTGATCTTGTCCAAAAGACTGGCCTTGTGGTGCTTCTCCGTCGTAGTACCACTACCAACGCCGCCTGCGCCAACGGCGGACTTGCGGTTGACGGAATTGCCATGGGTGACCGACGGGTCAGCAACGCGTCCGGAATCTTTCCCGGCCTCCCGACCGACGGGCGCGACGCCCCCGGTCCTGCCGGTTCCGGTGCCGCCCTGACCGAAGGCCGCGGTGGCGGCGGCGGCGGCATGTTTGTCGCCGGAGCTGGCGCCGGGGCCGTAGCCGACCTTCCGCTCACCGCCGGCGACGGTGTGCTCGCGGGCGCCGTCGAGGGGGTCGAAGTCGCCGTGGTAGACGCCCTTGGGCGGGGCGTCGAACTGGCGGGAGCCCGGCTCGTTCTGGTGGCGGTGGGTGGTCTCGAGCATCTCGCCGACGTCGCGCGGGTTGCCCTCGAAGGCGTCGAAGCGCTCGGTGCGCCCGCCCAGCGCGCCCCCCTGCCGCTTGTACTCGTCCATGGTCACCGGCGGCAGCGCCGACGTCGAGTGGTGGTGCGCCGAGTTGTGGTGTACCTCGTGCACCGGCACCGTCGTGTGCACCACGCTCGGCTGCACTGTTTCCTTGTGCACGACCGGCTGGATTGTCTCATGCAGGTGGCTGGGAGGGATGTCAGTTTCAACGATCGTGGTGCATAGCTGAGGTGGGTGGGTAGGGGTGGTGAGGGCAACATACTGGTGAACGTGCTCGCCCTGGACGGTAGGGGCGTGGCTCTGCGTGTGGTGGGTGTCTTGGACGTGACGCTCGTCACGGAATTTCTGGCCTTCGGTAGCTAGGGTCTGCTTGGCCCTGTCATGGTCTCGGTGGTCGAACTCTCGGTGCTCGACCGAGCCAATGTTGTGCTTGTGCTGCTCCGGCAAGATCTCCTTGTCCTGGATTGGCTGCACGGTGCGGTGGTAATGGTCTTGATGGATTTCCTTGTCGATGGCGGTATTGACCTCTTCATGTTGTGTTGGCCTGACCGTCTCCTTCTTGGCCGCCGGTTGGACGGTCTCGTGGACAGTGGCGTCATGATGACCGGACTTGCCCATGAAGTCCTTGATCGCGTCCTTGGTCTTGTCCATTTTGCTCGACTTAATAGACTTTGTAGATACGGTAGTTGGGTAAGGAAAGATGTAGCAGATGGCTATTGGATACTCTGGTCTTGCAGTTTGGTAGGTGGTGTATGTAGGGAGGGTGAAGATGGGAACTGTTGAGGAGAAAACACTCTAGATATATATCATATCTCCCTAGCTGCGACAAAGCAAGTCCCGCACGAATACCCCCACATTCTCTCCTGCTAACGATGTTACATACAGATCTGTAGATCTTCTACTGGAGATGTCTGGCTGGGGATCTGGCTTTGTGTAGAGTCGATAAGCGTGGTTACATGTAGCACAGGCAAAGTTGGGTGAATCAAATGGTACCGGACCTCCATAGTGGGGTGTTGATCGGCCATACTTCGTGTTCCCTTGAGAGATTGTGTGCGACTTGCTTTGTCGCAGTTAAAGTGAGATATATCGTAGACGTCAACCTGAGACAACCGTGACCGTCTATGACAGAAATGGTCACCAGTATTAGTGCAGTTGTCAGACTGACAACAGGTTTTTAGCATCCAGCCGCTGCCAGCTTGATAGATCATTATTAGTTACCGAATCCGGCGTCCCCATGCCAAGAGCACCAATCATCTGGGTCCGGACGGAACTTGCGGGACTTGGCAGGACAGTGGGGTCTGATATAGCTCCAGCTTGCCGTCAAAACGGAGCAGATATACGTCAAGGATTTCGTTAGCGGAAGTCTAAAGTCGGGTAGACTGCGAGATTCAAACGATCCGATGAGAGGCCTGTTGTAGAGCCTCTTTTCGGTACTCGAGCTGGTAGTAAAGATCATAACTGTCTACGGCGTGATCGAGATATGCCCATTAGTACCCATTGCTTCTTGGGCCACTATTGCTCCACACACGGACAGCCAGCCAACCAGGTCACATCTCCGTCATCAAAAAGGCTTCTTTACTCGCCTGGTTGAGATGTTGGATGGCCGCTCTCAGTCGACCACGCACGCAGCAAGCGGATCACCGGAGAGCTCCCAATCTGCTGTGCACTGTGCGCTGTGTCGATGTTGTTGTTGGCTGGAGAAACTCTTTTCAACATCTACATTGATCAAGTTACGCGTCGGCCCCACGAGAGCTATGACACGACATATGATGACGTTCTAATGATCTTCTTGCTAAATAGCGACTTCCATGACACTGCGTACGCGCTGTCACGAGGTCACAAACGTCATGAGATACTCAAGAGCTTGCTTCTGCACCTGAGTCGCCGACCGAGGCTCTCTTGCCTTCGCGACCCTCTGTGATGATGTAGGAACTGGTCATTGCCAGTTTGTCACTTGACCTCCGCGGAATGCTTGCATGATCCGCGGATGCTCTGGAATTGAACCTGTAGAATAGCTATATCATGAGTCCCTTCGTGGGGATACCATCTTAGTAATCATCCCAACCACTGTTTAGGTGACGTCTATGTTCATGCTTGACCTTGGTATGTATCCATTCCGATCCTACAGGCTTTCTTTCTTGTTGTGTCGTGAGGCGACGCGTGAAGGCCCTCTTCCGAAGAGGGAGTTATGGAGACAGGGGGGAAATAGCACCTTCTACAGCCCTTAACGACAGGTTGACGAATCCTAGAAGATACTTTACGTCATCCCCTAGAAGGGCCGTCTCCTTCCGGAGTAAACAAAGAATGAGGTCCCCCAGACCCCGGCGAGCTAATGCTAATGCAATGCGTCCACTAGCTACTTGGAACCTGGGAGATATTACTCGTCCAACAGATGTCAACCACTCCAGAACTTTAGGAGGAACTCGACACGTTGCTACGACAAGCAATATGAGCTCCGACGGAAATTTAGCAGACAAGTTCGTCAATCTGTACGATTCTTTCGATCTCCCTACACACCCGCAAACGACTCCGGGAACTCATACAGGGGATACTGACCCTCCAATCGAAGGGCGATCAAAACTGGGTGAGCTACACCAATTTACTACCGGTGAATTCGAGCATTGCAACTTGCAGCCCCAGGGGAAAAAACATCTTGGACCACCTCAATCACATAGCGTGGGCTCGAAGGGCAAGGGTCCAGGAGGTCCACAAGTAGAAACTAATCAACAGAAAAAAGATCAGTCTCTGCACGGAGGCAGGACGACAGTCTCTCCAGCGAGTAACTATTATACGGCCTCTAGTCTTGGTAGTATCACTGCCACTGCTACTTCCGGACGCCGCGGACCAGCAGATCCAGCCACCCATGCTTCCACTGCACAAAAGCCCGTCGGTAAAAGAAACAAGGATCGGAGAGCGGATCCTCCAGCAATACGCGGGGGCAAAGATACCCAGAATGAGGACTACAGCCTAGCCAAGGCCCTGGACGGCGCGCTGAACCTGAAGGACACGACCGACGCGGACCAGGCGACGTCGTACGCCCCCGGTAAGTTTCGTTGGTCAAAAATTCTCCGAGATTACCTAAACCTAGCAACGAGAGACATGGCTGATTGGGGTACCTCCGAAACCTTTAGCCGTCACGCACGAGACGGTGCGCCCGCACGTGCACGAGGTCACGCAGGAGCGGGTAACCCGCGAGATCCACACCCACGACGTCTACCACCGCGTGCTGCCGGTCTACGAGCTCGAGGTGTTGCCCGCGCGCCACTTCGTCCCGGGCCCCGACGGCGCGACCCTGGTCGAGGTGTCCGAGGACGAGCTGGCCCCCGGATGCACCGGCGCGAACCAGAGATGGGCCGTGTCCGAGAGGCGGCCCGACGCCGAACCGCGGTCTGCGACGAGAGAGCCTCCGGAGCTCGCCGCGGCGAGGAAAGCTGCGGGTGGTGGGACGAGGAAGTACGTCACCCCCGAGGGCGTCGAGCGCACCGAGACCACCGTCGTTCACCCGCCCACCCTCGAGGATCCCTCGACTGCGGGGGCGCCCGCAATGCGGATCGAGTTCAACCACCAAGAAAGGGTCGGGCGGGGAGAGTCGCCTGACAAGAAGGGTGCGGATGTGGGGGAAGAAGCGTCCAGGAGACGCACTGCAAGGTCGGTCACAGGAAAACGTCGCCGGCCTGTCCAGAAGAAGTAGCGAGTCCTTATTTCTCGAGATCTCAAGAGCGAAGGAACAGACACCGCTGAAATGTATGAACGCGATGGGCTAAGCCGCGGTGGTGTTTTTAACGACATAGATGAGTTTACGATTTATTTGATCACCGAAACACTGAATAGCCAGATATTCTCCCATTTCACGACCTGCACGCTTCCAATCAAAATGGGTAGAAATCGCCTGCATAGCGACCAAGTGTCCCGCCCATACCTGGGTTCCCCACGAACTCAATCAAGCTATCCGTCAAGTATGGGCGCCTCGGAGGCCAGCCCCAGCGCCTGCCTGCGCGACGTGCTCGCGGGGTCGAAGTAGGGCCTATCGCCGATGCCGACGGCGCGGTTGCCGAAGCGCTCGCCCTGGCCGTCGATGTCGTAGGTGGCGGTGTGGAAGGTGGAGCGGTTGTCCCAGATGGCGATGTCGTTGGGCGCCGTCCAGCGGTGGCGCACCGTGAGGTCGTGGTTGCGGTCGACGAGCTCGAGGAACCAGCCCAGCAGTCGGTCGCTCTCCTCGCGCGTCAGCCCGTCCACGTGGCTCACGTGCCCGCCCACGGGGAACACGCTCCGCCACCCCGTCACCGGGTTCGTCCGCACCACCGGGTGCACCGCCCGCAGCTCGGCCCCCGCGTTCTCCGCCGACCCGCGCGCCTGGTCGTACAGGCGGAACCCGTTCTCTGCCGCCACCTCGGCGAACTTGGGCTGATCGAACGTCGCCGTCAGCGTCGACAGGAACCGCTGGTAGGGCTCGCTGATCCGGTCGTAGATCTCGTAGCCCGAGGCCCACAGGGTGTCTGCGGGGTCGTTAGCCGAACTGCGCTTCTTACACCAGCCTTCGGAGCGGGATAGACCTACCACCGCCGGTCTTGGGCAGCTTCACGAGGCGCAGCGAAGAGTAGTCTGCTGGCACGGGCTCGAAGGCAATATCACTGTGCCATGTTGCGGCGGTCTGCCTTTTCTGGCTAAGTGTGCTAGCCCGCTGCTTGTAGTATTTCTTGTTCTGTTCGGAACTGATGGTGCTGATCTCGAGGTCGTTGCCTCCAAAGTCACGCTGAGAATTGAGGAGAGGGTGGATATGGAGGTTCGACGTGGCTGGCCTTCCGGTGAGCTCACCGAGGCGCTGGATGAGCTTCTTCTGTAAGTCGTTGGTGAGGTTGTCTTGGGCCCGGAAGAACACGACACCCCGTTGAGAGACTGGTGAGCTGTCAGAGCGGATACCGAGTCTCGGATGAGTTCAATGCTTACTGGTGATAGCTAGGTCTCGGATCAACGTGTCCGAGTTCGGAGACTCGAGCCACTCTACGAGGTTTGCAGTAGGGAATTCACGTCCGATCACTGGAGTTGTGTCGAAGTACTCGTAACTGTCTAGAGCACCAGAGAGCTCAAAGGGCTTCTGCTTTTGCGATTTTGAATAGATAGGCAGCTCTGTTACCTCAACAGCTGAAGGAGCCATGGTTAGCAAGATTTTTTTAGAACGAGTAATTAAGTTTTATTGAAAAGCGACTAGATAGTGATATTAGGAGTTGGCGGTTTGGATTCCTGATACAAGTGATAGTCTGGTGGTTGGTCTCGAGACGGGACGCTGGCTTTAATATACGCCCCGTAGTCCCCAGTTACATAAATCACGCTCGCGGCCGGAAAATGACACAATGTACCGATATACGAGGCTATCGCGAGAAATTGACACCAATTCGTCAGTTGCAGACCGACAGCCGAGGGTGGTGGAATTAAGTTTGTGATGTCGTGATCTTCTCCGCGAATGAGAGCGCAGGATCTAGATGACGAAAGATTACCTAGGTATAGTGCGATATCGGGATAGCAAACATTCAACCACAATGTCCAATGCCGGTCCTATCTATAAATAGTCGGGAGTGGCATATAGCATCATCGTATGCTTTGCTTAACAGGCTGTGTGACGTCAAGCAGTAAAGTGAAGTGACCTAATGGCATCGATATATGTGATCTATTCATCTTTACTGAAGCTTCTTACCCCAAGCCCCGCACATCATAGGTAAAAGAAGTTGGCTTCAGTGGCAACAAATACAGTCAGAGTGTTAAGTGAAAGTAGGTTGTGTAGGGTGCTAGTATGGGTTGTGGCAACTATCAGATACTCAACAAGGGTATGAAGGATTAATATAGAAAGGGGCTATTGCACCCCGCATACCATATATTTCTAGCTAGCCGCAGACACACACACACGCGAACCTATATACATTATTGATAGCTGTTGTAATTATTGAAGCTAACTATTACGAGCCCCTAGAGGTACCCCGCAAATCCAGTTACTCTTGATATGAAGATGGTGTGTACATGTGAAATTAATCCGTCAGTAAGGCAGCGTTTGAACAGTCATGTGCCGGGGAAATTCATCTGTACTTGGGCGGGAATGTTGAATTTAACTGAAAATGTTATAAGCCTCTATGCCGCTATTCGCGTACTCTGTACCTTTGGTACCTAGAGTGGACAAATAACTAAGAGACAAGATATACCACGCCTAGATTATACACTAGTGGATACTACATTTTTCCCGTAAGGTCATCGCTCAAGTGGTCACTTCTAAGGAGAGAAATTTTTCTTGTACAAGCAAGTATATGAAAAGGGATACATCCACTTGAAGGAGTTCGAACACATAAGTGGCTAGGAGGGTAACTTATCCGTTCTTCTAGCGCCCAAGGAACTCCAACTTGGAGCCCCATTGGATACATCCATCGACAAGCATCTATCACATACCTCGAGAAGATCGATAGCTGCGGATATCCAGCACTTTGCTTGGTATTCTTGGGAGACTTGAGCCTTGCAACGTCGCCGGAGGATAACCCGCTCGTGGGTTATGCCTTGCAATACTGGCCACAACATGCCAAATAGAGCAAGGACACCGACGAACTCCGAGCCCAAATTCTGCGCCTGTTTCGAAGAGAGGGTGTGTTTCAGCTTTAGGCAAGCTCCTGGAGCCCTATAACAAGTCCTTCTGGGCTACAATTAATCATTCCAATGAATTGCTTCACGTCACCTCTTTGTTCCGCTTCATCCTTGGGATTTATCTCAATGATAAAACAACTTCTAGACGAAATCAGCTTCGGTTGCTGTTCAAAATCAGATGGACATTCGAATGAACTGAATGAATACGGCGTTGCAGTACGCGCAGCAGCGGTCAACCGTCATGATGAAATAGTTCGTATGTTGCTCGACAGCAATCCAACAGTTTTCAGGAGTGGAGCCCTGGAGTTGTCACTTCATGATGCATCCGCTTATGGCCAGAAGAGCATCGTTCGACTTCTTCTGGATAGGGGTGTAGACCCCAACACGTCCCTGGCATTAGAAGTTACGTGCAGAGGGGGTCATGTCGAAATTGTCCAACTGTTCCTGAACAAGAACACTGACACCAATATACGGATACAGAGCTCAGGGTACTGTGCTTGCCATAGACGCTGCCACAACGGACTAAATCGCCCACGATTCTCTGGCTTCGGGGGCCTCCGACGGACTGGATCTAGAGGCTTCTCCCGTACGAACAATTAAACATAGCGCCAGCCGTGGCAGGGCGGTGAAATAGACGAAAGAATGAGGGAGCGTGTATGTATTGTGTGTTTGTGTGTCCACTAGAGAGGGGGTCGGTTTGGAGGGAGACGCGCAACGGAATATTTACGATAGGTAGCCCACAGGGTTTCCTAACAGATATTGAATTCCAATGTCAAAAGCATTCAGATATTAAACAATGTTTTCCAGGTGAATACCGGGTAAGTTGCTCTATAATCTTGAGATCCGTGGCCAGGTTACTGGTGTGTCATGTGAGTTGCGATCCTACATCATACCGGCTCAATGGATCGACTTCGCGTGACACAGCCAATCCCGACAGAGAAATTATTGAGTTCTGTTAAAATATGTATGACGATGTTCTAGTTAAGCGTAACTATTCACGGGAAAGTTTCCTCTGGGATTGGGAACTCCAAAATGTTCGAGATCATGACGTGTCAATGAAGCAACTGCCGTCATGCGGGTTGTTAGACAATCCTACCCCCCCCTCACTGTTTTTATCTTGGGATCGAACTCATAAATAGTTATAGCAAGCCCTTTTCGATATAAACAAACCATTTGCGCTCATCGCAATGCTTTCCCGTGCGACTTGTGTAGGCCGTCGACGGGCTCTTCAATGCTCCCACGGACCCGCCCCTCCGCCCGCATACCCCCGCGTGAGATCCGCGCCATCCTCCTCGCTCGCCGGGAACATTAGGGTGGACCAGACGAAGCGCTCGAACGACCCGTCCGAGAAGCAGAAGCCGGGGCACCACCAGCAGGCGACGAAGGCGACCTCGGGCGCCGGCCGAGACCACCACCCCGCCAATCAGCCGGACCCGCAGCAGAGCCCCAGCAAGTCGACGGGCGTCGAGGTCGAGGGGCCGGGGGCGGCGCAGGCCGGGGCCGGTCCCGACCAGGGCGTGCACAGGGAGAAGGGCGCCGGCGCTGGACAGCACAGTGGGCAGGATACCGAGCAGCACGGAGAAAGGATGGGATAAATAAACGGAATTAGTTTCTATTTTGATTTATTTGATTTTTTTGGGAGTTTATTTTATACTCTTCTCATCGATAAACGGCTTTCTCTTGATACAGAAATGGGATACAGAGTCGGCTATGTACGTAGTGGGTACCTTGGTAGGTACCTAGGTACCCTCTCAGCCTCTGTCTCTGTGGTCCCTGTGATTGACTCCACAGTAGTGGCAGTGGAAGCGCTGGATCAAGGTGTTTTCTCACGCGTTGTGACGAATATAATACTGAAAGATTATTTATCGTAATATTACGACACTATCTGTATTCGGGTCTATTGTTCTTCACGTAAACCCTTCCCTGGCTATACCTGTGCCACTTCTAGAGATTTACCACATATATCCGTCTCTGAACTTCGGGTACCGACATTGACTCGCAGTCTTTGTTAGATCCGCCTACCTGTCATCTGCTAAAAACACCAGTACATTCTCTCGCTAGTGTATATGTACGAGCCAACCGTCGATAAGTCTCAATACAGTTTAATTGAAACACCCATCTCTTCGTTCTATGCTTCGCATCTACGGTGTACATACGAAGTATAGATCTGTGTGTAGGTACATACGTATGTACCTTGCTTATAGTGGAGCGATGCGCAGTGCACCGACCACACTCTAAAATTTCTTAGAGCAGTGATAAGGTGGATAAGAAAAAAAAAGTTCACGGTCGCTGCGAAAAAGTTCTGGGTGCTTTTCATCCAGGCGCATCCAGGCGGATACAGCTACCACAGACGGCCGGGTCAGATCGAAGCCGCAACCATGGATATTCACCGCTGCCGCTTCGTGCCGTACCCTCCGTCGGCCATCAATGCCGTCGCCTTCTCCTATCCGACCCTCTCCAAAGCCCAGAAGACTGCCCCGGTCCGTCTGGCCATCGGCCGAGCGAATGGCGACATTGAGATCTGGAATCCGCTGAACGGCGTCTGGCACCAGGAAACAATACTGCACGGAGGAAAGGACAGGAGCATAGACGGCCTGGTTTGGATTACAGAGCCTGACCAAGTACTGCAAGATGGCACAAAGCTCGTGGGCAAGTCGAGGTTGTTCAGCATCGGCTACACAAGCACTGTCACCGAGTGGGATCTAGAGAAGGGTCGGCCAAGGAAACAGGCAAGCGGGATGCATGGCGACATATGGTGTCTTGGAGCCCGACCACTCGTCACCACGCCGAAGGGCGGCGATTCGACGAGCGTCCCTCAGAGTGGAAAGCAGCTCGTCGCCGGCACTATGGACGGGAGCCTTGTTCTCTACTCGATCGACGACGACGACCTGAGGTTCGATCGGATACTGGTGAGGTCGTCCTCCAAGAAAACCAAGATGGTCAGCCTTGCCTTCCAGAACCGCAACATCGTGGTTGTCGGCTGCTCCGACAGCGCGATCCGCGTCTACGACATGCGCAACGGGAACGTCTTAAGGAAGATGACGCTGGGCTCGGATCTTACTAGCGGTGCCAAGGAGATCATAGTCTGGTCCGTCAAATGTCTCAATGGGCGGGACATCGTTTCGGGCGACTCCACTGGTCAAGTCTGCATCTGGGACGGGAAAACGTACACGCAAGCGCAGCGGCTGCAGGCCCATAACCAAGACGTCCTGTCTCTTGCTGTCAGCGCGGACGGCTCGACAGTTCTGAGTGGCGGAATGGATCGCAGGACTGTGCTCTACAGGAAGACGACAGGATCGGGCTCGAGGTGGGGGAAGGTCTGGCACAGGAGATACCATAGTCATGATGTCAAGACGATGGCGTCCTTCGAAGGAAACGGAATCAGTGTTGTAGTTTCAGGAGGTTTGTACATTTGGTCCTGAACAATCACAGCCGCTAACGTCCTCCAGGGCCCGATGCTAGTCCGATTGTATTACCCCTGAAAGAAGCCGGCATGGAAAATCACCGAGCTCTATCGCATCTACCCCAGGACCCCCCCTTACAAAGCGCATTCCGAAATAGGCTAATCGTCAGTTGGTGGGAGCGCGAAGTCCATATCTGGCGGTTGAGAAGACCGCTGAAGGAACTAGTAAATCTTGCAGACGGGGAAGCTGGTGTGGACAAGAACCGGAAATTATTGGCGCGGATTCTGATCAAGGGCGAAGCCAACATCACTTCGGCCACGATCAGCGAGGATGGCTCTCTGCTTGTTGTATCTACGACATCAGACATTAAGGCGTTCCACCTCAAATCGCGGGGTGAGGCAAAGAAGGAAGAACTCGAAGTCTCCAAGGTCGATCTACACGATGATATTTCTACCCAGGGCGCAGCAAAGGTCCAGATCTCTCCAGACGGACGCTGGCTGTGCCTGGTCCAAGCAAGCAGCAAGGTTTCGGTCCTACCGATACAGCAAGACTCTAATTCAGAAAACAAGCCGACAATTCACCCCAAAGCGATCCGATTACAGCGTATCAAACGAAAGATACCAAAACATCTGACCCTAGGCGGCCTGGGTCAATACGACCGAACGATCACCCACGTTACATTTTCTCCGGATAGCAAGATGCTTGCCGCCGCGGATCTAGCTGGCTATATCGACAGCTGGGTATTGGGGTCGTCTCGCCCAAGGTCTCAGAACGGTGTCAATGGGGCCCGAGGTGACGCATCATCTGACGATAGCTCGTCTGGTAGCGAGAGTGACGAGGGAAGTAGTGATGTCGCAGGAGATTTGCGATGGACCCGTAATCCCAATAGCTCGCTTATCCCTAAACTTAACGCCGCGCCCACCGTGCTGTCTTTCTCCAACCACATTCCGCACACAAAATCGTCGACAGCAGAAGATGAGGACGATTACGTACTCCTTGCCATCACTGCCAGGCCACAGGTCCTTGTGGTTCATCCCGGCCTGGGCTCTATCACGCCCTGGTCCAGGCGGAATCCCATCTCCCGATTTCCGGTCCAGTTTCGAAATATTCGCGAGCTTGTGAAAGGGGCCCTCTGGTCAGGCGACAGAGTCTGGCTCTATGGCAACACGTTCCTTTTCATGCTCGACACGTCCAAGGACCTTGCGGAGCCAGCCCTGCCTGGCTCTAACGCCAACGACCAACTTGTGAAACAAGGAACGAAGCGAAAGAGGGGCCCGGACAGCGGTGCTGGCAGCAAGATGGAGGTGGGAGCCATGGGTCCCCATAAAGTCGTACGTCATGTGAAGGGCCAGGAAGCCGAAGAGCTTCCCCTTGACGGACCCACGTCCGACCCCATGGACGAGGACGAGACGAGCCAGCCCGCCGACGAGAGCGAGAGCGACGAGTCGGACGAGGAAGCCCTCGGCGAGCTGGCCCTGCTCCGAGGCGTCCAGGGCGGTAAACCGGCCGCCGAGGAGCCCCTCCAGCCGGGCGCAGGCCCGGCCTTCTGGCATACCTACAAGTACCGGCCGATCCTGGGCATTGTGCCGCTTGCGGGGGGCGAGGAGGAGAATGGTGGTCTGACGAACGGCGACGCCGAGACGTCGCGGAAAACGCTCGAGGTCGCGCTCGTCGAGAGGCCGTTGTGGGATGTCGATGTGCCGGATCGGTATTTCGCCGACGGGGAATCCGAGAGGTGAGGGGGGTCAGGCGCGCGGACATTCCCGGGCACCGCTCGGATATACTGTAATTTCGCGGTGTGTAAAAGAGAATCATAGTGGACTCAACATGGTGCTTACTTGGTGGCTCATGTTGAGTAGGTAATGGGGTCCGTGGCCCTGAGTATAGCTTATCAGTTTCAATACCATCTTGAACAAAATACCTCTGTGATTCTAGAGAACTATGTCGATTGCAATTTTCTAAATCTATAACCTTCCGACTCTAATGGGTCATCTAATTTGATGACTTCCTACGAAGAGTAGTTGCAGGTGAGACCATGAGGACGGTCAGGCTCGATATTTTTCACAATTCCTATCCAGAATAAGGGAACCTAATGTGACTGGAGTCGTAAAAGTACGAACAAAACGGTCAACCTCTCATCCCTTTCTTAACTAAACAGGACTTTCAGCATTTCACATGACAAGCCCTTCTGTCACGGAGATGTGAAGTGGTGAGGGGGTATTTCTCATACCCAAGGCTCGGTCGTAACTTGGATAATTCGGCGGACTTGATTGGCGTTTGATTCTAGAGCAAAATAAACGCATCACCATCATATCAGCCAATCACAGCGGGGATAGCTCAGTTGGGAGAGCGTCAGACTGAAGTTTCAACTTGAGTCATTAATCTGAAGGTCGTGCGTTCGATCCGCACTCACCGCAACATGTTCAACAACAACAACCTTCTCCTGGAGGTCGGCGTTATTTTTTCTCTTTCATGTCCTTTTTTTTCTCCTTCCGTATTCTCCTTCTTGTTCCCTCGGCTTCGAAAATCGTGCCACTTCTGTTACTTGATTATTAACACTCTACGACCGACTTCCTTTGAGCATACATTGCTTGCCTCCCTGGTGTATATTGTAGAGAATCCGATACTTTTTTGACCTACTCAATTCGATATTCATCGGGTATAATAATACCTGGATTTGACGAGCGATAAGAAAGTCTTTTCCACTATCACTTTAGGCATTTGATAATTGGCACATGCAAAAATTCATTGGTCTATATCTATGAGTTGTTCTAGTGTGGCCGAATGTGTCTAATGATCCCCGATTTCTATGCCCATATAGTACTCATTTGCCAACCGTCCAAGTCTTGTTGATCTGAAGCCAATTTTCTTTCTTCCCTGCTGCTATTAGTTGGATTTTCTGACCCGCACCGACTCCGAGCCAACGCTTGAGAGCCCCAATCACCTCCCCCCCCTTTAAAAGCCCTTAGCCTTCATGTCGATGAACATCTCCTCCAGGGCCGTCTGGCTGTCCTTGACCTCGTACCCGAGCTCCTTGCACTTGGCGACGAGCTTGCTGGCGTCGACGACGGCGTTGCAGCGGGGCGCCTTGAGGATCTTGAGCATGTCCTGGAGCTCGAAGTTCTCCCAGGCGAGGTCGGGTCGGATGTACTTCTTGGCGAGCTCCATGACCTCGTTGTTGGTGAAGGGCTGCGGGTTGACGAGGTTGTAGACGCCCGTGACGCCGTGCTCGGCCAGCAGGACGGCGGCGGGCAGCAGGCTCGGCAGCACGCTGCCCGAGCCCGGAAGGCTCAGCAGCTTGTCGTACTTGAACAGGCGCGTGATTAGGTTGCCCGGGTGTAGGTCGGCGGCGATGGGCACGCGCACGCGCAGCACCAGCAGGTTCGGGTAGTGGCGGATGGCGCTCTCGCTGACGAGCCGCGAGCGCGAGTACCACGACCCGGCGTAGAACGGCTCGTCGTCCTCGGTGAAGGGCTTCCCGCCCGCCAGCTCCTCCGGCGCCCGGTCGTAGATGCACGCCGACCCGAAGTGCGTCACGTGCACCCGCTGCTGGTAGCAGCAGTCGACCACGTTGAGCACCCCCAGCACGTTGGACCGCACCGTCTCCACCTTGTGGTCCTCGCACCAGTCGACGTTGGGCACGCCGCGCACGCCCGCGCAGTTGATCACGTTGGTCGGCTTGTGGGTGGCGAGTTCGCTGTTCGTGAGTGGACGTGTTAGCGTTGGTGACTCATGCTTCTTGAGTGTTGCGTAGGTGAATAGGTATCCATAGTCGCCTAGAGACGGGAAATGAGATAGATAAAGGGGATCTTAGGAGCCACGTACCTCAGGACCTGCTCGCGGCTCTCAGTCCTGGCCTTGGCAGTAATGACTGTCTGGCCGGATGCTTGGATCAGCTCCTTGACTTGCGAGGCGATCCAGCCATTGCCTGTTTATGTGTGAGCGATACGTCTCTCCAACCATGGTTTTCAGGGGTCATTGAGATAAGGCTTACCGAATATCAGGAAGACGCGAGGAGCAGTACCAACGGCCATTGTAATTCTTCTATATAAGCAAAAAGTTCTAGGATTGAGGTGAGGAGTAGTAGTGTAGCGCTCTTCTTGCTGCTGCTCTCGTCGATGTGTGCGTGTGTGTCCTTGTCGTGTTCTTTCCATGATGGCCCTTTTTACATGCTTTATATATACAGACTGATAATAATTCTATCTATGACAATGTCTTGACTTAGACAAGTTCCCAATTTTCAAAGCCTGACTCCGGCCTTTGTCAGCTTAGTTTGGTATACCGACTCCGGTTTCTAATCGGTGCCGAGTATCGTTGCTTGCAGTATCGATGAGGATTCACAATCTCACCGCGTCCCTTAACTGACATAAGATTTCTACTCTGTTGGCTGCAAGTATCGCAGCGTTTCAGTACGACATGTGGCAACTTTGCGGCGAGTTTTAGGTAGGTCTAGATTGAGCCGCTGTAGGGGGTGGACGGTTGTCGAAATGCTCCGACCAATGAGGTTTATCCAACGGTGCATAAAAGCAACTCTATGCTTACTCAGCTATATACACGCAACCAAAAGCAGTCGGTATAAACTCAGTCGTATCGTTATCTTGCATTACTCATGAATAAAATCTTATATCAGAGCCCTTTGCGGTGAAAATTTCTTCCTGGGAATGGGTCTTGAGTCAGTAAGCCTTCACCGTTACTCAGAGATCAGGGTGATCGAGGTGATGCCGAGAACCGCCCTTTCTCTTTCCTTCGGAGAAAAGATATTGTTCTTGCGGTGATTGCGTATATGCGACTTCGCCACAGAAGGAACGGTGATGTTGAGTTACAAGTTGTTGGTTCTATTCAGAGTAAATCAGAGTTGATGGGCAGGAATGTCGCCGTGGCATAGCAGAGGCTATTATTGGGATAATGATGAGGGCTTTCTACGCCTAGATGATATTATCTACTTTTAGGATGACGAGGATATATAGAAGGCACTTTTCCACAATTTAAGCCATCCAAGCCAACACCGTGTTTTTCAAGCTCAGCCATCTTTGGAAACAGCAAGTCTGATCGCTCAGAGCTTTATAAAAACAAATATTGTGAAGATGAACGGTTTCAAAATAGATCCCTCAAGCCTTGCCCTATCAGAAATGACACCGCCAGACAGCCCGAGGTGGAAGGCTCGTTCCGTGGTGCTCGAGCACCCAGACGACCAAGAGAGCCTAAGTCTCATTGGTAAGACAAGGTTTCAGCCCCGAAGCGACGTGAAGAATATCTTGATCACTGGAGGTGCTGGGTTTATGTAAGTGAAAGGAGGATATCCTCTCCATATTCAGAAGATACTAACGTGAATAACCTACCAGTGGCAGTTGGGTCACGCGGCACATGACTGTTCAATATCCCGAATACAACATCGTATGCTTCGACAAGCTTGACCGCGTCTCTTCGCTCGCGAATATCAGATGCCTAAAGTCCTTCCCCAACTTCAAGTTCGTCCAGGGAGACATCACGGACTACTCGGCCGTCTCCGAGGCCTTGTCGGCCAACGAAATCGACTGCGTGATGCACTTCGCGGCCTCGTCACACGTCCAGACCTCGTTCGACGACCCGGGCAGCTTCACGCTCAACAACGTCATCGGCACGCAGACCCTTCTTGACTGCGTCCGGCACCATGGCCGTGTCAACCGTTTCGTGCACGTGAGCACGGACGAGGTCTACGGCGAGACACCCGACGAGTTCGTTGACGAAAGCAAGCAGTTCCTGCCTACCAACCCATACTCGGCCTCCAAGGCGGCGGCAGAGATATACGTACACGCCTACTCGAAGTCGTTCAACATCCCCATAGTCATTGTCAGGAGCAATAACGTATACGGGCCGTGCCAGTACCCCGAGAGTAAGTTCTCTCTAAACTTCTCCATCCTAGATAAGGGATAAGTATATATATGACTGACCACCACATACAGAGATCATCCCCAGGTTCTTCAGCCTCCTCTCCAAGAACCAGCCCCTGACGATCCAGGGGACCGGGCTCAACCAGCGGCGGTACCTGTACGGGGCGGACGCGGCGGACGGCTTCGACACGATCCTGCACAAGGGGGTGGACGGCGAGGCGTACAACATCGGGTCGGCGTACGGGGTGACGAACCTGGAGGTGGCGGTGCGGATGCTCGAGGCGTTCGGGTTCACCCCGCAGGCCGACTTCGGCCGCCGCCTCGCGTGGGTCTCGGACCGGCCCTTCAACGACCACGACTACCGCGTCGACGGCTCCAAGCTCGAGCGCCTCGGCTGGCGCCAGCAGACCGGCTTCGACGCCGGCCTCGCCGCCACCGTCGACTGGTACCGCAAGAACATCCACGCCTGGTGGCCCGAGGACTCCGACGTCGCGCTCCCGCACGCCACCGTCGCGCCCGCCAGGGTCGTCGTCCACGCCGGTGCCGCCGCGGACAAGGACGTCGCGCGCGTCTCGACGGTGGAGATCTCCTCGCCGTCGAGCCCTGTGCTTGTATAAGGCCTCCATACTTCCACCCCGAAGGCCACAAATTTCTTATGTGAGAGGATTAGAGCATATGATGGGTTCTAGAAGGAATAGAGCATTAGACTGATAGATTAGACCAAGCTAGACTCGAATGTGTGGGCGACTCTCGGGATATCGCGGCTTTCATTATACAGGGGCTCAGAGTATCAGAATCAACTAGACTCCTTGAGGAGGATAATAAAGCAATCTTTCAAGCACTAATGCACGTTCTCGTCAACTTGGTCAAAATGAGTCGTCTTACACAACTTGGATCTACCTAATTTCTTTTGTCCAAAAATACGATGTTTGCGGCCAAAAGTAATGCACGTTAGCAGGCAGGGGCCGTAGTGTGTTCCGTGTCCATTGGTTTTGGCTGCGACCTTCGTATCTGAGACGAAGTAGTCTCCCAAGCTAATTTCGAGCTGAGGTGACTGGTAGGCTCTATGTTGATCGACTGTTGGTAGAACTTCGTTAGGAGGTCACTAACTAGAGAGCTTCTTTCATAATCCACAATTTGCTCACTCTTCTCCTTCAATGATTGACTGTTAACGTAACCGATGAAATTATCCAGGGAGTTCTAATTACGTCTACCTCATGAGGGATTTATGTTCAACGATTCGCGAAATATCGCGCTTACATACTGACACAGGCTGATAGGACTGGTTCAGAAACATGAAGGACCCAAGGATTATCCTGCGATGTACGGCAGCTAGTGCTGCCAAATGGATATCAAATTCACCATTCATCTTTCTTAGACATAGAAATTTCCAAAAAGCCCGGAAAGTTCCAATCCAATAGACACATGTACAGTTGCATCGTACGCCGTTACGTGATTTATCCCCGTATATGCAGAACCGCCTCCATGTTGACCATGCCAGCGCCACTGCGTCGTCACTGACGCCTGCCTTGATGTAATCCAATCTGCCCAAGAGACACAAACAACCCCCTAATTCTGGTATGTACCTAGCAACAAATCCCGAACGCCGTCGCCCAAGACAGACACGCACACACACAACATCCCGCCCAGTCCCCCTTTTTCCCCCTGTCCCTCGCAAGGGTAGGTACCTAACGAATAGGATGGAACGGGTCAGGGGAGCGTCATTGCGCCTTCAGCCGCAGCGTCATCGTGACCGGGTCCACCGCGGACGAGGTGCCCGACTCCGACACCGCGGCGTCGACGAGATGGTGCACCACCGTGCGCAGCTTCCCCCGCTGGCACGTGATCGAGTACTCTATCGCGTTGTCCGCGCCGCCCTGCTGCATCGCGATCGCGCTCTGGATGTGATCGAGGTGATTATTCCCGCCTCCCCCACCACCACCGCCTCCGCCGCCGCCGCCGCCGCCTCCGGCCCCCCCTTCTAGCGCCTGGTGCACCAGCATCGCCGCGTTGTTGCTGCCGTCGGCGGCCTCGTAACCGCCGCTGGCCCCCACCACCTCACCACCACCGGATAGCGCATCACCGCCGCCGTTGCCGCCCCCGCCGAAGAAAACGTGCTCATCCCAGGACATGGCCGCGGCCGCGGCCGCGTCGCGCGCGTAGTCTGCCGTGCTGGCGGGCACCATGCCGCCGAAGGCGGCGGCGGCGGCCGTGGTGGGCACGCCGAACATGCTGCTCAGGTCGAGGCTGCTGGGGCGCGTGAGCTCGCCCTCGGTGGTGCCGCTGCGCGAGCTGCGGCTGTGGAACGGGCTGTTGCCGTCGTCGTGCTGCTGCCCGTGCTGCTGCTGCTGCTGCTGCTGCTGGTGGTGCTCCTCGAAGGGGAACGGCGGCGTGCAGGTGCCCGAGCCCGGGTCGAACGGGCCGGGCCCCGGAAACTGCTGCGACGGCGGGAACGGCACCGTCGGCGACGTGCTCCCGCTTGTGGTGCTGCTCGACGAGAGCGACCGCGCCGCCGCCCCCTGCCGCTTGAGCCGCCGCTGGAGGAGCGAGTAGCGGTTCTTGAGCGCGAGCGGCGCCCGCGCCTCGAGGAAGCTGTTGGCCATGAACTTCCAGTTGTGGCCGTAGACCTCCACCAGGTGTAATAGGAGCTTGTCCTGTTTAGCGTCGCGGCGCACGTGGCGCCCCTCATAAGTCAGCGAATCTGGTAATAACGACGACGGCCTTTGACGTATCTCGGCAGCATGTCGGCTGAGATCTGGGGATGGGAGGGAGGGTGGTATGATCGCCCCGTCACCGAGATCTCGATATCTAGGTCATAGTGGGCAGACAACACAGGAAAGGAACAAGAAAACACCTTACCTCGCGTGCGGTCCACGGACTGTGATCTAGATCCGGATTCAGGTTCTCGTTCCACCGCTTAGCACACTGATCTCCGTTGCGCGTGCGGACCTCATTTGCCACGGCGACCCATCGCGTGCCATGCTTGGCCACCGCTTCCCGCAACCGTCCGTCCTCGGCAGGCGACCAGGTGCCGGTATTGAGGGGCTTCTGGGGCTTTTGTGGCTTCTGGGGCCTTTCATTTGCCGTTGGCATGTCTGATAGATAAGTATAGATAGAGGGATATGCGATATGCGACGGTGACAATGACAATGACACGCTAGACTTTCTGGTGGCACCTTCTTTTATCGATTTATCTCTCCAACTTCGTTCCCCAGAAAAAAGTAAAGAGGTTGTTGGTTATGAGTCTGCTCTTTTACGAAATATCTAGTCTGGAAGTCTCCCCCCTAGTCCAGGCTTACTTTTCCGCTGCGCCGGTTATAGCAGGGGAGGTAGGTGAAATACCAGTATTAAATCAGAGGTCCCGCTTTCACACACGCTCTTTTCGAAACCCTGGAGAGAATCCTTTCGTGGCAACATATGCGGCCCTATCCTTATGATATGCAGTGTTGTAGGGCTTTGTGGCGTCGGCCGAGGAGGTGTCCTTATGCCGAAATCGCGATGTGACACTGGCTGGCAACACCCCCTGTCTGATGCTAAACTTGCTTTCGAGCCGCTGCAGATGCCTCGTGGGGGTCGGCGTTTGGTAAGCTCCCTAATCTCCGTGACTGGCAGGCCCTTCTTTACATGCGAAAATTTCTCGTTTCAGACCATCCTACAGGTCATGTCAACCCGCCGAGCCCTACGGATGGCAAGATATTATTACCTTGGTATATTTTTCTGGGGCACTAGACGTAGCATTAGGCTATAATGGCCTCCATAAATATAGTCACGGGTTCGGTTTTGTTTTCGCTTGTTTATGTGTAGCTGTCTTATGTTTGAAGAGCCGTATTGGTGAGCAAGTCGTGTAGCTTCGCTCGGCAGGGACTGACAACAAACAATCTTGGCGTGCGGTAATTCGCCGGCGGTGACTCGGCGCTCCCCGACCCCTGAGCATCATCGCCAGAACACACAGTTCCGTTGGTCACACCCTGCTGCATTGTCAGCACCTTCTTCCCGTTTGGCACGTCGGCGCTAGGCTCTTGCATGAAGGGATGAGCTTGAATACGGGCATCTTAGCTAAGAAAAAGCTCATCATTGGCAGTGCCTTACGAGCGACTCCTTTTTCGCAGTCTACGAAGGAAGATGCTGTGCTTCAATCTCCGCGGATATCAACAGCTGACCGGAAACGAGCGATTCTGCCCATTTGCCCGGTATTCCTCCAGACGAAGCTATGCGATATAAAAGAAATGATGGCCCTGACCTTGCCCAGTTCACCGTATTATGTGGGGGCGTTGTACCGGAGGTAGCCAGGTGTGCCCGGTCAACTGACCGGTCTAACATTACCTCGCACGGCATGGCTTCACAGATCGACCAAGGTGGGGGTGTTTCTCGCCGAGGGCGAGCAAGGGAGGGAGATGACAAAGAAGTCATGACGTAGCAGTACTTTGCGAGCTGATGGCGCTCTACTGTACTATGTCCACGTACATAAAACACGGCGGATCTAGCCGTACGGACCCGGCGCATTTGGATCTGAGGCTCTGCCTATTATAAGCTTATCTTTGCGCATGCTGTTGTATAACGGTTGCATTATTTCGAATAATCTTTCCATATGAAAAAGGGTGGGAATTCGCCGTGATCTGCTACGGCGCTTACACAGTAGCAACAGTACCACTTCGGAGCCTGGTAAGGCGTAAGCTGCAGCAATGCTGCAGCACGCTGCAGATGCACCCGCGCTTCGACCAATCCAACTACCTGAACGGCCTCATCTGGTCACATATATGCCGGCGCGTCAGGCGGTCATAGATGACGTACGCGAGCTAGCCACGCCATCATATCTTGCCCTATTTAAACGCTCGCGGAATCCTTCTATGCATTGCAGTTTCCAGGAGGTTGGATTAAGCTTCATCCCCGTAGTCGAACGTGGCATGATGGTGGCTAAGGGGTCAACCACGCCGTATTAGTGATGGGAACCGTGTCAGGGCGGTAGTCCAAGCGCCCCCGATGGCGGCGCCCGGCGGAGAAGCCCGCCCTTGAGAAATGGAAATGTAAAATTCGATGCGGCCGCCTGGTAAATCATTGTTATATTGGGACTTGTGATCACAACCTCAACCAACATAGCCTATGTCGAGTTTCTCACCACGTACGTCGCGTATCCTGGACTTTTCATTTCCGTCGCCAAGCGTGAATCCTCTCGCCATCTCCAAAGTAGAGCGTTGGAATCTCCTCCCTTTCTTGGGAAGGCTTGGCCTAGGAGATACGAGAAATAGATAGCTGTTGTGTTTCATCTAGCTGAGACATACAATTCGCCTAGTCTGACACAAGACAAGACGCCGGCATATTCTGATACATGGACAAGGAATCTCTCTCGCCAGGGCAACAACAATAAGGCTGTCTAGGATGATGCTTCAAGCCACAAGCCTGAATCCCCTATACAGGGCGAAAAGAACAATCACGTCAGCTCAGCTCGGTTAGCCTATTACCAACTAGAGCAAACCTCCCTAGCAGTAGATCTGCGTGTCATTATATGTGGGGGGTTCTTGATGATGTTTACCAGCGAGCCTCATGATCTTTGTTGGTCCCCGGTGCGTTCTTAGTTAGGACCGACTCCAGGCTGTGTGACGTGACTGCGGCCCACGGAATTTTCTTTTTATGTGCCGCCTCCCCAACTTTTCCGTGATATCCGACTCAGCTGACATGAAAGCACCGGCGGGGCGGTCTGGCGATTAATCAGCCCCAGCGAGGGACTCGGGGGAATGTTCGAATCGTGGGAACATTCCACGAGCACCAGCGCGGACTCGCGGGAGTCGCTGGTGCGTATATCTGGCTCGGGGACGCTCTCCTACCTACCTGGGACGGCTGGCCGTAATAGCGGTTCTTTATTGTCTGCCCGACCTTAGCCATCGGCATCCTTCCCGTGATATCCCAAATCACTTCCGTTCCTGCCGCCGTTGCCGCTCCGACCGACCGACCGACCGACCGCCCGACCGTTCACCTGACCACGACACCATGCAGTCCATCTTCCAGCACCGCCGCCTGCGCGAAGCGGTCGAGAGGGACCTGGCGGCCCGCCAGACCAAGGCACACGATTCCGCGACCGGAAGCTCGACGCCCGATGCGGCGGCCGCCATGAGCGATCACGAGAAGGAGGAGGGCTCATCAGGGGAAGAAGGGCACCAGCTCGGGAGCGGGCCGTCGTTGCCGCTGCCCACGGTAGCCGGCGTCCAGGCCTCGCGGCCGGCCGAGTCGGACGGCAGGGTCACCCTCCTCGTCGGCTGGAAGGAGGGCGATCCGCACAACCCCCGCAACTGGAGCCTGGCGAGGAAGTGGTGGTGCACCGTCGTCGTCACGCTGATCGGCGTCGCCCTCTGCATCCCGTCCTCCATCGAGGCCCCCGTGACCAACGCGTTCGACGAGCACTACGGCGTGGGACCCATCGCCGGGTCGATGACGACGGGTATGACGACCCCTTTTCTTTTCCCCCCCTTTTTTCCCTTTTTTTTTTTTTGCCTGCCTCGTTGGCCACTAAGCAATCAGGTGACAGGCAAGGCATGATGATCACTACGAAATACACGGAAAGCTTACCATTCGTTTTATCACCGGAATAGGCATCTACCTCATCGGCTTCGGCGTGGGCTCGCTGTTCGCGGGGCCCTTCTCGGAGACGTTCGGGCGCAACGTCGTGTACGTGGGCAGCATGGTGCTGTTCATGCTGTTCACGCTGGGCAAGGCGCTGGCGCCCAACTTCGGCGCGGCGCTCGCGTTCCGGTTCCTGGCGTCCTTCTTCGGCTCGCCGCCGCTGACCTGCACCGGCGGCAGCATCGCCGACCTGTGGAACCCGCTGCACATCACCTTCGGCCTGCCCTTCTACACCATGGTGGCCTACGCGGGGCCCATCGCGGGCCCCGTCATCGGCGCCTACCTCCCCGGCGTCGGCTTCCGCTGGGCCGACTGGATCTCGCTCATCATCTCGGGCGCCATCCTCGTCGTCGTCCTGATCGCGCTGCCTGAGACCTACAGCCCGCTGCTGCTGGAGTGGCGGGCCGGCCACCTCCGCCGCCTCACGGGCGACGCGCGGTACCAGGTCAGCGAGCACGCGTCGGTGCGGACGCTGGGGCAGCACCTGGTGCGCAACGTGTACCGGCCGTTCCAGATGACGTACACGGAGCCGATCATCCTCGTGTTCTCGTTCTACCTGACGATCCTGTACATCGTGCTGTTCACCTTCCTCAACGGGTACCCGTACATCTTCCAGGCGACCTACGGCATCTCCGAGCCGCTGACCTACGTGCTCTGGTGCGGCATGCTCGCCGGCGACGGCGTCGCCCTGCTGCTCATCCCCGTCGTCTACGGCTGGACCAAGCGCGCCGTCGCCGCCGCCCACGCCGAGGGCCGCGAGGTCGAGCCCGAGGTCTGCATGTACTGGTCCATGATGGGCGGCTCCTTCCTGCTGCCCATCTCGCTGTTCTGGATGGGCTGGACGTGTTACGTAAGGATACCAATCTCTACTTGACTCCTCGCCGTCGTTTTTCTTTGATTTTACCATTCTTTTTTCTGGCTTGAGTTGAGGGGCCGCTAACACTTCATTAGCCCGGCGTTAGCATATGGTCGCCTCTTGTCGGCTCGCTTGTCTTCGGCTACGGCCTTGTCACGGTGTTCACCACGACGTATCTGTACATTTGTTTCGTCTACGAGACCTACGCCGCGTCGGCGCTGGTGTTCCTCTCGTTCAGCCGCTACGTCATCTCGGGCGCCCTGATCCCAGCCTCGATCCCGATGTACGAGAACCTGGGGCCGCACTACACCCTTACCTTGCTAGGCTGCATCATGGCCATCATGGCACCCGTGCCGTTCCTGGGCTATCGTTACGGCCACAAGATCCGGGCTATGAGTAAGAACGTGCAGAATAAGAACTAGAAAGATACCCGAGATGCTACTAATGCATAAGATTGGTGCTGGCTGTCAAGCCTGCATATTCATTAGAGGTTACACGGTGTAGAATGAATCTCGAGAGTACAAAAAGAGTTGAAGGTACAAAGAAAGAGGGGATAGAGTGGCGTTTAGAAAGGTCAGCTGCACTGCAAAATCTAAGCAAGCGCACAATTTCTAGTATACACATAATGCAATTCTAACGATATTACGAATGAAATAAGTCAAAGACTGCAGGTAGCTGTATATTCATCCCCTTACATTGAGCTAGTTCAATAATCCTCATGCGCATTGCTGCTGAGCGCTAGCTACATGTGAGCGGTGGCGTCCTACACGGCGCAAATACCGCCTGGCCGTTGGCCGTCCCTTAAGCAGCTGCCCTATATAGAGGCTATATCGATTGTGACATCTCATCACGGGCAACGGCAGCAGTGCAGGACCTCGTATTACGGCTTGGCGGGGCAGTGTCGCATCAAGCTTACGGCCTAGAACCTCCCATGATTGATGACGATAAGATGCGATGGCCTGCCCCGTTCGAAGAAAGAGTTTCGAGTCAATCAGTATATTCGTATCACGGAGAATTTCAAAATGTCTCTATCCCTTGCGTCCTTCCTCTTCGCGACGGCGGCCGTCGTGACGGCGTGTGACCTGCCCGGCGACACGCCCCCGAATAGCATCGCGCAGGGCTTCGCGGTCCAGCTGCAGAATGCATCGCACCCGGAGGTCCATAACCGTATGCTGAACCTGTGGGAGTCCGGGGGCGGGGACCAGCATCTCTACCTCAGTCCGGCGGGGAACGCGACAAGCGCGCTGACGCTCGTGGACGGCGTCCTCACGTTCGACGAGCCTCCCATCATCCGCGCCGTCATCAACGGAGAGGTAAGTTTGGCGAGACCCGGGGCCGTCCTGTTCAGACGAGGATTGATGCTGACCGTGACTACGCCTTAAAGTACTCACCGGAGGATAACACGACGAAGATGTTCATGACCGAGCGCGGCGACCCCCGTGCCTACTACAACGTCGCGTACGGCTGCAACCCGGACACGGACGAGGTCCAGACGGAGCTGGCTTTCAGAGCTCGCGACACGTTGGAGGGCGGCCATATCTGTGTCAGGTCGACGTCCGGCGACAGATATGAGTTCCGGTACTCGCCCCCGAACAACACAGGTGAGCGGGGTCCTTCGTTGAATAAGGACCGGGACGATGCTGACATAGATACCTACTCCCTACCTTATTTAGCTTGGACACCTGAGCGCCCTTGCATCCAAGTCACGTTGGTTGTGGTTTCTGGTCCGTGAACGGCTGAAAGGTGATTCCTCACGTTACGAGAACCGCATGTAGTTGCCAAAAATGTATGGTAACTACATGTATCTTTAGCTCATGTAGAATGGACACGACATAGTGTCATTCCCGGCTGGTCAGCCGGTGCAAACCGTAGTTGAGCTAGGGCTCTGTATGCCCATGACATCAATATTACTTGTCAGATCAAAGGCCACTGTAACAAGCATAGGCGAGCCAGTACGATGCCTGTCTAAATCGATACCTGAGAAATGTTTAGGGGGGNGGGGGGGCTAAACAATGAGCTGTAATAAACCGTACCTAGCAGAGTAGAGGCGATTCAGTGGTGTTTGTAAGCTCTCATCAGGGCTCAACTGTCTAAAATCGAAGTCCCCACAGGCCCACAAGGGTTCTCCTACAGCGGGGGAAGGCGGGTACGGCGGGTCATTCCGTGCGTTGATCCCCGGCCATCACGTCAGCGCGGAGCTCTCCCCTTCTCCCCTATACGGTAGCACCCACCCGCCTAGCCGCCCAATCTTCCCCCCCTAAAAACCTACCTACACCCCTCCCTGTCATCACATCCACTGGCAGACACTGGCAGACTGGCATACTGGCATATTGCACAATCCTGTTCAACTTCACATTTTACACCGCTCAGCCTGCACTCGAGAGTTCGTCACATTATGTCGAGACTCACGTTGTTCAAGCCCATGTCGCTTACCTGTTCCTATTGTGAGTGAGCACTACGCAGGTATCTCGCGAGATCTCTGGATCCTCAACGTGCTCTGCATCCGTGAGTATGTGTACAAACGTGCAGCCCTGCACCGTCATTCCTGTCGTCACTTCGCCCTATGTACCCAATTGAGGAGCGTCCCCGCTGCCCAACGAATCCTCACATCACCCCTATGTAGGATTGGGAAGACATGAGAGGAGCGCGTCGGTAGTCACCGGAATCTGGCTTTCCCTTCCCAGAAGGAGCTCAACATGGATTATCGCGATCGTTCGCCATATCGCTTGCAACTCTGTTGTTGGACTACATCGAACAAGTGTCGATCACTGCCCTGCAAGCGGAGGCCCAAGGAAGCTATACGGAACCGAAGCATAGGTAGGGTCTGGCGCCAATGCACACAACGTTACCTACCTATCCATTATATACATATTCTTGTGATACCTAGTCCTGCCGGGCTTCATAAACATGACCTTGTGTTGCGACGACGCCGGAATTTTCCGTTCATTAGACAGGATGGTAATTATATGATTTAGGACAAATACCACGTCAAGCCCAAGCAAGCCATATGGGATCGAATCACAACAGGAGGCATTTATAGGATCCGAGAGAGTATGCTTTTTATATCTTCTGGATAACAATTCTGCTACATGGAGATAGCCTCGTGATCCAATGGTGCTGGAATATGCCGTTTGTTTAGGAACGACGGCGGTTATATAATTCAGGGCAATCATCATGTCTATCGAAAAGGCTTTGTAATGCTTTAGACCATCATCCGGTACATGACCACCTCGGTTCTCTAGGACCTCCGTAGATCACCAAACGCGTCGCCATGTTCAGAAAGATGACCTCGGCCGTGGCCGTCCTGCTGGCCGGCTCTGCCCTCCTTACGCAGGCGGTTGTAGAGAGCAAGCTCGTGTTCGCCCACTACATGGTAACCTAATCCCCCCCTTAAATAAAAGAATAAGAAAAAGCGTCCAAACATACCACCACGAAGCCGATCGATCTCAGCTAACCGAAGCGCAATTACACACAGGTCGGCACCGTAGACTCGGGCACCGACCACGCGAAGCGCGACATCGACGGCGCCGCGGGCGCGGGCTTCGACGCCCTCGCGCTGAACGTGGGGGCGCCGGGGGCCGACTTCGCGCGGGACACGCTGCAGCAGCTGTTCGATCGCGCGGGCGGGGGGCGCCTCAAGCTGTTCTTCAGCTTCGACCTGTACGGCGCGGGCGACCTGGCCGCGCACGAGCGGCTGTGGCGGCAGTTCCGCGACCACGCGGCGTACCTGCGCTACGGGCCCGGCGACCGCCCCGTCGTCTCCTCGTACGGCGGCGGTGCCGGCGTCGAAGCCTGGAAGAGATTTCGCGACGAGAACCAGGTTTACCTCATCCCCAACCCCGAGGCCGCCGAGAATTACTACGCCGACCCCGCCGCCTTCTTCCGCACCTGGGGCGACGCCCTCGACGGCGTCTTCAGCTGGGAGACGGCCTGGCCGGCGGCGTCGGACTCGCCCACGAACGTGTCCTCGTCGCGCGATGAGGCGGTTAAGAAGGCGGCCGATGCGGCTAAGAAGACTTACATGATGGGTATGTGACTTATGTTCTGCTCTGCTATCCCCTTACGTTGGGGGAGGGGGAGCAGTAACTCTGTAGGCAGATAAGAAATGGCTGACGACATCCCAGGTCTCTCCCCCGTACAGTACAAGCACTGCTGCGGCGACTCCTGGTATAGGCCCGGCGAGACGAACCTGCCCGAGCGCATGGAACAGATTCTGTCTCTATCGCCCGAGTTCACCGAAGTAATCACCTGGGTGAGTCCCACAAAGTTCCTCCTGAAAACCCCCTTTTCTAGGAGAATTCGAACCCTCTACCTACCTACCTACCTACCTATTTGCTCACCATATCACCACAAATCTGACTACTAACCTAATACCTACTTCCGCAGAACGACGCCGGCGAAAGCCACTACATCGGCCCGACGTGGAAGGAGGGCCTGACGGAGGAGATCCTGGAGTACGGCGACGCGGAGAAGCTCCCGCACGACGGCTGGCAGCCGCTCATCGCGTCCTTCATCGACGCCTTCAAGTCCGGCGCCGCCGACACGAGCGCCATGAAGCCGCGCACCGGCGACTTCGCGGGCGCCAGTACGTACCTCCCCCTTTCATCCTCTCCACTGTCCTTCCCATCTCCCTTGTACCATCATCACTCCCTTGCCTACACCAACCACACTTCCCACCATCATCGCTAACCCGGATCCCCCCCCCCCCCCCCCCCAATGTCTTTGTGGGGGTTTCTGGTGTATATATATATATACGTATATTCCACGTCTTCATAAACACTCGACCAAGGACATGGTTGCTGGTATTCAAACGCTCATGTCCATCCCGGCATGGGTAATAGTCGAGGTCGACCAAGTCAAAGCAGGTGGCAGTAATAGTTAGGGTTAAGTCCTTATGCAAAAAAAGCCGTCTGGCTAATAGTCGTATGCAAGTAGTTCGAGCATCTCTTCTGCACTTATAACCTTATAACCTAAACTACACACATGAGGCCTTCCGAAGACGCTTCTAGATAGGAGCCGGTATATAGTACTCTTCAGTGCTCTTCAGATATAAGCACGCCGCCTCAAGCGGCTGGTGGCGAGGTCCTGATATTACAACACTTGCCGTGACCGTGAGTCTAGTTTTGACGTGTACGTCGAGAGCTACATCGCGTGCTAGGAGTAAGCTGTCGACAAGAAAGACGGCCGCGCCAAGGATTCACATCGACGAGGAGAAATGACGGCAAACTTTGGTTGGTACTCGTTTCATATCGATGCTCTCGTACAGGCCATCATCTTCTTATCTTAGCATTTCATTTAATCTCGTGACCATCCGATGTCGTGGGGATGATCACATCTCACCTCTCCGACGACGCCTAAACAACAACCGCCGTCTCCCCTATCTTCCTGTCTATCCATCCCCGGTCTGTTCTCCCCCTTCAACGCAACATAAAGTAGAAGTCAACGCTCCTTACCCAATGCGGATTCGTCAAAACGAATATTTATCTATCCCTTCTCCCGCTCTTGCTATGAGCATATATGCTGCGCCGATTCCGTAAGGCCCGAGACTAGATATATTAAGGTGCCGCCGATGCTAGTGAAGACTGCCAGAGGTCGAAAAATGGGGGTTGGGTACCGGCACATTAGGCAAAGGTATGTCCCATCTAAGCAACGAGCGTTGTCCATGCAAGGCTAATTTTATTTCGTTTCCGTAAGAGGAATTCCCGTAGGGCCCAAGTAGGCAGCTGGCTTAGTAGACACTGTAGAGCTCATCATATCTTGGGACGAAAGAACCGACGATCCGGGTACAACTTGCGACTTGCCAAATATATGGGTGATGGTCAGCTTCTTTTCGTCGTGTCACCGTTCAGGCGACTCCTCACCCTCGGCGTCAGTTTCTCCTGCTGGTGGCTTCATTCTCGCATCAGGAAGAGTTTCGAGCGTCTGGCCCTTGGAAGAAGTTGAGCCGCGCCTGACATCTTCGCTCCCCCTGCGGCCGAGTGGCGTTTCACCAAATGAGTTCTGACCAGTGGGTGTGTTGGCCTGACTTCCCCCTCGTTGGCCATGATAATGGACGACTTGGGGCGGTGGTTGTCCGTGCTGGCCCAGTAGATGTTGTGGGTACGGATCTAAGTCCTTGCTGCAGGTGGAGAATGTCGAGACAACTGGTTGGTGATAACCGTTGGTAGGGTTGGCCACAGTTGTTGGAGTCTGTGCTGCCTGTGCCGCGTGTGTAACCGCTGGCAATATGGCCTGGCTGTCGTGGTCAGCTTGCGTCGGTGTGCCCGTGTCGTTGGGAGTTGCCGGCCCATCAACGACATGGCCGGTCAGGCTCGACATCCCGCCCTCGATGTCGCGAATAAGACGGACATATTCCTCTGGGACTAGGCCGCTTTCCTGTGTTTTTGGGTCCTCGGCCACCAGCCAGCCCTGGCCGTGCCTATATGATACCCAGATGATTTGCCCTTCGACTAGGGGTAGTTCGTTTTCGTTCTCTCTTTCAAAGTCGAACAGTGCGACGGCTCTGCCGTGCATTTCCTCGTCTGGCGAGGTAATAGTGAATTGGTAGTCCCTGGAATACCTTGATTCATCGTAGGCCCGGAAGGTTGGGGATGAGGCGGGGCTGGAAGCATCCGACTCCGATCGATAATTCATGTCATCCTGGGCATAATGCTGCGGCTGCTGCTCCAGACTTTCATAGGCATTGTTAGGGTGTCGTGCCGTGTCGGGCGGATATGTGACGAACTCTCCTCCCGGACCGTTGGCCTCCCCGCCTTGGCTTAGATAGTATCTTTCACTTCCGTCGCCGCTGGTTCCCATATAGTATCCCCTCCCGGTGTCAAAACTGTCAGCGCTTAATATCGAAGATCCACCGTCTCGCGAACTTCGCGATTTACTATGTCCTATAGCCGCCGACGTCGATTTGTGCTTTCTATGCCTCGAGCTGACTACCGGGCTCTGCAGGTCCTCGTCCTCGCTCCAGGGCGGGCCGTCGCCGAAATGAAGTTGGGTCAGTTCGCCAGCTTTTCCGAGTCCATCCGAGGTCCAATCCCAGCCCATCCTATCCCACGATGCAGGCGGGTCCGAGAGTCGCCTCGCATCGCTGACGGGGGTGTTCATCCCCGAAGGGGGTCTCGAAGGCTCTGGCGGGGGGCCATAGTGCATAGGGTTTAAAGGTGAGTAGGCAAAGTCGCGGACGATCGTATACGTAAGGCTGGAGTGGAAGATGGGGAAAAGATAGGACGGCGGCCGCGATCGCGACGGGACTGAGCCCGTCGAGTACTGCGACAACCGATTCCTAGAGGTGTGTGACATTGGCCTTGGTAAGGTCGATCGGCGGGCAGGTGGTGACGTTATTAAAGGAGGCAAGGCGGGGTGGTTCGGATTCGTAGACTGTTGCGACGGGACTGCTGGAGGTGAGAGGGCTGGTGATGAGCTGGAGGACATGATTGCGGTGATCGAGGGAGAGGCCGAAGCGCTAACGTTGCGTACCCAGAGATATTGTCTTTTCTTTCTTATAATCAAGTCATAAATAGGCTTATACGTGCGCGTTGGCTCGTCTCAACTAGGACCGCACAGCGGCAGGCGTCGTATGTAGTTAACCGCCTGACAAACTCGACCCGCAAGCTGTGTTCCGCGATTTTGGCTACAAATACGACGATGGCCTCAAGATAGCGTGGAATGTGCCCCGAGGGTTATATAGGGAAACAGGCACCTCCTCGAAACGATGCGACAACCAATCCTGGGCGACTTTTTACTTCTTCTCTTTTCTTTGCTATCCACTCGACGAAGGATCCACTAAGGTTGTCATTATCGGGAGGGATCTAAGTCGGGATGGGTGATAGATCGAGTTTCTTTGTGAGGGGGCCAGGGGGCCGTATTGACGTGCTCGAGAGGACGGGGACGGGGACGGGGAGAATTCGCAGGGCAGACCTCAATGGCTGCAGAAAGTGAGGGACAGAAGTCGCACCGAAAAGAGCGTCGCGAAAGGAAAATACGATTGACGATTTCGTGACGGGTTGAGGCGCTGGCGCAATATTGTTTAGGGCAGGTAGGTTAAGACCTCTGTCCTCGAGTCCGAGCTTTGGAGGGTGAAAGCATGGCAGGACGACTGGAAACAAAGGGCAGAAAATAGACCATCAATGGCAAGGCATGGCCGCATGGCATGGCAGCATTGGCAGGGCAAGGCAAGGCAAGGGATTGTGGACTGTGGACTGTGGACGGTGGACGGTGGGCCGGACTGCGGAGAAGCGAAAAGAGAAAAGAGGTTCGAGGAAGAGTGGAGAGTGCTGAATCGACCTGCGATAGGTAGGAATAGCCAGCCAGGAATGGCACCGCCGTTGGGCCTTGGCTTACCTACCTGCCTACCTAACCTGCCTACCTAACCTGCCTACGGTTAGGTTATATGTGTGTACATACAGGACTCGACTAGGGTCCTCGACAGCCTTCCATAGGTACCATCTTGCTACTGGTCCCAAAGCCTCAGGGCTGGCAGCGCAGGGCGTTTCCGTACCAGCATGTTCCAGCGCTATCATAGCCCAGTGGATGTGCGCCCAGGTTACCTACTACACGAGGTACCTACCTCAGACCTTACATAGGTACTTAGTAGCTAGGTAGGTACTTGTGTATATTTTCATGTATGAAGGTATTGGAGGCATGGATATGCATTTTTGGTGCTTAGACAAGCTACATAGTGAGGGACCTCAGTAAGTTCCAACCTACAGCGCACAGCACCACGAACAATGCAGTGAAGTACAGCAGGACCTACGTAACACAGGCCGCGCGGATCGGGGGTTGCAATAGGGTAGCGGCTCTGGCCCGATGGAGGGTTCATCCACCAGGTTCCCCGAGATCAGCCTGGTTGCGAATAAGCGCGTCGTGCAGAACTCCTACTGGCTGGGCGGTTTTTTGCTTGTCATGGTGATTCCCGCTAGGCCGGGTGGGTGGGTGATGCAGCTGGTCAACGGTGAATGCCCTCCATACCATACCTCCTCACCCAGTACTTAGACAGTACTGTAGAGGCACCGAAAATGAAACAAAAAACAAAAGACGCATTGCTATGTAGCGGTAGGTAATACCACAAGTATACAGATCTGTACAAGTCTAACCCATAGGTAACAGCCTTCCCGAACTTACAACCTTGGAAGTCGTTTGGCTTTCACCAACAATAGGTAGACAAGTGGTCGTACTGAATATCTATGGAAAAATTACTAGTAGGTAGTTGCGTAGGACAGATATCTCGAAACTTTCTGACTAAGTTCTACCTCGGGTTGGGCATCTACAGGTGCAGATGATCATCCGGATCCGTAGATCTCTGTGTGAAAATGATGAGCTTGTCTGAGAGCATACATCATCTCGTTACATCTTGCTCGCCCGGTAATCATCGGTGAGAAACGAAACAGCGAAACAAGTATCTCGCCGCAACAAACACCAGGTTCCTTGCTAACCTCTGCTGACGTGAACAAGTTAGAATGGCCTCTACCAATCGACCACAGCTCCACCGCCCTGTTCAGGTCGTCGGGTTGATGCTGCCGGGCTGCCCAGCTAGTGTTATTAGTTGGCTGCCTCGAGAGAGCTGAAGTTGTCTAAGTTGCCTGAAACCTAGAAGGGTCCTCTTTGCCACAACTTTCAATAGAACCCGCTAAATCAACTTGGTTGCCGAGTTGCTGAATGACCTTTACTATCTATCATATACTGTACACGAATTTGTTAGTAACAGAAGGGAAGTCGGAGACTCCGTCCGCACTTGTCCACATACCATTCCCCAGCAGCGAGAATATGGACTCCCAGGCAGGCGAAATCAAATTCCTGCGAGTACCTACCGACACCACGAGAAGTCTTGTCGTATCGTTGTTGGTCGTATACGAGGATGGGTCTCTACAAGTGTAGCTTGTTCTCCACTCGATTACAACCAACTCAGCATAGGTATAAGAGGCAAGAGCTTGCTGCGCATACATAGTACACGCAGCACATACACGAAGGTACCCATGATACACCTTCACTACCTATGACTATCGCTTGTGACGGTTTTTTTGTCAGCAACTCAACAGACCTCATCCACAAACTCTACCGGCCCAAGCAGTGAGCCTTCCCTAGGCTAGAGACGGTGAGGGCTGTGCAGATGTATCTGTTAGCTATGTGAGTCAGCTTTACCCCGAACTTCTCTTTTAGTGGCGCTCATGTGTGCGCAATGCAGCAGCGCAAGCACAGCTCCGACGTATGCAGAGATAGGCTGGCAGAAACCCACTCGCAATGCAGTCCATAATAGAGACCAATGCATCTAGTCGATGGTGAAACAAATGTCTCGATCGCACACGTGATTACCGACTAATGCTACAATCCGTCACCAGTTTCTACTAGACTCTTCAGAGCTACTGATCCGACACAACGACACCTTCGGATTGGAGAGCACAAAGAAGCGGTCTGCTGTTGGAAGACGCAAGCCTCGTGGAAACCCTTGTTTCGTTGACGGGAACACACGATGCATGTCAGACGGAAACCTGAAGCAGCAAGATGGACGGGCCATGATGAGTGCGGGCTCTGTCGAATAAGTTTTGTGAGACAGGTTCCTTGAGAACGCTTCGTAGAGCAAGATGCCTACTGCCGCCATGGACGAGAAACCGGGTAAAATGCGTGCATACATCGGTAAGATACTCGCAAGTAATTAGACGCGAACAGTGGCCGTCCCCAGACCCCCAAATCCCGACTTACCTACCTGTGTACTGCGTAGTAAGTAGGTCGCAGGTAGGGCTCACAACTTGACCCAGTCATAAGCCAAGTAAGTCGTGGTTGGTGCCATGTTCGCAAGATGCCATTCTCGGGCTGGAGCTTGGGGCCGGACGTTGCATCGAACTGGCGGGAGGGGAAGAGTTGGAGGTCGACGTGCAGATGGTGTGCTGTGTGCTATTTCTGGCTTCAACAGGTTGGTGCCAGTGTCCTAAGCGGAGTCGAAGCCGCCGGCGTGCATCGTCCGCAACGACGTCCCATTGGTCACTGGTCCTCGTCCTTCCCACCGCGATGTTGGAGTTGCTTTGGCATTTGTTTCACATTTCTTGCAGCTGCTTTTGCCCAATCCCAAGGAATCCAACCGGAATGCTCCGTGGGTCGACGGGCACGCCTGTCAATGTTCGAACAGCCGACAATGGTTATATAAAAAAAAAAAAAAAAAAAAAAAAAAAAAAACTCGTAAGCGCTCGTGATGACATACAATTACTGTCGTGGGACACCAATGAGATATCGTGATAGCAGAATGGAAATCCCTTGCCAATGATGAGAATTCTTTTTGTTGATAAGACTCGAGCTGTGTAGAACACCTGTGGTCCTTGTTGATGGAAGTAAGGTAGGTAACTAGCCACTGGATGTACCTAGGAGGTACTGGAGGTTACAGCTCACCTTACCTCGCGTACAGTCCAATGCGTGGCACAGCATCACACAAGCCATGGCCTTTTTGACTTAATACCTGCCCTACATATCTCCAAGTACCTAGGTGCATACGTACCGAATCTGTCCATAGCCCTGGAGGATAGGTAGTCCGTACTGGAACTGGAATAACCGTCTCGGAGATAGTGCACGTATGTGCACGGACCACTACTAGCAAACAGTTGCATCCCTGCCCTGCATGGACTTCAATGTTCGATTTTGTGACAGCCTTGGAGCAGATTTGTTCATCAACAACACCTCACTCGGGAGGTGTTTTCAGCCCTTCCAATCTAGGAAAAAAAGGTATGTGCAAATACGATGATTGAACATCTCAATTCCCAGTGGATTTCCTCTTCCTTGATGATGAAAATTAATATTGGAGCTGTCTGACTCTTCCATGGTGACACCCTACATATTACCATACGCAACAATTTCTGATTTGCTTGGACACTTCCACATTGAACGGCTAGAAATTTTCAACGTAAGATCTGTATTGACTTATAGAAACAGCAAACTTCACTGCGTTTTGCCGACTTGTCGCAAAAATACGAAATGCCATAGACATACAACATCGCTCACCTGTCTCGCGTAATCGAGCTGAGGATAGTATCCGCATTTCAAGATGGAAGTGGCCAATGGCGCTGCGGGAGCTCCCACGCCAGCAGCCAACGGCGAACGGGAAGATCCAGGAGGCTACAAACTGCGGTTTTGTACCGTCTGTGCCAGCAACCAGAACAGGTATGCCCAATCGTCCTCCCGAACATAAACCACTCCAAGAAAGCTAATGCGGCGAAGGTCTATGGAGGCACACCTCAAGCTATCGCAAGCCCACTACCCCGTCATATCCTTCGGCACGGGCTCTCTAGTCCGATTACCCGGACCTTCGATCACCCAGCCGAACGTCTACCAGTTCAACAAGGTCTCCTACGACGCCATGTACAAAGAACTCAACGAGAAGGACACTCGACTATACACCGCCAACGGCCTACTTAATATGCTGGGAAGAAATAGACAGGTCAAGTGGGGGCCGGAGCGATGGCAAGACTGGCAGGTGGGCGTTCCCAGGACCGAACACACCGCCGACCGAGGCCACGAGGGTACGGAAGGCGGCGTCGTGGATGTCGTGATCACCTGCGAAGAGCGGTGCTGGGATGCCGTCATCGACGACCTCATGAACCGGGGCGCCCCCCTCAACAGGCCCGTCCATGTCATCAACGTCGATATTAAGGATAACCACGAGGAGGCTTCCATTGGAGGACGGGGTATCCTCGACCTCGCGGACTCGCTGAACAAGGCCGCCAGGGAGGAGCGGGAGGCCGTGGGGGCCGCGGCGTTCGATATGGCCAACGCCGCCAGCAGGGCCTCGTTCGACGAACGGGTCCCCGAGATCATCGGGGAGTGGCAGGAGAGATGGCCCAATTTACCGGCAACATGGACGCTGGCGTGGTTTTGAGATTTACGTTTGTCATGATACCCAGGATTGTTTATTCCTTTTTCCTCCCTTCTTCCGGCGGGATATGTTAGAGCGGAGTGCATGGTATTTTTCCGTTTCACGAAGCAAAGATATGATGATACTCGAGCACAGCCTGTGTACGTTCTCATAGACATTATTACAAGGCTTTCCCGAGACCTTGGCCGGATGGCTTTCTTCCCGTAGTGTCATGTTACGTATAGCTCCTCCCATCACATGATCCAAGATAGGTACTCTCCCACCGGATTGAATTGCCAAGCTTGTCAAGTGTCTGCACAGGTGACATGCGGGCATGCGGCTCTGCTGCCTGCTCTTCCGTTGCTGATCCGTGGCCTGTGCCGGCCCTGCCACGTGGTTTCACCCATGGTCCCGGGCTGCCCGGGGAAGGCTGGCAGCTGGGCCTGATGCTACCGTACCTTCTCAGCCCATGTAGAAACCGCTGCGCCGCCCTCCTTCGATGAACCAATGCACAACCAACAGGATGTCGATAACCTGATGCTGTGCAGAAGGACGAGGCATACACAGAAACACGCAAAGTTTCTTAATATTACAGCCCTCAATGTTCTAAAGAATGCCGGTCTTGTAAATATTTAACGAAAACCGACACCGTCAAGTTTTCCGACAAGTGCAAACAGGAATCACTGGTCAGGGCGAAAGGGACGGAATACGAAATCGAATGGGGGGTTTATTGGATACGCTACGAGGCGGAAATGGGATTGTACGCGTACGCATGTGGATGCCGGAGAATTCGGGATGCTGGTGGCTAAACATAGGTACTTCCTGTAATGAAACTCGTCGTATATACGATAGCACTTAGACCTCATTTACCTCTATATCGTTCCTCATTGTCCCAAGTGGCTGACGCCTTCTGAGGAAATACGCTGTTTCTTCCAGCTTCCTTGGGTCTAACACCGACTTGCCTGATCTACTTAGCCAGCTGGTAGTGGATACAAGCCCCAGAACCCGAAAGCCTAGACCGCAGGGTCTTGGACTTCTATTTTCCTTCTCGTTCACGATAGTTTAGTCACGGAAGTGCATAGTAAGCACTTCAGGTTGTACAGTTTCGCATCACGGCAACTCCTAACCTGATCCTTTCCCCGTAGACTTGATACATATGAGGCGTCTGACTTCTCAGCTGAAGTTCGAAGGTGCTGAAGGAACGTACATAGAAGAGTCAATGCACCAGGGCGTGCCAGCGGATATAACTGGATCTGGATCCATGTTTCTCGTCCCTTTATTGGCACTTTTTAGGGCTGACCTCGAGGACGGGCCGGGGGCATTTGTGGTCTCTAATAAAATTCCAGACACCGCCCAGTGTTCTAGATCGTATGCCGGCCGAATGCGAACTTCTCGAAAATCCCGAGAGTAGAAAGTAACCCGGTGGATTGGAAAATTACTCCCCACGTTACAAGAGCGTAGGCCATGTTGATATCATTTGATACATGGCTGTTTGTCTCCTAGACAACACCACGTAGTAAAATAGGTGCTAATTTCCGAATCACTTAGAGCACTCTCGCCCTACTGTCGGGTCATGAATCGCCAACTGGATCCAGTAGAGACAGCTTGAACCCGGCAAGTCCGCCTAGCAAGTGTAAGTAGGCCAAGCCGCCGCCAACCCATTGGGCAATTGCGGCTTTCAGTCGCCGTTGGTAGCGCGCGCCAGAGACGGGAGCCGCTTGAAGTCATACTTGGTACGTGGTAGCAGCAGGCCATTGGTAGCTGTACAAACCAATCACAATCCAAGCTCGGCATGTCGACCAAATAAGGTGGTGACTCTAGTCAGGGGTAACATCGAGGCTATGCATGCAGTATGTAAATGGATGGAACCGGAGCTGGGGCTATCCCCCCCCCCCCACCAAGTCGTGCGACACCTTTCTTTTAATTACTATTCAACTTCGCGACATACATATACTTACATGCAAGTTGCATTTTGACGAAGTGAACTGCTATTACGTATGCGCATACCTACCGACTTGACAAATGGGAAACGGTGGAAAGGCGGCTTGCTGATCCTCCTAATCTCGATCGGCATCCCGCTATGCCATCGGTTAGAAGCCGTCACCGACGATCTGTTGACGATGAAAATACTAGCGCCCAACTGCAAGGAATTGATAGGACTGCTACGGTTGCACCGCGAAAGACGGATAGAAGTGGGAATACGTTCCTACAATCTTAAAATCCATCATTATTATGTGCCATCCATCTTTAGCCCTGCTGACGTTACATACGCACCTATCTGGGCATGCTGTCTGAGTCGGTAGACACATGTCAAGAACACATCATGTCAGTACAGATCTGTACCCAGGTAGGTAGCAACACACGTCCTTCATTCGTGATGGAGAGACTGATGTGCTGGCGTACAGTGAGGGCAGAGGCCTAAAGGCGCTACAGCAAACTGGTAGTGGTAACTGAACAGTAGGTACGTAGGGCGGTCTTTGACGGTTCGTTGCAGGTTGCAAATGAAGCTAAAGTCAGGGGATCAAGTCTAAAACCCCCCTGCCCCCCGGTCCGACGGGACTGGGCCTCCCCACCCCCTTTCCAACTGGCTGTGCCTGACTGTGATCCCTGCGGCAAACCACCGCGCGGGTTTCATGCTCTCACCACTTCTGATGCTCGACCCAAATCTCGCGGCGTCTCCCACAAGATTTTCTGCAATTGTCTTGCCTGCATAGCTTCACTTCCTGTCTACCTACGTAAAGTGGTGACTTACGTCAACAACGAAGTACTTGTGCATGTGACATATTTTTGCTGAATTGTTGGACACTGCATATCCCACTCCGAGATTTTGAGACAGCGCCAACCAGCCACCACCACCAGTACTACAGGTATCATCCGCACCTGCTGCACCTTGCACCCTGCACGTACCTCCTACACACTTCCACTTACCAAGTACACCTTCTTTCCCTCGAGACCGGCTCCCCTCGGATTCCATTTCTCGACAAACGGGTCTCGACTCGTCCCCTTCTTCTCGCGACTCTATTATCTTTTTTACCGTGCGCTCTAGCACGTGGGAAAAGAAGAACAGCGGGAGCAATTCCCCGATTGGCTCTGATTTGGGCATTGTGCTGCGTCTGCGTCTGTGTCTCGACTGACTCGGGTTTCTTCCCGCCGTAACACATCAAGGCCTGCCGCCGGTTTGGCCTCTCCATTCCACCAACGCCGAATAAGGTTGACATAAACAACCCCGAACTACGCCTGTCCCTGTCGATTTACTACGTAGTAATCACAGCGCCTCTCTTTTTTTGCATAGGACGGCGGAGACACCTCTATGGGGGAATGAATAAATAGACAATTTGTCAAATTATTAGCGTTCGACAGGTGCGCGTTGGATCTGGCTGGATCGACAGAAGCGCATTGGATCGGATCGGACTAGGCTGGGCTGGACTAGAGAAACACTCCTGCAGGCGCCTCAATTCCTCATTTCTCACGTGGGCTCGCAGCCGCAGCCCCCCCCCCCCCTAAATTCTCCGTCTTCTTTGTTGTAAGACGGCCACCAACCTCGCTGCCAAACTTCCGACTGTCTTTACCATGAATACTCGAAATGCGCCACTCTCCCCTGTTTCTGTAGGCGCTCCAAGCGAATGGTCCGGCATTCCCAAGTATCCAGGTTTTGATAACGACGGCCCCTACCCGAATCCTCGCGGCCCAGTCTCTCCGCCAGACTCCGGTGGTGCTCTTGGGAACATGAATGGCTTCCCGCCCGGCCCCAGGAGTGTCGGCGGTCCCTCTCCTCCGCCCTCTGTTGGCCGATCCAGCGCCTATGCTGGGAGCGAGAGCGGCCGAAGTATTCGCGACGAGAGCACTGAGGCTGTCCTCGGAGAACACTACATCGCGCTCAAGAGGTACCTAGCCTCGACCTCTAAAGATGGCCGACCCAACCCACCGCCCAACAAGGCACGCGACAAGTTGCTTCGCTTGTCCTCGATCCAATTCCTCGAACTTTCTACCGATGTCTACGACGAGTTAATACGGCGGCAAGCCTACGGCCGAAGACCTCCTAATTCTCCCCCTAATGCCGGTCCGCCCTCCTACCTGCTCCCCGAAGATGGCTTCCACCCGAAGCGCAACCAAGCACGGCAGAAGCTGTCCACACTTGGCCCGCCGAGATTTAGGGATCTGGCGACAGATGTCTTCTGTGAGCTGGAGAGGCGAATTCCTCGATTCATTGCTGGAGAGGTACCTCGAATGAGCTCCGGTCCCCCGAGCCGGGCCGGGACGCCCGTCAATAGCATGAGCATGCGTGGAGGACCTGGCCGTATGCGAAGACCTTCTGATGCCAGCTCAATCCGCTCAGGCATAGCGAGGGTCAACAGCGATTTTCCCGTACCGCCGTCCCCCGGCCTACCGAATGGAGGCTACGAAAGGCCGCTCGCGAAACAGTTCCAAAGCAATACGATCGTACCGAATAAAAGTACCATGGTTGAGGAAGATGATGACGGCCTCGGGTCTAACGATGAGGATAACGAAGCCTTCGCGTTGGAAAATCGAGCAAGTAAAAGGAGTCTTGGGACAAGTGGCGCCACTTCTGAGGTAAGTTTGGTGAACCGTGTCACGGGTGTCACGCTCGCTAACACACTGCAGGTGGACAAGAAAATCATTGAAGACTACCAATCTCAATTGCGGGATATGCGAGAAAGGCTGGAAAACATGGAGGACCTGGTAAGGAAGAAGGACGATGAGCTGAATGACTTGACGAGCGGTGAACGATCTCGAGCCACGGCCCTAGACCTGGAGAAGAAGGAATGGGACGATGCACGAGCAAATCTCGAAAACAGCCTTGCCGAGGCCCAGAACCTCAACGACTCGATGCGAGACGAACTCGACCGCGTGCGGGATGACCACGCCATGGAGACGCGGAAGTTGAGGGAGGAAATCGAAGACGCCCAGCAAAGTACCAGAGTCGTTGGTGGTGGAGACTCCGAGCTCGCTAGGGAAAACCAAGAGCTGCGCATGACGCTCGAGGACCAGCAGCGAGTCACCGACGATGCTAGACGCGAAGCCCGGGAATTCCTCCAAGAGATGAAGGCACTGTCGGAACAACACGGTGCTTCTTGGGAGAGGCAAGAAGAGCTAGAGAAGACGGTGGAACGGCTAGAGCAGGAGGTCCGAGACTGGAAGAACCGCTACGCTCGTACAAAGACTCAGCTGCGCAACATGCGTGCATCTTCGATGGGTTTGACTTTAGACCAAGACGCCGCCAAGTACGTTCGAGAAAAGGGCTTCTCAGAGGACAACGGCCTCGTCAAGGATGTGCATGTTACCAAATTCCAAGTCGCTATCGACGAACTACTACGAAAGGCGCGAGTCGAAGATCCGGACACCGTGATCGACTCTATGAAAGCGGTCGTCGTGAGCATCCGGCGCATCACCAAAGACATCGACGAGTCTCCGCCAGCCGATCAGGCGCTTATGCAGCAACAACAGAAGCTCAAGGGCCGTGTATCCGCCACAGCCAACAACCTGATCACGGCCTCCAAAAACTTCGCGGCCGCTGCTGGTATTTCGCCAGTTTCTCTGCTTGATGCAGCCGCCTCTCACCTTGTGGCTGCTCTAGTAGAGCTCTTGCGAACCGCCAAGATACGTGCGACCCCGGCGGACGAACTGGATGATGAGGATGACGGCACCGTTACCCCCGTGGACTCTACCGGGTTCTTCTCTAACCGCAATACGAATGAGAATGGGCAAGAATCGCCACTGGCGCCGCCGCCACCGTTCCAAGGTATCCGAGCGGGAATACGTGAGAGCGCGAATTCCTCCGCATACAGTCCTATAAACTCCCCGAGAGAGTCTGACTCGCAGTATGCTGCTCGTAACGGTGGGGTCACCGGAGTCAACGGCATGACCTTTATCCCGTTGAATCCGTTGAATGGGAACCCTCTGAGCGGGAACCCTGTGCAGATGCCGAACGGCTATGGGGGCCGTCCGGATGCGAAAATCGAAGATTTGAAGATCTACCTCGACGATCAAACAGCACTCATGGTCCAGACGATACAGAACCTAGTCAACTCGATCCGCGGTGATGCGCCTATACAGGAGATGAACGACCAAATCAATTTGATTGTCGACGCCGTCGATAAGGTCCTGGCCGAGACCGAATCCTACAGTAGTAGCGCAGGCGAAGTACTCGATCGCCTGACTTCCTGCCGCCAGCGCCTGCTCGAAGCCTGCGATCGCGGCAACGACCTAGCTGGCCAAGGCCTCGGAGAGACGGATCGCGAGTGGCGCATGTGGACGCAAACCCTACCACCTATCGCATTCGAGATCGCGCGCGTGACAAAGGAGCTGAGGAAACAGCTCGACCGCGTGGTGGTATCGCCCACCGCCGACGACTTCTCCTAGAGGGACATGAAGCGAACGAAGTTGACGCCGTTGCCGTTACGTCTTATTATTAATGTTCGGAGATCGAATCATTGTTGATTTTCTTCTTTCTCGCCAAGGACTCGGTCGGATACAGATACCCCTGTGAGCTTTTTTGCTTTTGACAAATCGTGTTCGGAAGCTGTCCGGTGCGGCTCTACCGCTGTACCTATTCCTCCTATAAACGCGGTGACTGAAGTCGGGGTGATTAGCCTGCTCACCCTGCATACACATATATGCATATACTTGTTCTTCATTATTGTCTCTTCGCCTCCTAAGCACGTACTTTGTGCGTTGTCGGCAGGGCTTATGGACGACCTAGTCGGGGGCGGAGGGGTAACGGGGAAAGCAACTAGGGCGGTGAACTGGGATTCCTCTGGCGCCCATGGTTCAACCCTCAACACACGACGGCGGCCTCGTTTTTAAAAAGAGAAGAAAATTGTTTAATAGACGACAATGCGTTGGTTGGCTGGATGGACATATGTTGGAAAATGGGAATACGTCCAGGACAAAAACGTACTTGCGGGACTGACTAGCTGACTGTATTGCACCAGTCGGTCCAGGGGAGTGGGGGGAGAGTAAGAGGGGGAAAGGCCAATATACGCTCGATGAAATTTGGCTGTAGTGTGGCGTGCATGCATGCCTCCCTGCCTGGATAAACGACGGACGGAGGGTGATGCAACCGCAGAAGAGGTCATGAATCAGAAGATACGAAGAGAGTGAAAGAAAAACACCGGGACCAGCAGAGAAACAAACTCCTGTAGGGAGTAGGTAACATAGACTTGATAGATTATTATTAGAGGGAAGGCATGGGATTCGGTGGAAGCCGAGGACGCTGGGGGGGCCAGTTGAATTGATTATGTATTAAGATTATGATTTATGTCTGTTGTTTCCCCTGATACCCTGCTGGTGCCTCTTATGTAGGCGACGAGGGGGTGTATACCAACGTCATGTGCGTACTATGGTTCGAGGGCCGCTAGGCATTTCTCGGCATTTCAAATCCCTCTATAAGTATATCCCCCCAATCCAATCATATCATATCTATTACTCCGGCGTGTAGTCCTGTATCATGAAGAAGCTAGCTAGCTCTCACCAGACACAGGTCGGTCCCCAACGAGATAAGTTCGTTCCCTAGTGAGACCTAGCTAACGTACGTTTGGGTAGATACGTATGAGATGGGCTACGGGAAAACATACAGACCACTGCTGCCGTTAGGAATCGGGCCTAACCCCCCCTCTGGAGCTTTATGTATGTAAGCTTACAGTCCAGTCGGGTCTTCAGTTCACTCACTCCTAATCCAGCCGAAAGCTTAGGTAGTGAATTGTTAAGAAGTATATTTTATTCCTATCCTTCGTCTGTTTTCGTCACTTCCATCTACGCACCATTCAGTTGGTGGGAGCGCTGGGTTCGCCTATCTAGGCGTGTCTATGAAGCTACATACCCGATCGCTGTTCTGATGATCGACGCCCGTGCCCTCGTGTGCCCGGGGCACGATGCCGTCGCTGTGATACCACCCGCTCTCTGTCTCTCTCTCTCGCTCGCTTGTTCAGCCCGTCTGTTCTATCCTGCTCTATCCGCTTGCACGCGCTGCTCATCTGTATAAGATATACGCTAAGAAGGAAAGAAAATGAAACCGCATATCGCCCTCTCTGCCTCTACTCTACTATACCACGGCATATTATAGTGGAATATAGTATGTTCTCCTTCCGTCTTCATCTCACAGAAGCCGAAGAAACTTTCCGCTGCTACCACCGCTACCCCTGCCATCATCATCACCACCAGTATCTCCATTACCTCCAGCACTGCCACCACTGCCACCGCTACCACCACTATCAGCGCGCCTCTCGCGCGTCGTATCTCTCGGACCGTTCGGCGACATCACGGCCACGGGGTCCATGAGCGGGTGCGGGGCGCGCCAGACCTGGTTCGCGGTCCTCGGCCCGCCGTCGTCGTCGCCGTCGCCGTCCACGCCGCCGTTGTCCCCGTACTGGCCCTGACCGTAGGCTGGCACCGTGCCACGGCGCGTCCTGTGGGCGTGTTCTTGCGACTCCTCTCCGGGATCGACCACGGGCGAGTCGAGGAGGCGGAGAGCCTCGCCCCGGAACAGACCCGGACCCGGAACCAGCGGCGGGACCGGGACCGGGACCGGGGGCTCCTCGGGCTCGACGATGGTGCCGCCGCTCGTCGGGACGGGCTGGGTGTGCGAGCGTCCACGTGCTTCCACATTACCCCCTTCTTTGCTTCCGCCTGTGCTGTATTCATTGTACGGTTCGTTGTTGCCGTCGTCGCCGTCGTCGTCATTATCGCCGTTGTTGTATCTGCCGTTGTTACGAGGTCCCGGCGCCGCAGGCCTGAGTTGTGCCGCCTCCCCGTTGCCCTGCCTTTGCCTTTGCCTCTGCCTCTGCCTCTGCTCCGGCTCCGGCTCCCGCGCGTCCTCCGCCCTCGCCTGCTCCACCATCCGGCGGTGCAGCTCGGGCACGAGGACGGCTCAGCGCGCGCGGCACTCGTCCGCCGTCCTGGCGGAGGCTGTGTTCGCGACGTGGTCCCACGCGCTCACGCCGTGGCGCTGGACGGCCTCCAGGAGGGCCCGGTCCTGGGCCTCGGTCCAGGGCCTCTCGGCCTGCTGCTGAAGCTGTGCCTGCGGCTGCTGCTCTTGCTGCTGCTGCTGCCGCTCTTCTTGCTGCTGCTGCCACCTACTGTGGTGGCGGTGGTGGTGACTCCGTTCAGGTCTGGGTATCGCGATGGGCGCCGTCGGGGCCGGCGTGCTCTCAGGGGCCGGCGGCATGCCGGTGATGGTGGCGGCGGGGTTAGAGGAGCCGCTTGGGGTAATGGAGCTGCCGGAGCCCCTTCTGGTGTTGCCGCTGGACATGGTTGCTTGACGGGCTGCCGGTCTCAGTGGTTGGGTAGATGGATGAACAGGAGTACGACTGGATGACTGGATGGATGAGAAGGTGGGTGAGTAGATTGAAAGGTAGGGAGGCAAGCATGTGAAGGGGGAGGCTGTGCCTTATATATAGTCACGCAGAAGGAGCGAGACTTATAAGTCCACGGATCGGCGCGTACGTGAGGTAGATAAAATTTCGGGCTCTGATAGGGGGTGTTGACAAGACGGCGTATCTAGTGTGGAAGGATAAAGGGGGAATATGTGGTAGCAGAAAAAAAAAAGAAAAAAAGAAAAGGCGCCAGCACCAGCGGCGGAATAAATAGTTTGGCGGAAGCTCTGAGCGAGCCATGTTGAAGCTGTACGTGAGCATACGTGGTGGCTTGGCCTCATTTGATAAGCAGAGCTGGGCAAGGCTAGGCAGGTGGATTGATATTCGATGACCTGGATGACTCATTGAGCAAGATTCATATATAAAGTTTTGGTTTGCGGAAAGATGAGTCTTGGCAGCGACCTCAGTATTGCGGTAGTTCTACTATGGCTCTTGTTCAGGGTTGCCAATGCAGGTCCCGGGGGTCTTGAATTATGCCAAGTCCACAAGGCTGGGCTGTGAGGCTGTAGCAGTTTGTGCGACAGATGGGGAAGGGCCAGGCTGGAGTATCAGTGCTGTTGTTTCCATCGAAGAGAGTTCGAGTTGTGAGATGGCATCATGCCGTGCCAGTCGCTATCCACCGGCGTCATCCGATAAATCTGAGGTCATTCCGGATGTTCGACAACAGAATTAGACTCGGTATCCGAGCACATCCTCGCTCGAAGATTGGGCGAAGTCGGGTGATGAGTTTGTTTCACAACGTTTCAACGGCCGATTTGAGCAGTTTAAAAACGGGCGATGCTGCGCAAGTCAAATCTATCAGAGCAGCTTCCCTCTCTGCAACTCCGATGGGCAAGCATGTGATAGAGCAATCGCAGTCTACCTATTGGCCTCTTCACTTTACATTCCCCATTACCTAGGTACGTGGTAGGTGGATAACCCGAAGGGAACGATGTCGGAAAAACGATGTCGCCTTTCAAATACCGCAGAGGTAGCGCCTTAGGTTCTGTAGCAAATAAACATCACCGCGAACATGCTTACTTTCACCGATTTGCTGTTTGAGATGTCATTAAGTTTGACCATAAGATTTGGTGATGTTACTATATTAGATGGTCGACGATGAGCAAAGCAACGCTAAACTAGACGTTGGGGGATGAAGTTAGATACGAAATAAGAAGGTAAGACAATCCTGTTCCTTCCCATCCATCTTGAAATGAGATGTCCCTTTCGCTTAACCCGCATTATGAATCCTGTTGAGAAGCTCTTCGACGACTTGCCCGACCCTACCCAGGACTACAGGGCATCCCTCTCCGACCTGGAGTCATTGGGCAAGAGATACACGAGTGCGCTCGAGCAGTTCTTAGCTCTGACACCGGTCTCACCCGACGTCCATTACTACAACATCAGAGAAGCCGCAAAGAGCGCCCTTTCCGACGATAAAGATGACCATGGAGATGATAACGAAGGAGAAAAGGTCGAAGAGGAGAAAGATGTTCGCATGAGATTTATCATCTACGTTAGCAAAATATACCGCTCGAAGAACGCTCTGGGAGAAAGAAACGACAAAACCTCTCGGTCAATCCGCTACTATCTACGTATTCAAAAGTCGCCAAGCCGTCGGAGTAATCCAGCGGGCAGTGGAAAGCACGAGAACCAACTAAGCCATGAGATTACCCTTAGCTAAACACCTGGCGGTCCTAGCATATCCAAGTGATGTATTTGGGTCTGGTATATGAAGAGGGGTTCAGTGTGTTACGAAAGTAAGCCGTGGCCTGAAAGCATACATAGGCAAAGGCCCGGTGTGGCTTTACCAGGAAGATCTGCGGGTCAGACAATCATTATATGACGAAGAAAGAGGGTTGCGCACAGAATGGTGATAGACTTTGCTGGAATCTTTAAACATCAAAAAAAGTAGACCTCACTTGAAGTCGCCTTGGATTGAGGTATATTTCTATTTTCCATCAAGAATTGGGCGTCATCCTTCTGACTTTAGGTCTTCATCCCAATTTCTTAGATATCGTCCCTGTTGGCGAATCAGAAACAGCTTTAGGACACCTAAGTAGTAGTACTACCTACTCATTATCGTTTCGGGGAGGAATATCCCCAACTTCTCGGGCCTCAGGTGCACATAAAACAGTTACTGATAGGTGTATCTGCATAATAGTAAGACGAATGTCTACCTAAACATCCAATGAATATTATACCTTGCCTAGATTCATTCGTACCAATGTTACATACTAGTTCATTCACTTATCCGGCTCGAATTATTAGTTGCTGAGTTGAAAGTATCTTGGTCAGAATTGTAATGTCTGCATCCATAGGTAGCACCCCCTTTTCCCAACCCCTTTTTTCGTCCTTTTCGAGTACCTTCATGCGTCACTAGAATCATAGAGAGAAGTGGGAGTAAACAAGCACGGTGTAAATATAGAAAACAGCTAGACCTCCTATGTATGAGAGAGAGTTGGGTACCTAGAGTCCCTATCGAGATCAATTTTACTATGATGTATGTCGACGTAATTTTTAGATTCGGCTTACCACCGGCTGTGATGAAGTAGGTAGTAGTCATCATATTCGCAACTCTTACCCTAACCGCCTCAATAAAGTTGGTGTGGTAAACCACCCCATGAGAGGTCCCCTTTTGACAGGAAGGCCAGCAGAACTGTCATGTATCATCTTTGCTTATTCCTGTGTCATGATGAAAAATATCGACGCTACCCAGTCAAAAGAAGGTAGCATAGCTTCAACCCAACGATGAATAAGAGACGATATCCCGTAAAAATGCGGCATGCCAATGAATCTGCGGACGATCGATAGCCTATCGATATAGATATAGATTCGACCTCTATAAGCACTGCTGGTCTTCACGCATTAGCGTACCGGTAGACTGTAGTTGTCGTGCTATGGCTGGACCTGCGGCCCGTTTCGACTTCTAACGTCGCTACGGCCCACTAGAAAGACGTTCAGCATAAATGAAGCTTAGTGACGGTTGGTTAGGAACCTCGTGTAGCAGATCGTGCTGTCGGGATGTCTCTAAGCCGGGCTTACAAGGAGGCACGGCCGAATGCGGTTGGCGTGGGGTATTCCCAGATCCGCATCGGTGCCAGACAGGGCCTAGCGCTAGGAGCGGACACTGTCTGCCTATGCCAAGACCAGCTGAGATCGTTGGCGTCTCCGGGGGTCAAATAGTGGATGGTCTCGCTTATCGTAGCCCGTTACGGGCTAGTAATACGGTATGGGCCTGAAGAATGATACGGTGTCGTCTACAAGGGAGGCAAATGCCGCTTTCGGGAATCACCTCTCTTCTGGTCGTGTCTTCATGTCAGTCACAAATACCTTACTGTAGAGAGAGCACTATCGGCCTGATACTAGGTGGGCTTTACAGACGATTCTAAAAGGAAACAGTTATATATATATGTCGTGGAACAGTAATGAGGCGCTTGTTGGGAAATTGCAAGCGTGTGGTGTGGCTTGCAGGAGTCCTCACTGCATGTCTTGTTCGTATCAGTCATGTTTCTTCAGCCACAATATGTCAACTACCACCCACCATCTTCCCTATCCTCGACAGGAATGGCTGTCCAAAAGCCAAGGGAAACCGTTCCTGCTTTCTGCATAGTCTACAGATATCAGCTGGCTGGGCCTTCAGGCCTTGTGGCATCAACAAAAGAACCATGGTTCTACTACAGCCTATCACTCAGCTAACAGGGGTAATCACCCCGTCTCTCAACCCGTGCTGTGCCACGAAGCCTCAGCTGCGACCACCGGCTCATCTCCACCAGCTCAGCTTTTCTCAATTTATACCCAATCAACCCGTGTGGTCTCCGTTCCGTCGCATCGCGAAATTGCCAGCACGCGATCGAGGGTCTCACCCCGCACATGCATGTCTTCAACGTCTTACCTAGCTACGAAGTTGGCCATGCTATACTGGACTGGTCATGGTCGCTCTTGGTATTTGTACTACGTATGAATGGCTCGCAGTAGACATCGCAGCTAGCGTCTTTCCGAAGTCTGCCTGCATGCTGCTGATAGCCCTGATTCTGCCTCGCCTCCCTGACATGAAGCAGGCCACTAGACTTGGCAAGCCAATGGCTGGCAGCAAGGGTCCTTTACCTCGCACTATGATAGATTCATATGAGAAGGGAGGTCCCCTCCTCGATTTTCTGATTTCTATCTTTCTCTTGCTATGAGTGCCGTTCATATTCAGTATTTCAGGTTTTACTACGTGTCGACTTCTATTGCCGAGTCTTTTGCATCTCATTACCTATAGCCTTGCCAGAGGTCGGTCACTAGGATGGCAAAGCCAGCAAAATACTCCACGGAGCGAGCTCCTGGTAGAGAACACATCCCTCTCTACCCTCGAGGCTTTATCACCGTCCGGATCCTTCAGTTTATCATAGGCATTATCTGCTTGGGACTCTCCGCATTTGGCGTTTCCGCTCTCGTGTTTGCTGGTGATGCCCTGATGCTGTTCACCGTGAGTCTTACACAGCATACGAACAAGTGATGCAGAGCTGACGGGACCTAGGCCATTGTGACGTTCATCACCAGCATATACTGTATAGTCGCCCGTTACGGTCCGCCGAGAGCCTTCAACTACTGGGCCATACTCGGCTTGGATATCTTCCTGGTCATCTTCTGGCTCATTTCCTTCGCTATGCTGGCCGCCCAGGTTGCTAGCATATTCGTCATGTACGGCGAATATGACGATTATTACAGCGACTATTACGACTATTTCGGCTATGACAGCAGCGCAGTTGAGACCGCAGTCGCAGTCTACGCCACCTGCCTAGCTGCGGCAGCGGGCCTGGGTGGTGTTGAGTTGTAAGTTGATCTTGACGGCTCTCTTGTCACGAATGGGGCACTAACACGATCAGCATCCTATATGTAATCTCGCTGTCAATCCACAGTGTCATGCTACACCGTCACCGCAAAGCCGGTCTCAAGGCCATGCCCGGCCCTCTGTCCCCTAAAGCTCCCACGGCGGGCGGTGGGGCACCTGGCGGTGTTGAGAAGTTCCAGATGCAGCCGCAGAGCACCCAAGTCTACGAGCAGCCGGCCATCACGTCAGCTGCATCACCTCCGCCCCAACAGGTATACGCCGCGCCTCAACAGGGGTACGCCGCACCGCATGAGCCGAACTATTACCCCCAGCAGTCTGCTTCTCCAATATCAGCTCAACCAACTGGCAGCTCATACGTGCAGTCCCAGCCGGTGAACAACAGCCAGACTGTCTACGAGGTTCCTAACCACAACATGTAGTTGCAACCTAATGAGTAGCTCAGGGGTACGCGCAGAGCCCAAGGTGTACAGAAACATCCTGCAGAATGTGGCAGCACGAAGCGGCACGGAGGGAAACGTGGATAGTTCAATGTCGTTATGATATCATATGCCTCTTCTCTCATCTGTCTCTATGGAATAAAAGAGTCATGAGAGGATAGAGGGGCTCGGAGGGTCATAACCCCTTATTGTGGTTCATTGAATATGTTACCCTGTTAATTATTCCACCTACTAGTTATTTAAGATAACCCTCCCCAAACCTCACATCCTCCTTCAGCATACAAAGTCTTGCTTGATACTATGGCAGGCCCTTTGTTTGCTGCCTCTTTGCTAGATTGTGGTGGTGCTGGCTGTTTTCAACAGCGGAATGTTTGGTTTCACCTTTGTGACCGAAAGCGGCAACTAGCCAACGGAAGCATACAAGCACCTCTTAGAAACACTCGGATGATCTGAGAGCATCACGGAGTTTTCTCTTTGTCAAAGCAGTGTTTTTCTATAAGTCATTTGTCGCGGCCAATCTGCCCTAGTCGCAGTTCCCACGAATTTTCATAGTCGGATGCGCAGCCTCATTGACTTGATCCATCGCTAAGCCCGTGGACGTCTCTACGTTGATAATCTATTTCGACGGCCGGCGATAGTTTTAAATTTAATTCCTCCAACCTTAACAACAACATGAACTATATATCGCCGCCGAGTAGTGATGACGGGGGAGCGAATCGGAGGGACCCAGCGACTCCCTCTGGTTCGAGGACTCCAAGGACTCCCTCCGGGCCTGCCTCTAGAGCGGAACAAAGTCCGCCGAATAGCCGAGAAGGCGCTGCGAACGGTTCAAGACAAGCGAACAAGGGGCCTAGGGCTCAGGATGACGCCGTATTGGCTCCAGTTCGGCCACAAGGTCCCCAAAGACACACCGTTGAGAAGGTAGTGAAGTGGCTGGTTTATGACGGTGACTCTAAGTGGGGACCTGCGTTACCGTTTATCGCGATTCAGTCGACACTGTGGTCTACGGGTGCTATGCTGAAAAGGATCCGCGAGAATGAAACGAGAGAGGAGAAAGAGGAGAGGGAACGCTTGGAGAAGGAAGAGCGAAATATTCACGGCGGTCCGAGGCGTCACGACCGAACAGCACCAACAGCAAAGGGAAAGGCACCGGCTGACGGCAGGATCTTCCCGTTCAATCTTATCGCGGACCTGAGAGCGGACTTCCGCCCCGCGCGCATCGACTTCGAGGAGTGGATGAACTTCAACACGCACGGCGGCGAGTACGACGACGCCTTCTACGCCAGGCACTACGACAACCTCTACAACAAGACGGTCAACTTCGCCCAGCGGTGGTTCGACCACGGCTTCGACTTCGAGCCCGCCATGGGCGCCCAGGTCTGGAACATCCACCTGACCGAGCAGTTCCGCCAGTACGCGGCGCTCGTCGCCCACGAGGACCCGCTGCGCGGCGGCTGGCCCACCATCCTGAACCACCCGCGCCAGCGCCGGTGGCTCACCACCGGTATCATGGGCCAGATCATGCAGAAGAAGATCTTCGACGAACTCTTGTTCGGCGCAACCAAGTGGTACCGCGACGAGTTGGAGAAGCAGGACTTGAACTTCCTCGGCAGAGAAGGTGAGTAGTATGAGTGTGACATCCTGTATATTCATCTATCCCATGTGTGACGAGATGGAACAGGAGGAAGATGGTGTCCATAAGATATCTTCCCCGCACGTCGGGAAATACATGCTGAATCGTGTTCTCGTGCAGGTTACGGCCGTAAGCAGGCCCGCGCCGCTATCGTGGAACTGGCGCTGGAGAACACGCTGCTGCCGCGCGACTTCTGGCCGCAGGTCGACAAGCTGGCGGTGCAGACGGCCGAGGTGTTCATGCCGTTCCTCAACCTGATGAAGTCGTGCGTGAGGCAGGACGAGCGGCGGGACCACTACCGGCCGGAGGTGTTCCTGCAGGAGCTGCACACGATCCTGGCGTACGCGGGCTTCATCCAGGTGTGCATGGCGCGGTCGCGGTCCATCTTCCACCTGCTGTCGGCGACGCCGGGCGCGCGCATGGACTGGGCGCTCGAGCACCAGTCCGACATGGCCATGTACCGCGAGTCCAAGCAGACGGCCGAGGGCCGCGAAGCCGTCTGGCACGACAAGGTCACCGAGGCCATGAAGCGCGGCAACGTCGCCGCCATCGAGCAGAACAACGCGGTCGCGGGCGCCGAGCGCCTGCCGCGCGACGCGCTCGAGCGCCGCCAGATGGAGCACGCGCGCCTGCGCGGCGCCCGCGTCAAGTTCGCCGTCTTCCCCAAGCTGACGCGCTACCACCCCTTCAACAAGGGCCGCGGCCAGCGCGTCATCGAGGACGGCGAGCGCCTGTACGACGAGGAGCTGGCGCCCGGCGTCCTCGCCGACCACGACGACGACGACGACGACCACGAGGGCCAGCTCATCTCCGACATCACCCACTGCATGGTCGTCTACTACCAGGGCCTCATGTACCCGACCGACCCGGCCGCGGACGGCGTGCCGCTCCAGATGCACCTCGCCTCGCTGCCCCGGAAGCCCCAGCCCCTCCTCCCGTGGCTGCTCGCCGACACGGCCCAGTGGTACGCCGTCTCGGTGACGGTGTGGCTCGTGTTCGCGGTCTACCTCGGGCTATTCCTGAGCGCCGGCTGGGCCTTCGGCGGAACGCCGACCGTCGACTACCTGCTCGAGCACTGGGTCTTCCTCCCCTACTGGTTCGCGATACTGGTGTTCTTCCTCCCCACCATGGGCCTCTCGTTCGCCCTCGCCCACGTCCTGCACGCCGTTCTCAGCCCCCAGCTCTACGGCGTGCTCGAGGATGTCGGCCGCGCCTACGTCCTCCCCGTCCTGGGATACGCCACTGCCCAGAGCTGCCTAATGGAGGGTGGATGGGGCGGCCGCTGCACGTTCCTCTGCGTGCCCATCGCAATGGTCTTCGGGTTATTCAACCCCTACCTGGATTGGGCCTACACTCAATTATATAGGTTGTTCCCATGAGCGTAAATCAACTAGCGGGCTAAGTGTAGGCGTGCTGGGCCGTTGCCGTGAAGGTAGACTAAGGCAGGTGAAGCAGGAGGAGATAGGAGGAGACAGGGGAGAGGGGATTGGAATGTGGCTGGTGGTGGTAGAAAGAGGTTATTAGGCACTTCAGTTGTTTCCAACTTGTTATTGACAGGATAGTATTTATCGGCGTTTTGAGATGATAGCCAGAGTTTACATAACGGGTCTTCAATATGAATCCAATCTGTAAGACAGTAATGGAGAAATTATAACAATCATGAACGCACTAATGACTCGTATGTATCAAGCTGTGTCCGTCTCCGCTGTGTATGCTTTAGCGAAAAATGAATACATGAATCCTCTGAATTGCCATCACACAACTGCCGAGGCCAATTGGGGAGGATAAACATAGGCCTTAATACCGGTACCACCATGCCTCCGCACATCCCCGGTTAACATGGGATGACCCTCGCAGCCAAGGCGGACCGAGGATGACTTCAAGAACACCTACTCCAACTCTCGTCGCTGACGTCCAATCCATCCCCGCTCTGCTAGCTATTCTTTCTCACTCGTCAAACCGTAAAACAACATGGCAGCCAGCGCAGGCCCGAAATACAAGGACCCCGTGTACCAGACGGCGCACGAGGGCCTCTTCTCGAAACCGCTGACGACGAAGATCGAGAAAGTCCTGCCCCCAGGCGTCTCGCAGGAAGACTTCGACCGGGCCCTGGAACAGCTCGTGGGGATACTGGGCAAAGACAGTGTCTTCACGGGCGACGACCTCACAGACTACGTAGATCCCTATGAGATCCCGGAAGCGGAGCAAGAGAGGCGTGTGCCATGTGCTGCTCTCTGGTGAGATTACCTTTCAGGAGCTGTTATTATAAAGTGTGCTAATGGCCTACTGGGGCAGTGCTTCGTCTGTGTCAGATATCCAGGCCGTGCTCAAGGTCCTCAATGAGTATAAGATTCCAGTGTGGACATTCTCCCGGGGAAAGAACTTGGGGTATTCACTTTCCTCCTTAGACCCATCCTACTTTATGTCTTTCATACAGAAAGAGACTGACGTCAGACAGATATGGAGGCCCTGCACCACGAGTCCCCGGGTGCATCGTGCTCGACCTACATCGCATGAACAAAATCATTGAAATCAATGAAAAATTCGGCTACGCCGTGCTGGAACCCGGCGTCACATTCGGGGACCTGTACGAGTACTGCTCGAGTAAGAAGCTCAAACTCTGGCCGAGTACGGCATCCCTCGGCTGGGGAAGCGTGATTGGTAACGTAGGTTTTTCCCTATATCAGAAATAGCCGAGAGTGGAATGACATCGCTCTTGTTGTATATTGTTATTGACAACCGGTAGACCCTCGACCGAGGCCTGGGATTCATCCCGACGGGGGTGCACCACGAGAACATCGCGGGGATGGAGGTGGTGCTCGCGGACGGCGACGTGGTGCGGACGGGGCAGTTCGGGATGACGAACTCGGCGTCGGCGCACATCACGCGGCTGACGTTCGGGCCGACGATCGACGGGCTGTTCCTGCAGAGCAACCTCGGGATCGTGACCAAGATGGGCATCTACCTGACGCCGCAGCCGCAGGCGTACATGGCGTGCACGTTCGACGTGCCCGGGTTCGAGGACATCGAGCCCGTCACCGACGTCTTCGGCGCCCTGCGCCGCGACGGCACCCTGCCCCACATGGTCTACGTCTTCTACATCGGCGAGTGGGCCACCATCTTCGGCCGCCGCGCCGACTACTGGAAGGGCGAGGGCCCCATCCCCGACTGGCGCCTGCAGGAGATGACCAAGGAGCTCGACTGCGGCATCTGGACCGTCAAGTTCGGGCTGTACGGCCCGACGCACGTCATCCAGGCGCAGTTCGAGCAGATGGAGCGCGTGGTGAAGAGGCAGATCCCGCAGGGCCTCCTCCGCCACGACCTGTTCGCGGGCGAGGGGGACGACGGGCTGCTCGAGGCGGCGTCGGTGCCCGAGCTGCACGGCGGCATCCGCGTCGGCGTGCCGAGCATGTGGAACATCCCCATGGTCGACTTCTACAACCGCCGGGACGACTCCATCGGGGCCCACGGCGCGTACTCGCCCATCATCCCGCTCGACGGCAAGACGGTGCTGGGGTGGGCCAGGGCCGCCAAGGAAATCTCCGCCTCGGAGGGGTTCGACCTGCTGGGCGACTTCTTCATGCACGAGCGGTTTGCCCTCTTCGTCTGCATGCTGGTCTTCGACAAGACGGATCCGGAGCAGCGGACCGGCGTGCACAGGCTTTTCCATAAGCTGTTCGAGGAAGGATCCAAGCGGGGGTTCGCCAAGTACAGGGCACATGTCAACCATATGGGTGAGCTTGCTGGTGTTTTTCCAAACTTGGTCCATCAATGCTGATACATAGCAGACTTGAACGCCGAGCTTTTCGACTTCAACAACCATGCGTACCGACGGTTTGTTGAGACTCTAAAGGTCAGTTCCTCATATCTCATGCCAGGAATAGTATAGACTGCTTATCTCATAGATAGGATTCGCTTGACCCTAATGGCATTCTGGCTCCCGGCAAAATGGGAATCTGGCCGAAGAGACTGAGAGAGTTCGCTCAGGCTAAATAAAAGGCTATGATAGACACATCAAGATGCGAATGCTTCAGACTTTTTGTGCGATGATCCAATCACGCTACATGAGCAATACAGTAGGACTTTCTAGCCCTCGAGACCTTTATATAATTTAGCATTTAGCAGGGGACAGGCACCATAGCAGCATCGTAACTCAGGCAATCAAGTCTAGATATAGCCCAGACGCAATTCTTTCATTAATCTTCCATCGTGAATGCCTCAATCCTTGAACTAGCATCTCTGCACAACTTGCGGACCTCTAGCTCACCCTTAGAGAAGTGGTCCGCCATCACGTCCCATACAAGTCCGCTTGACATGTCAACGGAGTCCAGGTCGAAGAAGACACACAACTACAGCAATGCATCCGCGACAACGAGGTATAAACTTTGAAACTTAAAACCGTCATTGACATATACAACGTTGTAAATTATTGATCAACACGAATTATCAACGTTATACTTACACACGTTACGTTTTCTGTGGTTTGCTCTTTTGAATTGGGCTACGAATCCTCCCATATTTTCGACCCCTTTTATTGCTAGCGTTAACCCAAGGCTAAAGGGGATATGGGGGTTAATCGGGCGACGTACCATGTTTATTTTTACACACTTCCTCCCAGCAACACCTACCTGGGATAATCATTCATCCTGGTAGAATAGTAAATCGTGCTTAGTGGGTAGTAGAGAAGCCAATTCAATTATTAATGTTACGAATACGTAGTGTTACCTAACCTAGCAGAACAGCGTGACTGGAGTATATCATCGCTTCGCCTTCTGTGGCTGGGCGTCTGTCCCTTCATCTTTCCCATTCGTACTCGAACGTCGCATCTAGAAGCTGTAAGAAACAGTTCGATTTTCATAAGGTTATCGTCTTCTTCATCCTCCTCCCTGAGAATAAGCTGCTGCTCATACGTGTGATTGATCCGAGCCGTGCCATTAACTGCCCCGCTCAGTGGTGGTGTTGCTGACATGGCACACCTGCATGCCCTTCAGGCCCTTCAAGTTTCGCAGGACCGGGATCAGCTTGGCGAAGTCCTCCGTGTCGCGGAACTGCTTGTGGGCCTCGACGCTCTCCCAGCCGATGGCGACCACCAGGGCGCGGCACTTCTCGCCCTTGAAGTCGAGCTCCTCCACCGTCCATCCCATCGCCGACTCCCCGGTGTTCTGCCTCGCGACGGCCCCGACCTGGTCCAGGAACCCCTGCACGGCCCTGGACGTGTCCGCCATCACGTCGGCGGTGAGGCCGTCGCCGCCGGGGAAGTAGGCGTGCAGGAGCTCCACGACGGCCGTCCTGCTACTCCCGCTACCGTCAGCGTTGTTGTCGAGCACCGTCGGCGGGAACGGCGACAGCGCCGCGTGGTACGTGACGGGCGGGCCGGACAGGGCGGGCGCGGCGCTCGCCTTGAACGGCCTGTAGGCCTCGCTCGCTATGAAGTCTTGGTGCGCGAGTAGCGACTCCCAGTCCATGAACAGGCGGATCGTGCCCTGGTCCTCGTGCACGCGCGAGGACCGGACCCGCTGGCAGCCGGGCTGCTCGAGGAGGGTCTTGGTGATCTCGCCGAGGAAGGCCGTGTCGGCGTCGGGCTTGAGAGTCAGGACGGCGAATTCTGTGACGGGCGCCATGGCGGACGGGGGTGTATCAAGACGTGAGACGTGCTATACCAGTGATTTGCAGACAGTTCGAGAGAGCTTCTTGTTGGATTTGTCGTTGATCGTTGGGGTTTAGTATCAGATTATGAACGTATTTAGGTATGACGACAGCGAGTGGGGAAGGCCGCGGATATATTACTTAACTAGGTAATTAGGACTACCGGGGACATCGGGTCCCCCCAGCTCGGAAGTCGGGGATTTCGTTTTAAGTGCATACGTAAGGTAGATATGGTCACGCTCAAGACTTACAGGACTTACCGACTACAGTGTCTTGAGTATACACCTACCAGAAAGAAGTTTCTGATGACTCAAATTCTACATATATATCACGTAGTTAGTAGGTCTAGGACCTGATTGCAACTATGAGCTTGAAACCAAATTTTCGACCTTCAAAGTTCACCGGATAAGTAGTGCCCGTCAACACTGTGATGCTTACGATTTGTAGTAGAACTAGAGGTTAGAACACATCACCTACATGACACAGATATTTTTCGATGCGAATTGTCTCGCGGCCAACAATGACAGCTTACCTGGATACAGATTCAAGGTAGTATGGAAGCCGTCCAATGCGATACCTACGTCACTCTCCTTCTTGACCTGCTCCCTCTCCATGTTGTCTTGCCTGTTGTGCTGCTATGATCTCTGCCGTCGAAATTTCCCGCTGAAACGCGAATCTTCTATACCCCCTAAAAAGGTCTATTTGTAGTTCAGAGTTAGTAAATATCACACCATCTCAAGATAGATTGGGATTAAATCGGGAGACAAAGGGCTCCAGAGTACGTACCACTCATAATTCCGGCCTCACCACCCCAGATCTTGTTGCCCGCCTGGCCCGCTGCGTACATCTGTTGAATACCACGATTCAAGTGCCTCCAGCTCTCCTTCTAATTTCCTTGCTGCCTCAAGTGTCTGAACTCGTCGTAATGGTACCAACCACTACGCGATCCCCTATAAACATGTTAGCTTAGGCGACCTCAACACGATGGGCTACTCTTACTCAAAGAATACCTCGGGCCGCCAGTGCAACCCGATGCAAAGATGCAAGTATCTATCGAACATTGCGGCCAAGGCTTCCTCTTCTACGTCCTCGAATGCCCAGTTCCTTTTGCCTACAGTGGGAGAGGGGGTTTCTTCTACCCCATCCCGCCTCTCTTCCAGCCCCGCTTCGCGCTCCTCTACTTGCACCCTCCGCGCCTCTTCCAGCGTTTCCAAATATTCGTCTCTTCCTTCGCACATCGAGCACACGCACCTAAACCCCCAAGAGGCCTCCAATTCTGCCCGCCGCCGCTCCGTGCTCGTAGATATTGCGATATAGGAGATGGCCAACTCTTTCCCGGCCTCTATTCTTTGGCAGGCCCTGGCCATAAAGTACCCCGGTTCCCAACCGGTGCAATACATGAGATTGGGGTCGCAGGAATGGTTGAACCTGCTCGCTTGGCGGTATACACCAGTCGGTCTAAGCTCGCCATTCCCAGGGAGTTCAAAAGCGTTAGACGAGAAAATCCCCTCGACGTTTAGGTCCCTTTCGACCTGCTCCTCTGGCCGTACCTTTCCACCTTCTAACGGCCTTCTTAGGCCTTCGAGGACCTCTTGTGACTTTTGAGGATCTTGGTTAAGATAAAGATCCAGATACTCCACCTTGTCTACATTGGAGAGGTTGTTAAAAGCAGCGACGACAAGAAACAGTTTAGCTGCTCTGGCCCCTCCGGGATATTCGATTTTAAGGAGCGGCTCCTCCACAATAACGAGGTCCCCAGCCGCAATGTCCTTCAAGGCGAAAACTTCCACCCCCTTGTCTTCCGTCATTCTGAGTTCCACCAGTTCCTCAAAAATAGGTGCCTCATCCTGAACATGGAAGGGCTCTTCAGCCGGTGCGTCGGAGGGGCCCGCCACATTTTCAGCCATGGCTAGAGCGTTCTGAAAAGGAGAGAGTTGTTACAAAACGGTATGTAATAGATAAATGAAGAGTAAGACCCTCTACTATGTTGGTACGTTAACCGAGGGATAACCGAAGGTAGTAGGAGACGCCACGCCGACTTTATAGCGCACCGAATGTCGAATGTCAGGGAGTTGAAGCGGCTCAGGGATGTGCTCAACGTGCAGCAGATATCAATATCAGACGAGGAAGAAAGCAGGGGGGTCCAGGAGCCTGGAGGAGCCGGAAGAAGAGGAGATGGAGTCATCGGCAGGTGGTGGTTACCTGGCCTACGATCTTCACGTGGCCCAGGGGACGCTCAACAGTCTCCTGATCCCGCTCAAGCCCGACCAGACGGTCTTCATGGACGAGGCCTTCGAGCGGGCCTGCGGGACTTGGTGGTGGAGGGACGCCCTAGTCAGGGCTCAGAAGGAGACGCTGCCGCCCGAGCCCGGCCTCAGGCCCGCGCCGTCGACGGACTACTCCATCATCACTGGGGGACCGCCGGACTTCGAAAACCTCCCCGTCGACATGCAACAAGATATTGTACATGATCATTATCGCCACCTGGCGCTGTTACCAGGCGAGGACGCTGAGGGCCCCTCGACTACTTGGGGAAGCCTGATGGACCCTGCATGAGCCTGACGAGGCGATTGCGCGCTGCACTTGATGGTACTGGGGTGGAAGACGTGTTATTTTCCAGCCGGGACTCCAGGTCTACTCTGGCGGAGATGGAGAGGGTTGTTCAGCGATGCTCTTCCTCGAATCTGGTACTGTGCATCTTCGAGCGCCCTCCCGAAGATAGACAATAATAATAATTCGCATTATTTCCATACTTGACCATTCAATGCTAGTTATCCTGCCATGTGTGACAATGAAGCTGTAACCCTATTAAAGAGAGTAAATATCGATGTGGCGACTAGAGTTTCCAGGTTGGTATGGGACGGAAATGTGTTTCCCCTGAGCAACTCATTGCAGATATTAAACTAGAATGAGACACAGATGGATACATTATTAAAAACGTACGTAGTAGTAGGTAAACGTGGTAGCAGGAAAATTTGCCAAGGGATTCGTAAACTGTTTGGTTCGTATGATGTTGAGGACGAAGACGCTGATTACAACTCAGAAGGCCAAGCCTCCAATCAGATCATCTCAGCCTGTGACAGATAGAGTGTAGCAAGTCATAGGTTTTTTCTTTTCTTTTTTCGTGGCTTTGGGTCATCTTTCCTTTCTTTTCAAGTCTAGAGATGGTACTTACTCATACTACTACCACGCTGAGTGGCTTTTCTCCGTGTAAACCATCACGACACGGCGGGTATGTCGCAACTTGGCTGAAACACTGACGCCTCGTGCCCCCCAAAAATTTGCTTCGTGACTTGTCCGTGTCACCTTCTGGTGTAAGCGGGTATATGTCATTGAATTTCGATATCCATAATTGGTCTTTACCCTCAGCCGTCCGCTAGGTAGGCAGTGCTGGTATGTAATATGCAGCAGGTATGCAGCATGCAGTATGCAGTTGACACAGCCCACTTAGTCTCAGCCCCTATCATTAGTCTACCATTAGGTTAGAGATAGCATAATAGCTACAGATGGGTTATAGGAGTGGTTAGATTCAATTCCTCACGGCGCTAGCGGTTGTTCTCTGCCTCATCTCGCATCAGAATGAGCATCATACACGTGACTCGCTACCTACATCTCAACTACGCGATGCTCCAGAAAACCAGATATAAAACCACATAGCCAGTTCCACTCCCTACACGAAAAAAGCGCATCAGCAAGACAATAAACTCGTCAAGTCAAGAGGCAAACTCCAATACCCACCAACATACAAGCCTTGCATCTATCACGCAGCCCAAGCAAAGTGGCAGGTTCACCCAGGAGCAACGACAAAGCACTCGCGTACACAATGGCGGATTCCCAACAACCCATCCTCTTCTACGACATAGCCTCCGGGCCGCCAGTGAGGCCGTACGCGCCCAACCCGTGGAAAACTAGGTAGGTTAGGCTCGGAGCCCCACGGCCTCGCGAGATGAGACAAAGATAATTATCACGCAGAAAACTCTAACGCTTCAACAGGTACGCGCTGAACTTCAAGAAGGTCCACTACGAGACGAAGTGGGTCGAGCTGCCGGACGTGGCCAAGGTGCGCAAGCAGCTGCGGGCGGCGCCGGTGCGCTTCTTCCCGGACGGCGAGGCGTTCTACACACTGCCGGTGATCGTGGACCGGGCGGCGGGCGAGGGCAGGCGGCTGGTCGGCGACTCGTTCGACATCGCCGTGTACCTAGACCGGACTTACCCCTCTCCTAGCGGCAGCCCGCCCCTGTTCCCCGCGGCCACCGTCGGCCTGCACGCGGCCTTCAACGCGCAGGCCGACGCCGTGTTCACGAGCGCCTGGCCGCTGTTCAGCCACGGCCTGCCGCTGAACCCGGCCTCGGCGGCCGAGTCCCGCGCCGAGATGGAGCGGCGGGCGGGCCGGCCCTACGGGGAGCTCGCGGCGCGCGGCGCCGCGCGCAAAAAAAAAAAAAATCAACCGAATCGTGTTTACGGTGTAATTGGATCCAGATTTTCATGACGGGCGTCGCGTCCTGCGGCTGTACAGCAGCAGGTGGTGGATGGTTCGGGGATTGGGGCTGTGTACATACGGAGTCGAGAGGATATTGAAAAATTAGCGTTTGATGGTCATCATGCATATACTTAGCCTTGCGTCCTTATCATCGATCTTGTTGATTACTTATGAAGTGAATCTTCTCAACAACTTTTCAGGATAACAATCTTAGGTAGTTTAGGAACTACGCGATCCTGGTTTACCTACCACGTCCATGATTACAGGGGAGATCTCATTACAGGGTTACTCCGCAAGAACCGAGATCGATCGATCGTGCCCCGGTTGAGACCCCGCATAGTCAAGAGAAGGACCCATTCTCGTGAGCTGGAGGGGTCGAAGGGCTGAGGGGTGAGGGGCTGGTATGGAGACTTCAATATGTACTTAACTATCTAGGTACATACTATATTGCATGTACCTGCACGATCCCGTCTTTGCGACCCGGCAGTTGATTCGCTGCTGTCTTCCGATCATCGCGGGGAATTCCCTAGAGCTCTTGTGCAAAGTGATCAGCCGTAGCGGCCAGGCTCGCATAATAGACAGGCAGGACGTTCCGTACGAACTGTCTTGCCCAAATCCCTAACTTTAGCAGGTCTATGTACTCGGCCAGTTCGGCTTGGCCTAGGTTCACAGTTCTGTGTGATATGAAGGCAGGGCTTTATACTCAAGATGATACCAACATACTAGGCGCCCCTGTGCACACAGCAATTCTCTCTCTAATTCACATGCATCGAATCTTCGCCTATTATGTCGAACATGTTACTCCAAAGCATCTGAGTCACAAGTTGCTTATCGATCTCGCAATAGCACTGTTAGTTAGACCAAGCCTCCGAAATTGCAGGATATCTGCGAGTTAGTCACAAAGTTCACCGCTTCATTGTAGGGAATTCAGCAGGTTAGTTTGAACGATAGTCGAGTATTCCTTTACATTCCCTCTGCTATTAGAGACAGGAACGCAGCAGGAGGGTGATCTGAGCAAGTGACCTACCGGAATATTGCCGCGAATTTTGATTACAAAGTGTGAGACCGTATTTGGCGGTGCAAGCGATGCTGTAATCCCGTAAGCATGTAGGAAGGTCAATCATTCGACACGGGGCGCCCGAGAGATGAGAAGGTGACAGGCTGAGCAAGACGCGAACTTCGAGCGTGTATTTTCACGGCCGCCGGATCTCCCTCGGGGTGGTGCACTAGACAGAACCACCGAGGGGAGCCACTCTTCGAAAGTATGTATTGTACAGGTAAACGGCCCCTTCGATATGTGCCAAAAGGCCCGTGGGGGCCACCAAAGGCCGTGCTTCCAATGGCACAAAAAACAAGCAAAAGCAAACAAAGATATATGGTTGCGCGTCATCTGCCCTTACCTCAGATAGGCTTGAGCGCGACGTCAACGGGCGACTCCTGCTTGTCCACCCCGGCAGGTTTCTTCTTGGTCCCCGGCTTCTTCTTGCGCTTGCTGCTCCCCGCCACGGACCCGGTCGGGGCCTCCCGGATCCACCTCGCGATCGCCTCAGCCCGCTCTGTCAGGATGGGATACTCCCTCCCGTCATCCACGGCCCACCTTTTCGGGCCGGCATTGGGACTGGGTGAGCCTCCGTTGGCGTGGTCGGCCTCGGCCCTGCGCTGGCGAGCCAGGATCGCGGCTTTAAAGCTCGCTTCGTCGTTTACGCGCTCGTCTTCCAGTGCTTCGATGATTGCCTGATGCCTCATCCGCTCTTTCCGCTGTTCGTTGTTCTCGGTCGGACTTGCGCCCCCGGTGATCGCGAGAGCATTCATGGCGGCAGTTGCGGCAGACAGGCCGTTTGACGATACCGGAACGGGTAACGGCGCAGGTGCACATAAGGCTTCCCAGCTGGACATGAGCTCGATCCAGTTATCGGCGCGCCGAAGTACCTCTATCCAGTCTGCCCGGGCAGGCGAGCGACTCGCCTGAAACACTGGGTAGCCGTCCGCGAGCCGCGCAAGCCGCGCAACCATGTGCGCATGACGTTGCAGTTCCTTGGCCGATGTTTGGATCAGAGTATGACACAGTAAGAGCGAGTGCAGCGCATCAGTAAGTAGCGGATGGTAAGTAACTACTTCGGCAGTTGTCTGAACTGGCTCTGTAGCGGTAGAACCTGGCGCTACGAGTTCGGCTGAGGGATAAGGTGGAAGGTCGGATGGCGGCGTAGCCGTAAAGAGCGCTGCTAGCTTATGCACTGTATGGCTCGTAGTACTGCTATTGGGGCTATCTGGATCTTGAGACCCATAGCGAGATTGACTGTAATACCTCCTGTTGCGATGCGTTGCTTGGTTGACCTGACGGCTGAACTCATCTGACAGTTCGATAGGTAGATCCGGTGAATAATGGAGGTGTTTGAAGTATTCCATGTAGTCCCGTAGCGCACGTTTCGCATAGACCCGCACCGTCTTGCGAATGTCGAGTTGCTTCTTGGTTGGCCCCTTATCCTCCGGCGGCGGCTCAGGCACCTGTGGTAACGAACCGCCATTCATAGAACCATTACTCTGACTGTGCTCTTCATGCGGCGAGTTTCCGTTCTGCCTGGCAGGCGCCGGTGATTTTGGAAGCGCAAGTGGCACATGATTGCAAGCCAGAGTGAGGTAGCAGCCGGCGCGCTGAAACAGAAGTTGTACTTCTGTACTGCTTGGCTGATCTCTCTCGTCAAGGGGAGGATTATCCCGCCGGCGGCTAGCTCTTCTGTCTAACTGCATGCTTTCCTCCGCCGCAGGCTTGTGTACTGGCTTCTGAAGACGGTATACACTCAGGGCATTTGTGAGGTCTTGCACGGCACCTTCGTAGTCATCCTTGAACGTGCGGACAATGGCGCGCGTCCTTAGGGGCTCGCAGTCAGAAGGCCTCTGGCTAATAATGAGATCCAATGCGCGAAGGTCAGTACATTCCGCAAGTTGTCTCGAGGGTATCTTCTCGTGGAAGAAGTGAACGTAGTTTGCGTCCGGATCGTTGGGTGACCGTTGCAACACGAGGCCTGCCACATTTTCTAGCGTTGAGGTAGACTGCATCGTGGCAACGCTCGAGGCGATCTCGTCGAGATGGTATGCGCGCGACAGTTTTTGGGTAGCTTGTTCCCGCATTCGAAATCTCCGTTCCGGACTCAACTTTGCGCCGGCCGTGTTCCCGAACCCAAGCCCCAACGCTTGCATATGATGCGCAGCTCCGCCCGCTAGCGAATTGGACAGCGCCGAAGATGCAACACCATTGGCGGCACGCACAGCCAGATCTGTAGCGCCATCTACAAGCTGCCTTATCTTCACGAGGTCGTAGAACACTGCGGGATCGACAGGACGAGGTAGGGGCATATAATAGTTCGCATTCGCGAGGGTTTCGAGGACTTCGAGGGGCAGTTGCAGCCATGGGCCGTGGAAGGAGGAGATGTAGCGCCAATGTCTTGAGAGTCGCAATGTTAGCTACCCGGTAGCGAGATATGCAAAAACATTTGACCAAAGAAGGATTGCGAGGCCTTTTGATGTCGACCAAACCACAGAAGCCATGACTCACTTATTCCGGCAAATAACCAGCGCAGAAGAGGAGGATGGAGGCTGGGTTATGGCGGTGGCCGCTGCGGCTTTGCTCTTTTTTGCTGTCGACGTAGTAGTGGTGGTCGACGCTGACGACGATTCGGTAGAGAACTGCGACTCCATGCTAGGAGCGTCGGCCGCAGCCGACTTCTTGTTCTTTTTACCCATTGCGCATTGGTGATTGGACTATTGGTGGAGGCTACACCGACAATGCGAGAGCACTTCAAACCACCTACGGCGCTGCAACAACCATTCGCAAGGGCGCAAGTATGTCGATGGGGTTATCGTTAGAACATTGTTGCAAATCTCGGCATTGAAAGGGTACCAGGTACAACCTACGAAGTTACCTGTGGGTTTATCGATACCTATCCTTTTATCGGCACGTGACACCCCTACCTACACACCAGAACTCCGATTTGCTTGAGAGATAGGCCCGTCGATGAAGACAATGCTATTCACAATATTTTGTTGTGAACGAAGCACCTGGGCCAATTCCCAGGGTCTCGGTGACCCGCTGGTACTGAAGTTTATGCAGTGTGATGAAGCACGTTGTGAGATAGGCTCATTTTGCTTGAACCTGATCGGACGGACCAAGTACCTTAGGTAGTGTCGTGAAGTCCAGAGATACGGCCCTTGCAAATAAGGAAAAGAGATCCCCTTTAAGTTCTGGTCAACTTCAGTTATCTGGCTTGAGTCAATTAGATGTTTTCCAGTTAGCAGTACGCTATAATGGGCAAGCAGAGTTTCCATCAAACCAAACAACAGTCTGGTTTATTTAACTGGCCTCAAAACAACCCAAATCAAATCAAACTGATGACCCCAGCAAACGACTTCAAATCAAATAACCTTAAGTTTTTGGCACATGTATTAGTCAATTCTTCTGGCTTTTGAATAATTGGGTATTGATGGCCATCATTAGCCACTTTCAGCTACCCCTAGCTACCCTTAACTACCTCGTTTCAACATCCCCGTCGACAGAGGGCTTAGTGAGGCTTACTCACTAAATCAAATCCTAAAGTTCATCATGTTATATACCCACGATTCAAGTATAAGGCAAAGGTGGATATCATAACATATACCCACGCTTGGGGTATCAGGAGATGTTCATAGCATCGAACACGGCCACATCATTGAAGCCAAGACTTTCTACAACGAGTTACAGAGGAGGCAGGCTCACCGGCATCATGGCAGTCAGAATTGATACGGTGAAGCAATATCCTTTAAAGCCGATCATCAATGGATTATTTCGCGGAGACATGAATAAATCCATCCGAGACAGTGTTAGGTAGCACATACTGTAAGGAAGATATAGAAAATCGGTGTATACATTCATATGGACATTAGCTGCTACCTAGTCCTTCTTGGTAGCTCTCCGCCAGTCCTCCCTCACCTCCGCGAGGAGGCCCTCCCGCGTCAAGACGTCGAGGGCGGTGCCTGCCAGCGCCTTCCCGACTCGCAAGCACCTCTCGAAGGCGTCTCTCGTCCCCGCCGCCGCGGCGAACTCGGGGTTGTGGGGACCGTTGCCGCCGGGCCCCGGCACGATCGCGAAGCCCGAGCTGAGGCTGGGCATGGCGTAGCTGACGTCGCCCTGGTCCGTGCTCGCCATCGTCCGGCCCTCGGCCTCGCCCACGTCGCCGCTGTCGGGGATCTGGTGCGGCGGCGAGAGCGCGTTGAAGTACTGCCGGTAGGAGCGCCCCAGCACGTGGTTGGGCACGTGGTCGGCGTACGAACCCCCCGTGGTCATCTTGAGTGTCGCGCCCGTCGCGGTGGCGCCCGCCTCGAAACACGAATCGACTTTCTTCTTGAGCTCGTCCCTCCTTGCCTGCGTGTTTGCCCGGACCACGAAGGTGCCGGCGGCGTGCGCGTGGATTATGTTGGGCCGGGCGCCGCCGTCCGTGATGTTCCCTTGGATTACGTCTCCCGGCATCGTTTGCTGGCGGAGAACGGAAATGGCATTGTAAGCGGTAATCAGGGCATCCAGTGCGTTGATACCTAGCCAGGGACTTGCCGCGGCATCTAGAAAACGGCAAATAAGCATCTATCCTCATCAGGCTGAGCATTAAACAGAAGTTGGTAAGATTTTAAGTCCACCACTAGCCATCGCTAACAGCGATACAAGCCAGAAGGGCCAACAAATGACCACGGGTAACTGCTAATATACTTACGGGCCTCGCGTCCGATATATTCAACCTTGAATGCGGTGTATGCAGCCGTCCGCATGAGAGCAGTGTCTTTAGTGATGCCGGGATGAGATATCAAGCTGATATCGACATTATGGTCTCGATACGCTCCAGCTTTCAGGAGCTTAATCTTGCCACCACCACCTGTGATGGGTCAGAATGCTCATATGTTTGGGGTTGTATTGCACCCCTTCCACATCATTATTATGCTAGGGGACTGACCTTCTTCTGCGGGAGTCCCGAACATCACAACTTTGCCACTTAATTCGTGACTCTTCATTACCTCGGCTGTGGCTAGTCCGCCGGCAACGGAGGCGGTAGCGATGAGGTTATGACCGCATGCATGTCCAATTCCAACCAATGCATCTACACATCTCAGTCAGGAAACACCCTTAGAAGTGTTCAATGCATGCCATACCCATTTCCACATTGAACGAGACGACAGGGCCCTTCTTGCCGCTGTCGAAGACGGCAACCCAGGCAGTAGCCAGGCCATAGGCGGACGGTGTGACCTTCCACCCGGGCCTCGCTTTCATGAACTTCGTCAAGACATCGTGCGCGATGAATTCCTGATAGCCGAGCTCGGGATTGTCGTGTATCTTCTTGTTGACCGGCCATAGCTCATCTACGATTCCGTTGACGAAATCATCGATATCGTGAAGATATCCGGGTTCGTCGGTTGGGGTTGAAACGGCGTCGGCATCCCCATGAGTGACGAACACGAAATCGTCAATTTCCCGATACATGGTCAGGGGGAGCGCTCTAGATTCTCGAAGAGGGCACCAATGAATTAACCTCACAGCCTCGAAATGTACGTTGAATTGTCAGCGCAGTTGCGAAGCATTTGCGAAGTGTTTCGATCACAGCGTATTGATGACCATGTTGAGGTCCACGCGGGATTTGCCCCTCTTTGGGATATAGGTAGAGGCTACCTAAGGTAAGGTTCAATGTTCCGGGTAGGTTCCCATATACTCCGGAGGAGATGGATGAGAGACTGCAGAGATACATAAAAGTACAGGCATACTATTGGCATATGACCGTCGCTAGCAAGGGTGATTCGTTTCCAATTCAAGGAAGGGTGGTATACCTACGCAGTACTGATATCTGCGTATTTAGCCAATTCCGTATCGGGATGAGTTGGGATGGCGATCCAGATACCATCTTAGCTCTTGCGGATATGGTGGGGCGGGAGTCTCCGAGGTATCAAGCTCCCCATCTTGTCACGGGCGTGGACACATGCTACAGGGGCCCTTGGTAACTCGTCTGCTCGTGAGGACTGAAATAATTACTTATAGATGGCTACCAAGAATCACCAAACTCCATTAAAAATGATGTCTGTATGCCTATGAGCATGTGAGGGAGGTTAAGGTGCGGGGGGTCGCGTAGATGATGTAGTGCCCTGTGGGTCCTTATTAGGGGCTGCTATCGTGACAGCTCTAGTTAGGCATTCAGAAATCGAAAACGAATTAGCCACACCCATAAAATCACAACCCATATACTCTTAATCACTCCAGTTGACATGTAGCAAAGTTACGGAGGTATTCGCATGATTCACATGCGTCAGATATATTATCCAGAGCCTTCGTTTAAACATCCCTAATCTCTTGGGGGCCATCATCTTGTTGCGCCGGCGTGCTCTTCTGCACATCTGCACGGCGGGAATCGGTAACGTCGAGCATCTGGCCGCCCTTCTCGGCGTGGTTCTGCCCGCCGAAGAGCACGTCGATCTCCTCGAGCGGCACCTTCATCGTCTCGGGGACGCAGAACCACACGAAGGCGGCGAGGAGGAAGTTGGCGGCCATGAAGAAGAACAGGCACTTGAGGCCCTCGTTGGCCAGGAAGATGGGGAAGAACTGCTGGAAGACGGTGTTGGCGACGTTCTGCATCTGCGAGCACATGCCCACGGCCTGCGCCCGCACGTTCATCGAGAACACCTCTGAGGTCCAGATCCACACCGTCGCGCCCCACGACGGCTTGTAGAAGAAGATGAAGAGGAACAGCAGGAACACGATGGATATGCCGACGGGCTGGGCCTTGGTTGCTGTGCCCGTTTCGCTGATCACGTCTGGCGTCGTCAAGCCGACGATCGGCACGATCATCATGCACACACCCATGCCGAGGGCACCAACTATGAGCAGCCAGCGGCGGCCGAAACGATCCGCGGTCCACACCGCGTTGAGGGTAAACAGTATCCCACAGGTGGCGTTCAGGGCGTTGATGAGGTTAATCGTCTGGGATGACGGCCAGATCGTCTTATAGATGGCGCTCGAGTAGGAGTTCAGAGTGCCTTGTCCCGAAAGCTGCTGCCCGACGTTCAGGATGAAAGCAAGGTACAGACGCTTCCGGACCGAAGGGTCCTTGAGCAGGGCCCAGTAGGATTTGCTGACGACCTCGTTCTCGAACTCGATAGCTTCTCGTATGACGAGGACCTCGTCCTCGACTTCCTGCTCGGTCTCCCGGATCTTGCGCAGGGCAGCTTTGGCCTGCTCGATGTTGTGGCGCTTGATCCACCAGCGCGGGGACTCGGGCTGAAAAGGGAGGAGGATGAGGATGACGAGGGGCACGAGGATTTGGAATATGACCACCATGCGCCAGTCCCAGTGGCCGAGCCTCTCCTTGTAGGCATTGCAGGCGTAAGCGATCCAGTACGCGATGAAAGAGCCGACGCTGTAGAACATTTGCCAGAACGTCATGATCTGGCCCCGTACTTCGGGCGGTGACATCTCGCCAATGTAAATAGGTCCGGCAGCTTTGTTGTCTAAGTGTCAGTTGAAAAACTAACCAGGGGTTTGACTTAAAATCACATACTCAGCGCCATTCCCTGGCCGATACCAATGAGGACACGGCCGCCGATGAAGCAACCAAGATTATGCCATGGTGCAAATGCTTGCATGAAGGTAGCGATGATGGTAACGAAACACCCTACAGCCATTCCAATCCGCCGTCCAAAGTAATCCGCCTTGACTCGAGTTAGTTGCGAATTAATTCGGTAAGCCCTAACACTTACGGTCGGTCCGCCGAGAAACCAGCCCGCCACGATAGCCCCGATGGTATAAGCCGTGTTCACCAAGCCGATCAGGTTCGCGTCCGCTTTCTTCAAAACGGATTAGCTAGACTATGGCATATTCCTCAAGTCATCTAACCCACAGTGTCGAGGTCGAACCACTCGAGCCAGTTGTCCGAGCCTTGAGCGGCGTTGAAGACCGAAGCGTCGTAGCCATACAGCACCATGCACATCGACGCTACCAAGGCAATATACCTGTTTATCAGACTGAGCGCATGTCCACAAATTTCCCCAAAGGCAGGATTGAGGCAGACGAACCAGTTGTAGACTCGCTTCGAGCTTACCATGTTGGAAATGATAGCAATGAAGTTTTTCACACTTATTACGTCTATCACAAGCAACTTGCATAGCCCTCGAGGCAATTCATTAGTCTTGGGACTGGATCAGCAGAATAGAGATGTGGAGAGGCGGACGAGGAGCACGTGAAGGAGTCCTCTCTCTAACTTGCGTAGATATATAAGTCCGGTAGCGAAGTTGGTCACTAACAAGGATTGATTCCTCACACCAAAATCAGCTGCTTATTGGTTTGCCACGTACCCTGCTTTCCATTATACCGGTATACGAGATGGACTAGGGTATGAGACCAGGTAGTTCGATAGAGAGGTCTAGACTATCATTCATGGTTACTCGTGGCAGTAGAACTAATTGATCATCTGCCCGAGATAGACAAAATTCTATTCGTTCGAGGATTATTCGTTCCCCAGCTTTTGTGTACATTAGCTCGAGCTTTTTCCACATCCCCAGATTGTTGGGGTAGCCGAGAAGGATGAGAGCCAGGGTGACTATGCGGAGAAATGGCCAAGTCAAAGTTCCACCAATCGAAGATACAGCAACTGGACAGCCCGGGGTCTTTTCAATTCTGTAACTAGTATGTACGTTCAACTAGTAAATGAAGCAGCCCAGCCCGGCTCGGACAAGTTGAGTATAACGGAAATAGGCGCCTTTAATACTAACTAAGCAACATATTATGAATTTTCTGGTGTTATCGAACATGTTTAACAAATCATAACGTGACTGTAGGTTTCGTTTCGTAAGACATATATCGCCTGGAGGAGCGGACTCGCCAATAAAAACTCTGGGTACAGCTGCTGATTGGGTTAATGCAGGAAAAACCCTCCGAAGCATGCGTCTGACATAGACAAAGATTAAGAGAAAGAAACTGGGCCCGAAGAAAAACAGAGGTGACTTTTGAACACTGTATTAACACTATCATGTCTGGCGATTATCTGATCCAACCAAATCATCTAACTAGGTAGCCACTCTCGTAACAGACATTAATAATCCACGCTTTTCTCGCCGAAGTTCTCTCTCTGTGCCTAGCCTAGCTAGGCTAGCCTGACCCAGCTAGTTGTCGGGCTGGACGTCGTCGGTGAAGTCGACGCCCTGGCTGGCCTCGCCGGCGGCCTTCTCGTCGTTGGCGACGTTGGTGTCGAGCTTCTTCTGCTCCTCGTCGATCTTGTCCTGGTTGTCCTTGCCGCCCTGGGCCTGCTCGATCTTGAGCGCCATGGTCTCGAGGTACAGCTTGAGCACCTTGTTCTTGCCCTTGCCGTTCTTGATCGGGTCCGCCTCGTCGTCCGCCGCGTCGTCGAGCGCCGGGTTGAACGCGTCCGTCTCCGCCGCCTCCGCCGTCTCCCGCGCCGCCTTGATGATCGCCAGGTCCTCCTCCGACACGCTGGCGAGGTCGCTCTCGTCGATCTGCGTGGTCGGTCATGTTAGTGCCGTGGAAAAAAAGAAAAACCACTGGAGAGCGGGTTTTAACTTACGGGGAACTGCGCTTTGACCTCGTCAAGCGCGTTACCGGCCTTGCCGTCCGAGACCTGGAACTCGGAGTAAGGGCGGAAAGTCAGGGCGCGCTTCTGCTTGTGGGAGACCTCGCCGGTGGGCTGGGTGGTGGGCAGGGCAATGGCCGATGCGGCAACGGAGAGAAGGACGGCGATCTTAGTGAAATACATTGTGTCCTTTTTTATGGTGGAATAAATAAACTTGATTTGAAGTGAACGTATTAGAACGAACGGATGACCAGCAGAGAGAATGGAAATCAAGACAGCACAGCTGTAGATAGAAGTGAAGTGAGGTAGGGTGTTTGGTGGATGGATCTTGGTACGGGATGAAGATCAGATCGGTACCTCATGCGGATTTGCCGTTGATCTTATAGAACTTTCTCGTGGCCGCCTGACAGCCCGTTCCGAGCTACCTACGCTCTCTCTCTACGACCCATGGGCACATCGTCTCACTTCATTGTGGGTACATATCACCACTCTGGAACATACCGTAGCCGAAAGACCGTTAGAAGGGGTCGACAAAGGCACCTAGGAGATTGGTGGAATGGCTAGTTCGTCTGACCTCGGCCCAACACGAGGGAGACAGGAGTCGGGGCTGGCACCGCGCCAAGATATACAGGAGACCTCGCTGCCCGGTCGATTGGGCCGGGCACTGGTAGAGCTGGCAAGCTCACGGCTGCGTAGATCGCTGAGCTCGGCAAAAGCTTAAGATGTGATGTGCACCTGGAACTGGGAGACTGCCAGTTCAAGGGCACGCGAGAGACGGGGTTGCCTCCATGAGCGGCCTTGGCGTCTCGGGACGTCGCATCGAGGCCGAAGAGGCTGCTTCAGACCCCGGTAACTCCAGCCCCTCCCCGGTCGCGCTAGACTCCTTCCATGCATACCTAGCGGCCCTCTTGGCCGCCTACGGGCAAGTGGTCGCGAAGCGAGGTTTTGCGTATCCTCTTTTAGTCTTTCGAGGGCTTCACTTTCGCGTCTCACTCGAAACCTCGTCGGAACTCTCGGCGGCTAGGTAGCTATTCGGGGACGCCTGGAATCTTGGCGTTGCCGTCTTTTGCGACGGGCGAACTAAAATCCATGGTCAATCGTGACAACACCTGGAAATATAAACGAACAACAAAGCAGCAAGAAAATAGGCGCTCGTTCGCTGTCGTCTAGATAGAGCTCCGTAACCCTGGCGCGGTGGCACATTTTGCGGAGTTGGACACAGGGAATTTTCTCGATTGGACAGACTGGGTAGTCAGCCACCTGCATGCCCGAGGATGCCTGCATACGGCAACTCGATTTTCCGTTTTGTACCTGGGGCCGTCATTTCGGGTTGCTTCATGAGACTCAGACATCGAGACATGTGGCTTGTATGTTGTGATAGATTAAGGTGATGTGAATAGGGCTGCTTCGAAGCTTAAGATTATGGACGGACCCTCAAGTTACCGCGCCTTTGGCCAGCTTCCCAAGCTATCGAGTGTGGAGAAGACTAATATATCAAGTGGGCTAAGAGGACCATGCAAATTGCGTCGTAAATCATCAATTGCCTTTCCTTATCCCTCTCCATGATGCCTTATATAGAGCCCAAACACCATGCTAATCTCACGTCAGAAACTCCTTCCCATGCAATGGCTATCGCGAAGCCAGTGCTCCAGACCGAAAGGAAAGGTATATATGTGTATATATATTGGACGCGAGCGTATCCGCGACATAGCAAATGGCGCTAAGAAAATCGATGAGGTGTCTAATCTGCCAACTGACTCTATCGACCATGTTGTAATGATACTTTTTCCTCTATGGGTCTCTTGCAGCCATTCGGTCGTAGTCTGGGAGAGAGCTGTCGAGCGAGGATCTGTGAAAGTGCCTTGGCCAGCAACGCCGACATAGGCACGTATAACCGAATAGCACGTTAGTAGGTACTATTCGGACTCAACGTCCCGCATTCCCTCTCATCATAGCCTGGACATCGACGCCGACCCACCTCATCTCCCTCGGCATGGGGGGCGACACGGTCTGCTGGGGCGGGGAGCGCTGCTTGATCTGCTGGCGGACGCGCAGGCGCTCCGTGGTCTCGTTGGAGTAGGCCTCGAAGCTGCGCTTGAGCGACAGCGAGTCCTCCCACCGCTCGCCGTACCGGGCCAGCGTGCGGCGGGTGCGCTCGAGGCAGCCGAGGCTCCTCTCGAGGTTGTTGGCGCCCGGGCCGCCGGGCCGCGGCGGCAGCGGCGGGGCCGGCGCCTTGCCGAACTCGACCGGCGGCGGCGCCACCGTGACGCCCGCGAGCAGCAGGTCCTCGGCCTCGCGCAGCACGGCGACGAACTGGTTCGCCATGAAAAAGACGCGCAGCGCGTCGTGGTACGTGTAGAACGCCGTCTTCATCCCGCTGTGCGCGATGTCGTACATGCGGTCGAGGTAGGCGATGGCGTGCTCGTAGATAAGCAGACGGCCGTAATCGGTCAGGTGCGGCGCTCGGGCAGAGGGCGCTATGCAGTAGACGTAGCTGTACCGCAGCTCGAGGTCGAATAGCTCTCTCATGCCGACCGGCAGCGACGTAGGGAGCGTCTCGGCCCACTCCCTCATGTCTTGACACATCTGCCAGATGAACGACGTTGACTCGGGGAGAGGCGTGGGTTCTGACTGAAACAGCGCTTGATACCAGTGCGACTGTGCTCGACGTAGCTGGAAGAGTAAGAAGGCGGGCTCAGAGCCTGATAAGATCTGTCCCGTTATGGATGCTCGGCGACTGAATGAAGACGGCCTCGGCCATCCGACATTCGTCGCGGCATCAGTGAAGGCGAAGGCCCGGGCATGAACCATGCTGATGGACCTTAGTTGATAGGTTAGCATTTCAACTTCTCCAGAGATAGGCTTCTGCAACACATACCGATCTAACGAGTAAACACAGTAAAAAGTCTTCCGCCTCATGTCTAACACTGCTTTGTCCGAGAGCTGCTCAGTTGGCGGGTCCTGGTGAAAGCCCATGTCAATCACAGCTCTGCAAGTGAAGCCAATCAGATGCCAGCTATCGAAATGAGCAGGATCAAGCATGGAATACTGCGTTAGGAGAATCAAGGACTGGATTTGTGTGGTGTAGCCTGGCATAAGTGCTCTATCGGCATGTTCCAGCGCCCGCGAGACGAAGTGCAAGCCATTGATATAATAACCATCGTTCTTGACCTGGCTCTGGGCGGTCGATCCGATGGCCAAGACCATATACACGAGCCAATAGTCAGAATCCTTGATTACACGTTCCTGGGATGAGTACATCTGGTCGAGACTGGCATACAGGGCTGTCTCAGAAAAGGCGGGATACAGTGAATAGATGTTTGTCATGTAATGGTGCACCAGAGCAATGGCTTCCTGTCTTGAAGGCATCGTCCAGTCCAAGTTGTCTGGAAGAGAGTCATTGGAGGCTGCGGCCAGCACAAGCCGAGCGAACGTCATATTGCTCATGGAAGGTTCGAAATCCCGCGTAGTAGCGTTAATGGATCTCCTCAACTATCAGTGTCTGCGGTGAGACCGGGTCAACATGAGGACAACTCACAGGAAGCCGAAGTCAGACATCAGCGAATTGACGTCCGAGTTTTCTCGATTCCTCTCAGCTTTACGGTATATTGCGGCTCGAATGGTGGAAAGAGAATCCCGGCGGTCGGGTTCAGAAACAGGTGGTGGCACCTCAGACTCATGCTGCGCAACAGAGGCCTTCCTTGATCGAGCATACGCTAATCGCCTTTCCAACTTCTCTACGCGAAGTTCGAGTGCCGCGACGTAGCTGAAGGGGGGAGTGAGCGTAAGTCGAGTACAGTGATACTATGACTGTGGGTTACTGTCTCTTACCTTCGTTCCTTACCTCTAGCAAATTGGTCATTGGCCGCCGAGCATTCATTCTCACGCCCGGCCTTCTCGCAGGCCGTGCATGCTGGCAATTTCCCATCGCACTGTCGCTGTCAGTACCTTGTACAATGACGGGAACAGGGGACGATAAGCTGGCTACCTTAACTTTAGCAGAACGACCTACATATCTTAGTCGTTATACTCTCACATGAACCTATCAGGGGGGTAAAACTGACATCTAGAACAGGCTGACACCGGTCGCGACACGCGCAACAGCGGATTATCCGAGAAGCTTGATCGTGGCATTACACTTGCGACGAGGGGCTTTGAGCGCCTACGCGATCCAGGGTGCGTGTTCTGTGAGGTCGAGCAATTTGAAGCTCTCAATTTCTTTTGGACAGACGATGGCGCGACTTCATGTGGGGACGGCTGTGGAAGCTATAACGGCTGTTTCTTCTCCCTAACGACGGGTCTGCAGCAGCAGCTCCTGCTAGCAGGATTCGCGGCTGATGAGGGCACTGGCTTTTCCACTCTGCCGATGAGATGATGTTATAGGTGATGTTATGCGCAATCCAGAGGAAGCTTATCGCTGGAGGTCGATGACACGGGTCCGAAAGACAATTGAAACGAAACACGGCTTCCGAATCCAGAGAAGTGAGACTGGGGATCTGCACACGTGAGGATTTTGGCCCTCCAGAGCCTTGCGTGGTTCGTAGTTGACAGAGAGTCAGGTTCGGCGTTCCGAACGGACCACTGGCCATTCACCATTCACCATTCAGAGCGCAAAAGAAAATACAAAATTCAGTGGCACAAAGTGGGGAGAGGAGCCCCGATTCATGAACGCACAGTTGAACGCAGGCCGACGTGCCGACATTCGAGTGTCTCGTACATAGGTGTGCAGTGTAGTGCGTGATAGATGCGTCCAGTAGGTAGGTAGGCATGTATCGGCGGGCACCTTACCCTATACCTACTGTTAGGCAGACTCCAATCCGCCATCCGCCATCCGTCATCCGCCATCTGCCATCCAGCCAGCCCAGCAGCCCTCTTCATCATCTCTCGTCATCGCATAGACTGACTTGCAGAAATGCCACTTGTTCGAGCATTTCCTACTACGTACATACATACATACATACATACATGCATAAGTGCATGACAATATGTGACCGTCACGAATTATCATCTACTCCGTCGAGCCGGGATCATGATAGAAGATGCAAACCACGTGTGCTACAGCTGCCGGAGCTTCTCCCTGCATTAGAGGAGGGATCCTAACCTAGCCGACTAGCTTCGTCCACACCAAATGTGGTAGCAGTCTGCCAATCTACAACCTCTACTAGGCGATTCTTTGCAGGTTGATCACCTAACCCTAGGTAGCCATGGAAACATCCCGCGTTCCTTTCGATTGCCTGCGCCCCATCCAAGGCTCCCCTGATCCTTCTCGGCATCGAGCGCGCCCTCGTTGAGATGTCGCGAGACTCTCAAGCGCGTACAGATCTGTAGGTAGGTACTTGACGTATGATGGATGTCTGGTACCTCCCAGTCTACCTAGTCTCATCGGGGATTTGCAGTAGGTAGGCATTTCAGTGGCGTACTAGCGCTTGAGTAGCAGCTCACTACCGCATTTTATTCCCCGAACGGGCGCCACTGTGTCGGCGATAGGAATTGTCGCAGAATCCCAAATACCTAGGTTAAGCAATTCAATGCGTCCATATCAAGCGCGGGTTTGTCCATCTTAACTACATACGCAGTATGTAGGTAGCCCTTGAATACATATAGAATATTCCTCGAGGCGATTCTAGACCGAGCTACTGAGCCAGGGTACATGCATACGGCAAGCAACGAGAAGCACGTCAAGTCCAGCATGCTGCTGTGCCTTTGTCCGGGTTGCCAGCTTGATGGAGACTCCCGAGCCCGGGGCAGTCCCCCATAACCAATACGACCACTCCAGACTGCGACTGGATTAGGAAGTGTAGATGATAGAGGCTTCCAAGAATAGCAACGGCAATTCAATCGTAAACACACTTGTCAGGGAGCAAATCCCACTCTTCGACCCCTTCCAAGGACACGCCCGGCCTGGGCATGTTGAATACATACCCCAAACGCATAAACCAACGAAACACAGGCCTCGGCCAGCCTTACAGCTATGTAAGTATAGTACCTGTTAGGTAAAGGGGAGTGATAAGCAGTCAGTCAAAATGGGATTGAATTGATGGATCTGAAACAGTCTGGAAGTCGAAGAGGAGCAAGAAAAGCGTTAAGTGTCGTACGAGTCACAACTCATCTGCAGCACCTGACGAAGGAAGGAAGAGGATGCTGCTACCTCTATACGAAATATCACAAACCAACCTCGCCTGCTCGCCTCCAGCCTACTTCGTACAGCGTACGCAGCCAAGCAGCGAGCCCATAAGGCCTGGAGCACACTCCCTCCCCCATGCCCGTGTAGTAGGTTGCATACAGTAGAAAACCAGCTTGGGCCAATCGGTGTGCTCTCCCCATACAAGTCCGTGCTTCTGAGCCGTTATTAGGCCCGCTCCATGGCCTGTCGCTTTAATAAGAGTGACGGAGCCGTGTTCATACTGCGCAGGTAGTTTTGTTAGCGCTGGCCCTACCTCCTAATAAGGCTGCTAAGGCTAGGTAAGTAGACCCAGATCTAGTCGTCGGTAAGCTAATATTACATACGCAGTACCTTCATCCGTCGGCTGCCCCAGCCTGGCATCATCATTAATATTACCACTCACTATATGTACCTACGATTCGTTCTTAGGCCCATACCATACATCATCCCGTAGCCGGATCTACCCTCAAGGCTTCCTCTGCCAGCCTCGAAGTCCAAGGTCCGAGATCATGATAGAATAAAACGTTCGGCAACGATCCTGTGTCCACGTCTGTCCGGCTCTCCGTTCTTTGCCTCCCTGTTTTCCGACCCTCGTCGTTACGTGCAACCAGCAATTGATCTCCCCCGCGTTCTGCGGGCCAGATCAAAACGCCGCGGCCCCGCGACACGAATCAGAAACGTCGACAGGCCAGGCCCAAGGTATCCATGGACGCCTCGCATGTTTTCCGCCAAGTTGAAGGCTCGGGGTCCTACGTCCCGAGACCGCCGCACAACTTGCAGCCGAAGAGGCCCGTGAAGGTCGAGGAACACGGCGAGGGAGAAGGCTCGCATCGCATCGCGCATACCCTGACGGCATGTTGCCGCTGTCGCCAAGTGAGTAGTAGTATGGAGTCTCGCGTGCTTGCAGCTCTGTTGGCAAGCTTTGTCCGCGACATACCTAACTCATTCCTTCCAGAGAAAAACACGGTGCGATCCCACGCTGCCTCGTTGCCTGCCTTGCGAACGCTCAGGCTCCACCTGCGAGTACTTCGACACGACCAAAGGCAAGAAGATTAGCCGGTTCTATGTCGTCAAGCTTCAGGAGAAAGTCCGCACGCTGGAGGCGGAGCTCGGACAGTACACGGACGAGGATGATCTCCCCAAAGACCACGAAGATTTCATCAGGCCCGGCGGCCTGGTTCGCCTGAACGAAACCGACGAGACGCCTCGGTATCTCGGTCCGTCCAGCGGCATCGCCATGACCCGCATACTCATGGAAGAGGCGAAGCGGTACACAGACTCCGGACGGATATCAGAATTGATACCGGATGTGCGGGAACGACGGCAAGCCGCCATGGGCAGCACGACCTACCCGGGGACACGATCGCAGTCCTTTAGCATACCGCCGTCGATGTTTGCGAGGAAAAAGAGCTATCCCATGATCAGCCGTGTGGCGGCTCCAAGTCTTCCAAGCAGAGGCATCGCCGATAAGCTGATAGAAGTTTTCCATCAACGAGGTGAGCTTTACTTTGTCACGCCTCCGGCTTCTCTCTAGCAAACTAAATCTAACACCATATCCCAGCACAAGTCTTTACCCCGACCTTCCACGAAAAACAGCTGGAGGCGGCGCTCAACGAGGTCTATGCCGGGAGCCAGGATCCCTACAAAAATTTCGTCTTGCGATTAGTCATGGCCACGAGCATGCAGAAGCTGGACGCAGCTTATGCTGGTTTGGCGGACAGCTATTATCTTGCCGCGATGCGGTATTTCGAAGCTGTTGTGCGGCCAAAGGACATCAAGACCCTGCAATGTCTTGTTCTAATCGGCCAGTATTCGTTGCTAACGCCCACCCGTACTGCCGTATACTACATCATCGGTCTTGCGACGAGGATCGCCCAGCAACTCTGCCTCGCCGACGAGAAGACAATCGCTATAGGGGCTGATGACCCGTTGTCGCTGGATATGCGACGGCGGCTGAGCTGGATAGTCACTATAATGGAACTAGGGTTAGCCTCAAGCATGGGGCGGCCGAACGGCTTTGCGAAGAGTGGCGATATTAACGATGTCAAGTTCTTCGAAACAGTCGGCGACGCAAACATCACCGAGACCGGGATCATCCCGGGGCCGCCCGACGAGAAGAAGCTGGTCGCCATCCACTTCTGCAAGATGCGACTGCTTCAGGCCGAGATTCGTCGAGTTTTATATGAGAAGAAACACATCGTGCCTACGGATGATCGTCACCCGTGGTTCGCAGCGATGGAGGCTAAGATGGATCAATGGTTGAAGGAGTCGCCCGGGAAGCCCCAATGGTGCAAGCCTTGGTACGTGTAGTTGACTAGTATGAAGTATGAGCAGGGTTGTTAACTGGCTTTCATAGGTTCTCGGGACGTTATCATACCATGGTGGTATCACTTCACCGTCCGTCACCTCAGGTCCCTAGACCATCTATCCGTTCGGCCACCAAATGTTTCGATTCGGCTGCCTTCGTCATCGACATCTCCAGCAAACAGATGATGGCAGCGGCAGTTGACATTACCTGGGTGTTCATACTAACGCTCTACATGTCACTCAATGCTCTCCTGTGGAGCGTGACATACCCCGAGGTCCGAACATTGCATCCTAGGGAAGATGTCGAGGAGTTGGTCAATATCTCGCTAGATATCATTGACCAGTGCGTCGAAAGATGGCCCGGGACTGCAGCTGCGTCTCAACTATATTCAACCTTCACGAAGGCGTGCCTGCAGAGCTACGAGTCGAATGAGACACCAAATCTATCAACTCCAAGCTCCTTCAACACGCCACCCTCACAAGCAGACACGAACTCCCCTTCTACATCTGACACGTCGAATTCGACTGTGTCTAAGCCGGGCGCAACTTCTTTCAACCCACCCCAATTTGGTTATGTTTTCGGCTCCGGGCCTGAGGAGATGAACAACTACAATGTGGACAGCAACTTTCCCCCACAACCTACGTTCCGATCCAATTCTATTTTCCTCAACCCCGCCTCAAGCGACAACTTCGGACGTCGATTTAGCTACTTTCCTCCTGATTTCACCCAGTCAGAGGATGCACCCATCGTGGATAATCCCAGCCCACCCGATACCGATTCGACAGTGTCGCCCCCTTTCACGTCCCCGTCTCAACACTTGCCGACACCCCCTGAATCGGTACCTACCGGCGCTGCCGCTACCCCAACCATGGACACCCCGCTCCTCGCCACACCCATGCTGTCAACCGCGAGCGTGTCTCAGCATTCTCCCGGCGTGATGACACCGAATACCATGTCGCAGGCTCGTCCAACCCCACCGACCTTCACAATCCCTCCGCTACCGCAACACCAGTCCCAGGGCCAACGACCTTTGCCCCAGACCACCACGGTGACGGACTGGTTCAATCCACCACCTCCATTCATCTCGCCTTATGCCTTCGGGGGCATGAGCGGGGGCTTCTGGGGTGACTCGGCCAACACCAATGGTTACGGTGGCGTCGGAATGGGTAATATGCCGTACTTGAACGGGCTCCCGCCGGAGCGGCAAGGGAGTCTCAGCCAGGAGCAGCAGGTCGAGCTCATGGACGTGCTAGAAAACGAGGGCATGACGGACATCGACACGTACCTGAACATGGGCATGGGATATGCGGGCAACAATAACGGCAACAACAACGACAACAATAGTATTATGGGAAATACAAGCGCGGGCATAAACTGGAATGATGGACGCTCATGAATGGGTTTTGGACGGAGCATATAAAGTTTATGGANGGGGGGGGGGGGGGGGGGGGGGGGGGGACCGCGTGTGACATGTATGTGTCTGTGTGTGTTGCGGAGGAAATCATCATCATCATCTCGGTCTTTTTTTATTATCAGTTTTGGATTGGTACATGGGAAATGCCGGTAGATACCACTTTCGTTTGGGCGTTTACTAGCGATACCTGGTCTCGTTGGATAATTAGACGACGCAATTATCTCATGCCTCTTCGGCGCCTGCGCGTTGTCGGCGCTTGGCTACTAGTTATAGCACTCGTCGCTGGTACATCTGACGACAACGAGTTGGTAAATCGCCCGAGAGGGTCCAGGCACGACAGCTCTTGGTAACTCGTGCTTTACAATGTATACCTACTGATCTCACAGACAGTATCGGGGGGGGTTCAGCACATCGTCAAACAATCATGCCGTATAGAGCGAATTGGAGCAATAACTCAGCAAATCCTAACCCGAGCAGTCCAATCTCGATTCTCGCAAACATCGTTCGACAAACGCGATTCCCCAAGGCAGAAGAATATGACGTATCGCGTCTGCGCGCCAGGGCGGGAAATGACATGACACCACTAATACGGGAACAGGCCCACAGGCGAACCAAGCTGCCGGGACCCAGCTTCAGCTGACTACCTAGGCGGTTTAGACTGCCTATTTTAGCAAACAGAAGCCCCCCCAATATATATATACGCAGTATAAATAGGCTGCGGAAGTATTTCGACGTCGATGCGGAATGTCCAATTGTTTATTCCTTGCATAATCTACAGTAGACGCGTACGCCTGGCTACCCTCTTGAATTATACACTACTATACCGGGTATTTTTGAAGGCGTGTTGCCACGGTCGTGGTGGAAGTTATCTTATACCTACAATAGGTACCGAGAGTCAAGCTAGTAATCCCCGCGAGCGATGCCACCGACGCGCATCCCGCGCGCGCGGCGCGTGCAGGGCTTCGGCCCGCTGAACCTCTCGCGGCGCGACGTCCGGGGCGCCGGCTGGCACCGGCGCGGGTACCGCGGCCGCGGCGCCATGTGGATCAACGTCCGCGAGGGCTGGTCCTGGGACGTCTTCTTCCGGAAGACGTCCCTCCTGAAGATGCTGGACGAGTTCCGGGAGCAGGGCCGAAGCGAGGACCAGGACCTCGTCCGGGATTTCTTCGATGGAGGGGAGACCGTCATCTGGAAGGTGAGAAAGACCCCCTTGCGAAGCGCATTGCCACTCTGCTGACGGGGGCTGATCAAACCCGATTACAGGTGTACGACGATGAAGGCCTGGAGCGAGTCTACACTGGTACGTGGGGGTACCACTCAAGAGGGGCTCGCCGGCAGAATTGAGAGATTTGTTCAAGGCTGGCTTCTTCTAGAGCGTCTACAGGTTCGGCGCATAGGCGTGAGGGGAATAGTATCGTCTCCTGAGGACCTTTTCGATCTACTCGAATTAACTTGCGGTGCTGGAGTCATTGTACTATAGGGAACTGGAGTCGGTTGGTTCAATTTGAATCGACCCCTCATATCAGAGAAGTTATCCTACAAATCCACAAACACAAACAGTTCAGTGTTCTTACTCCAGGCTTATCTATTCCCTATGGTGCAGCCTAACACCGTCTCGACTCGAAACAAGTCAAACCGTCTTCGTGCCGATCCAAATCGGATTCGAGGTACATGTCATTAGCTTGCCTTGGCGACTGCACGTGGACTGGACATATCCTACACCCACGGCGTCAAACGAGGTTCTGGGCCAGTCGTCAGCAATTCCCCTTATCAAATCAAGCAGGGAAACTATCTCAAGAACCGCCTAAACTTACGAGTCGCCGCAGTCCCAACTCTGGGTAATGACGAGCATGTCCAGCAGGGGGTCGAAGCTAAACGTGGCCGTGGAGTTACTGGCCCCCTCCTCCGCCCCCGTCGGCGCGCAGGTGCCGGCGAACGCACCGGCGGCTTCGTTCCCCTCCGCCGGCGCGCAGTCGAACACGTCCGCAGCAGAGGCCAGGCTCTTCAGGGTGAAGGCGGGGCCCGTGTCGGCCGACGGCGTCGACGAGCCGGGCTCCAGCTCGTATTCGCGATGCCACTGCTCGAGCTGCCACGACTGGTACCGCTCCGCGTTGTCCGCGCAGGTCGAGCCGGCGTCCGGGCGCGCGGGCCCGCCCGTGGTGCTGACGCTGAGGCTCGCGCCGCCGCCGCCCGCCGCCGCCAGCGTGCAGCTGCTGCTGCCCTCGTCGTCGGTCGCGCACTCCATGTCCAGGTGGATGGACCCCGTCGCCAGGGCGTCGGATCTGGTGTTGAGGGCGTTAGTTTCAGGTTTGTTTTTTTTTTTACTTTATTTTCCTTATTCGTTCCTCCAGGCGGACACGGACCGCATACGATAGCACTTACGTTTCGATGTCCGAGCAGGCAAAGGTGTGAGAGATGTACATCGTGCGGTTCGTCCAGTCCAGCGCGAACGAGACCGTCGTGTCGTAGGTGAGCCCGTTCCCGGCCCAGATGCAATCACTCCTGTATCCAGATGTCAGCAACTACTCCGTCAAGATCCGCCAGGGCGCCTTTCAGAGGCAACAGCGATCAGACAATCCTGCGTTCAAGAGGTAGTCCACTGCTAAGCCCGATCAGAAGGATCAGAAAGCTCGGAATACTCACCATATTATGCTTCCATCTTCGTACCATCCCGCCCATGCCTCCGGCCACTCAGCGACGCATTCGAAGAACGTCCCCTGGGCCCTATTCCCAGGCACGATGCTGATTGCCACCGTCGCGGTTCCGTTGGCGTCTCCCGCCTCCGCGCCGTCATACCGTGCCGCGCCAACGTTCCACTGGTACGTCGAGGGAGTAGTACTAGAACCGCAGGCTCTCGCGGCGTGGGCTCCGGAGAGCGAGAGCGCCGCGGCAAGTGCTAAGAGACCGTTCCGCATCGTGAAAGATGTCGATATATTACTTTGAGCGTGTACTCGGAAGATGTGAATTGCGTTGAAGCTTTCTCACCTACGTGGCCAGCGGACGATAGATGGGCCTTGTTCGGCCGCCTGCCGGCAAGTGATCCAATCCAGTCTCTAGTTATATCGAAGGCAATCGCAGACCGGAGCATCCTGGCCGTTACATTTCAATATGGAAGAGTGGGTCGGTCAAGCGTCGAGGGTATTTTGCCGTCTGGTGATGATGGAACCCTATGGACTGCCCGAGGCCAAAGGATCCAATCGCGTTCTTCGGGGGAGGCTAACTATATTAGACGAGAGATATCGGGATTATGAGTGACCATGCAGCACACCGTTCCCAGCAATATTCATTGTCCAGAACTTCACATGCGTCAGGACTCGTCTCTTTTTTGAAGATCACCTAGGCATTTCGTCTTTTCGCTCTGCCCTATCATACACTGAGCAACTCAGGGGTCCTTTGAGCAACCAAATGTAATAAGCCAAGCTACTTGTCGAGCGGCGGCGGCGGGATCCTTGCAGCATCTTCTGTCGATTTTAGGAAATATTAGCATCGTAGAACGATTCATTGGTTGGGAGGGATGTTAGCCGGGTAAATTGACGGACCTTAGCTATCCATCCTATTAAGCCAAGCGGCAGGTTTCTCCTAACTAGTCAGGTATATGCCGCTGCCCCCCCCAAATCAATCTTTTCATATTAAGCTTGTGAGATAAGGCCCAGCGACTGTAGCGCGGCATTGTTCGGACGGGGATGGCAGGCTCATGTATATAGGAATTAAGACTCGGGATGCTAAACTAAAAACTTCTCTTCGTTCTGAGAACTTCCCCCACCACAACAGCCTTCCTTTTTTCGTGAAGTGACTTGTTAGGCCACCGTTATCTCGGTCGTCCAAAGATGAAGAACTGGAAAGCCCTGGCCCTGCCCCTGGCCCTGCTCGCGCAGGCGGCCGCCGCGCAGCAGATGATACGGTTCGGGTGCTCGCAGCTGGTGATCGAGCGGCTGGACCCGCTGGTGAACCCGGGCTCGCTCGAGTCGCCGCACGTGCACCAGGTGGTGGGCGGCAACTCGTTCAACGCGAGCATGGACCCCTCGACGCACGATCTCGTCGCCGACTCGACGTGCACGAGCTGCACCTTCTCCGAGGACTTCTCCAACTACTGGACGGCGGTGCTCTACTTCCGCGCGCGCAACGGCACCTTCCGGCGCGTGCCGCAGTTCCCCAACGTCGGCCTCCGCGCCGACGGCGGCATCACCGTCTACTACATCCCGCCGTACGACGGCCGCACCGCCGTCACGGCGTTCCGCCCGGGCTTCCGCATGCTCGTCGGCGACGCCGCGCTGCGCGAGGCGAAGGGCCAGCAGCGCCAGCTCTGCCACCGCTGCTACACGGCCTCCGACTACACGGGCGGCGCCAGCGGCGGCGCGCCCTGTACCGGGTCCGACACCCAGAGCCTGCCCGCCGGCCCCTGCGACGGCGGCATCCGCACCACCATCACCTTCCCCACCTGCTGGGACGGGAAGAACCTGGACAGCCCGGACCACAAGAGCCACGTCGCCTACCCCAGCCAGGGGACCTTCGAATCGGTCGGCGCCTGTCCCGAGAGCCATCCGATAAAGTTGCCTCAGCTGATGTACGAAGTCATGTGGGACGTGAGTATTCTCATCTTCTTTCTTTACCCCCATTTTCTATGTTAGTCACGACCCTTTGGGTGGCAATCTCCCGCGCTGGAGGACCCCTTGTTAGACACCTCAGCGTCATGGCTTATTTGCTAATTCGCGTATACCAGACGACACCCTTCAACGACCCGGAGCTGTGGCCCGAGGACGGCTCGCAGCCGTTCTTCTGGAGCACCGGTGACAAGTGAGTCTTTGCATACGCAGCCGCAAAGGAGACGGACTGGAGACTAATGCCTGTATGTAGGAACGGATACTCGCAGCACGGCGACTACATGTTCGGCTGGAAGGGCGACTCCCTCCAGCGCGCCCTTGATGCCCGCTGCAACAATGCCGTCTGCAAGGAGCTTAAGACCCAGACGTCGGAGGAGGCCATGAGGTGCACCAAGCCGCAGACTGCGGTGGAGGACGTTGACGGCTGTAAGTCGCTTCCTGCTATTCATTATCTTAGGCATCGATATTTTAGACAAGAGAGCTGACCGCTTTATAGGGCTCGAAAATATTCCGGGTCAACCTATGCTCGACTAAATTGTTTCACGGGTTATTCTGTGTTTCTGGACGGTGCGTAAGGAGGATAAGTCTTTGAAGGTCTTGGAAAACCAAAGGTCGTCCGTAGATAGGATATCAACAGACAATCGATGGTCTATTTCGATTATTACCTGTCGCTATAAACAGACCTAACAACATTGTACGTGACGTTATGTATCAATTAGCTGTCGCATAGGTAGCGTAAGCAATTACCCAGTCGTAGATCTCTGGAGGTGATAAACAAGCAGACGACCTACAGTTATCCCAACACTCTACACCCTAAACACCAGCCCCTCATCCGCCTTGACCTCCCCACGGGCGAGATTATCCCAGCCCTCGCGGACATCCTCCATGCCCTCGCCCCAGACGGGCTTGAACCCCTTGTATCCCACCTTGCGGAAGTCCTCCCACGCCCGGTCCAGGCCCGCGAAGTACTCCCGCTCGCCGAGCCTCGCGATGGCCGCGTTCTGCAGCGTGTCGGCGCTGACCTGCGCGCGCTCGACCCCGTCAAGCAACCCGCCAGTGGCCGTCGGCGGCGGCGGCGCGGCGGTTGACGGATCCACGATCTCCAAGCCGATGCTCACGAGCAGGCAGCGGGAGAACGCCGACTTTACGGCGCCAGCCCACTTGGCGCCGGCGCCGGCGCGCCCACCAAAGTCGCACACGACGACGCGGCTGCTGCTGTTGCTACCCTGCGTGTCCGTGCCGGCTCCTAGGCGCGCGAGCACGGCGAGCGGGTCCTCGCTCGTGAGCGCCACGGCGTCGTAGAGGCCGGTCCCCTCGACGAAGGCGCGCGAGGCGGCGCTGGCGGCGCCGATGATGCGGGCGGGCCCTGCGCCCGTGCGGTGCCCGCGGCGCAGCTGGTACGCGAAGGCGAGGGCGACCTTGGAGCCCGGGGCCAGGTTGATGACGGTGGCGCCGGACAGGTCGGCGAGCTCGGGCGTCAGCTGGCCGGAGGACCGCGCCGGGTCGGGGCTGAAGAGGAAGTCGGCCATCAGGTAGGCGGTCAGGTGCATGACGCGGACGAGGGCGTCGTAGGCGACGACGTCGGCCCGGGACGCTATCTCTCGGCTCAGCGTGCTCGCGGGGTACACCGTGTAGCGGTTGTAGATGGCCAGCTGTTTCTGGCGGTAGGCGCTGGTGACGATGACCTGGCCGGGGACGTCGTTGGTCCTGACCTCGAGGTCCTGCGGCAGCGTGCCGATGGGCAGATAGCCCCAGAGGTAGCTTCCCTCGGGTACGCCGGGGAAGGTAGATTCTAGTACTTTCGCATAACCCCAGCAGTTGATGCGGCCGTACGTCGAGGCGTCGTTGTATGGAGCCGGGGTCTCGGGCGGGATGGGGTGGACGTCCCACCAGTGAAGCAGATCACCCACCTGAGCATAAGTGAAGTTATTCACGGTCAGCGACATGACGACCGTCCTAATCCGTAAGGAGGACTCCCCCAACGGTGGCAAAGGGAGAGCATCTGGCAGAGGCACCAGAGCCTGGGTGAAGTAATCCTTCTTATTGAGGATCTGTATCACAGGTATTTCGGCCATGATGAAGAGTTGTAAGTCATTCAACGCGAAAATGGTTCCTCGCTAGTCGGTTAGCAATTATGATCGATGCTTCACTCGCCGTAAGTGATACCACCCACCTGGTCGTACTTTATTATTCAATTGAACTACACAAGATAGTTGTCAGTCACAGTAGAGAAATGGTGAAACCCGTGGCTATCTATATAAGAGATCGCTTAGAAATATAGGGACCTGGTTGTTGGTTGCAAAAGACACTATTCGCACTCGCACTCGCTCTCGTACCTGCAACGGATTAGCACCGTTCCTACCAGCCAGCCAGCGTCGACTAACATACCACTGAATGCGTGCGGAATTGGCGCCCAGAGGTCGGGCGTGATGGGCCCATTATAATTTCTACCCGCAACATCCGAACCCCGCAACTTCACGGCGAATAATCATCTCGTTGTAGTCGACACAGTTGGCCTAGAAAGACAATGAGGTCCCATATGATAGGCTCCCAAGAAGGTAGCTTGCCGAAGCTATAGAAGGGAATGAGAATGTGTTTTCAAGGTGCTTCTACAAGACTGCAAAGCACCTGTTGCCTAATGATTGGTTGACAGATACCTACTGGAGGCACTTTCTATATGAACTCAGGTCGGTGGTGCAGATGGCTACTTCTGCATCCCACTAGAACCAGCTCACAGGTCGCGGTTTCGAATACTATCTCTTCAATAAAATAAGACACACTGGAACCTGTCGAGAGCTTCTTCAGTGGAATTATAATGCGGGTTTTTCGACGTGCGCGCTGTTACCTACCTAATCAAAAAGCAGACCTGGAACCGTTGAAGCTTCGTGGAGCTCAGACAGATTAAATAAGTGTTGGCAAAGGCATCACACACAATTGGTACCATTGTGCCATGCCTATGCCTGAGACCATATATATATATATATATATATATCGCTTAAACTCTCTGAACTTGCACGATACATGTAGTCAATGGATCGGCCAACGGTGTCGTGCTAGAAGGCGCCATCTAATTACATAGTACCTAGGTAGTTACTTTAAGTACCTATGTAATACATGCACGTGGATGTAGATGTACCTGATCTGAGGTTGGATGTCGATTCTCTCGGACTCGCGCAGGTGAGTGGCCCGTTGAGTCTGTGCGACATGATCTCTCTCGCGGGATCGGGTTTTGAGGAAGCTGCTCCCGATTGGTAACGGGTGCAGGTGCCTGGGCCTGGGACCTGACCTCATACATTACCTTGTACTGTAACAACCATCGACCGGGGCCGAGGTCTCCAAGGGATATGTAGCAGCGATCACCGTCATAGACGCAACCCCCACACGAGCTCCGGTCCCGAGCAAATCAGCTCCATCTGGGGTCGTACAGGGATGGAAGGGGGAGGGAAGGCAGGCGGGCAGGAGGGGGCGAATGGACGACCTGACTAATTACAAACTCTACCATATAATAACTACCAATTGTCGACTTGGGGCCGTCGTTCGACTCCTTCTTAAGGACTCTCTACCTAACAAGCTTTCTAGAGCATTAGTTGTTTCAGTTGTGAGGTTGCTCTGACATCGCACGGAACCTTACATCCAGGTGGTCCAGCAAGGGATCCAGCAACCTAGGGATCGAAGTTCAAGGGCGAAGCTACCTATCCAAGCCTCCAATACCTACCTACCTACCTACCTACCCACCTCTCACCAGCAAAACCGATCACTGGGTATACATCATCGTCCTCACCGCTCCCGAAGATGTCCGACCCTAACGCCCCTCCTCCGGGAGGAGGTGAGAAGAAGAAAAAGAAGCCGGTCTACGACCTGATAACCCGCGGTGACAAGGTAAGAGAGCTGGCCCGTCTACCTATCCGACTTGGCGTCCATCACCACGTCCGGTCGATCTTGGGGAGCAGCAACAATTCCCGGACGAAAAAATACCTACTAACCACCCCCCCGCAGGGCCCCTCGCCCGCCGGAACCCTAACCTTCATCGGGCTGCGCACGCTCGACCTGCCGCTGCAGTACCTGCTCCTATCGCCGCCATCCTCGGNAAGGCCAGCGAGGCAACACAGCCATTAAAAAAAAAAAGTAAGAAGAAAATGCTATACAGCTACCAAGCTGCTTGAACCGCCCCTCGCGACGAACTTTGTCTCTCTCTCTCTCTCAATTGCCTTCCCGCGAACTTCATTCACGCAGGCTATCATTGGTATATCCCTAGCCAACGGCTTCAGCCGGGTAACAAAAACTCCGTGCATATACCGCAAAAACCATCACCCATAAACGCCGTTTTATCGTGCAAGGTTGCCCTCCATGTGAAGTTATTATTTGCTCGATTGCCGCCGCCAAATTAGCCAGCCCCCTGTGGCGATAATATCTTCTTCTCAGATTGGACGTAGGTCGGCAAGATGCAGGTTCTTGGTCCACCGAGGCAACTTCTTAGTTTGCTCGTATAGTCGACCGCAGTTGGCACAAAGAGACTAAACAAGCTATTAGCTGACGTCGTATATCCATATTGTATCGGATTATGCTTACCCTTGGACCCCATGGTCCGTCTCTAACCGCCCAGACACTTGTTCCCCATATACGGCAATGGGTGCAGCGCCAATTAAGTCTTTCTTGGTCAGTGAGTGACCCGCCGCCGCCTCCGCCGTATCCAACGTCTGGGGTGCCTCTGCCGCCCGGCGTGCCAGACCTGCCCGTGGGACTCAAACTCCTGAATCTCCGTTTCTTCCTGGACCTCTCGCCACGGCCCATCCGCTCCTCTTCGATTTCGCCAAAACCAAAGCTGCCACCCAACGGCGTGCCGCCCACCATGCCCGCGTTGCTGCTGAATCTCGCTGTTTCCCGGCGGAGGCGGCGGATCTGTCGTTCGCGGTCGACCTCTCGTTTCTCGATCTCTTCCTTGGACAGCAGCTCGAACTTGGGCTCCCATTCATCAGCCAGATGTTCCGGGTCGTACCGCCAGCCCGCGTCAGCACCGTGAGCGGCGTCGTTGGGATATTCGGTGCCCATCGTACCCCACCCCGCCACAAGCCCTCCTGCCTCGCACGCTTCTTTCTTCAAACGCAGGACAGCTTCGTAGATCGCGTGGGTCAAGGCAGGCACCCATTCACCGGCCAGGCCCAGGTCAGCGCAAGTAACTTTGGCAAAGGCCTCGGCGGTGCCGGGTGGATGGAGTAATGACCATTCGAATTTATCGGTGTATAATTGAGAGGAAAGGTTCACGTTGAGGTTAATGATACATCGGTAGGTATCATCTGGGTTGAAGTCGTCGGAGTCGGCAGGTATTGGGGTGGCGCTGGCGGTTACTTTAGGAATCTGCGATGCAGGTACCTTAGAGGGGGTATCTAAGCCATTTGCCAAAGGAGTGTCGGGACCGCGCGAGAAATAGTGAGGAGGCGTAGCAGGGGTTGCAGGGGTATCGCGGGCTGTCGATTGGTGTGCTGGCGCAGTTCCGTTCGCCTTGTCCTCGGAGTGAAATAAAGGATGAAGCGCAACACCAGCGTATTCTTCGAGTTGCGTTCTAATTTGCTTGCTGATCTCGCCAGCAACGGAAGCTTGGTTTGGCAGATCGAGATCCTGAACTAAACTGGCGGCGAATTGATCCGTAGTGATGAGTGTCTCGTGTAGATTCCATAGAAAAATATCTCTCAGCTTGTAGGGTACGGTCATCTCGCCAGCTCGGTACAATGCCGGGTCCATGTGAGTGGGCGGCTGGGTAACACCCCGAGGGAGCTGGTACGGCGGACCGGGCATGAAAGCGGGGATTTCGACATCGATGCGGATGGGGATGAGGGTGACAGGCATCGCGGCCTGTGCCTGGTTGTTGAGATCGGATCGGTGCCTTGTCTTGAGCATCCAGTCTCGCCAGATACCCTGCATACGCACCGGGGCAGTCGCCTCTTTTCCAACCTTGTCGCTGGGGTCCGCCCGGGAGGTGCTATCTTCCCGCCTTAGGCTGCGCAGACCCGTAGGACGTCTTCGTGAATCATCGTCGTCATCGTCATCGTAATCGTAGCCATCTTCGGCATAGTTGATTACCGTAGTGCCACGCTTCGTGGTTCGCGACAGGGGGCCGACGGGCACGGCGGAGTGGACGACAGGAGTTAGGAGGGAGTTGTTAAAGGTGCGCAGGCGCGGCGCATAGGAGGACAGGAATGCCTGAGGACTATTTCGGGAGTCCATTTTGTGCTGTAGCTGGCGTGTTTATGTCATCTCATGCTGGTGATGGTGAAATCGTGGTGAGATCTCAAGTCAGTGCGCGCCGAGATGACAAGGCTTGAGGTCAGGGTCGGAAGGGAGGATGATGATGCAGGTGGAAGGGAGGTGGAAAAGGGATCGCAACACTGTGTCTTTTTGCTGGTGACTGTGTCGGATTTCGAAATGAGAGGTCGTGGGCGAATTGAATCTATTATGGTGGTGGCTGTTGGAATGAAGTCAACAGGCTGGTATGGGTATGTGTATGGGTATGGGGGCAGACAGGGTGTGTTTTTGCGCCTTGCATTCAAGAGCTCGACAAGTCGTTTGTCCCGTCGCAGCGCGTCTCGTAAAATTTCCACTCCGAGAATCCCCCAAGTCCATTCAATGCGGGTGGGGGAGGTCAAGCCAACCAACCAACCATGGAAGCTAACGCGGCCAAAGCTTACTTTGGTGTCACGTGCAGCGGCACATTATTACCCCAGGTTTACCCGGTCTGCCTGCCTACCTCAAGTACTTCCGCATCCCGCACAAGCTAGAGATGCTCGCTATGAGCCAGCCGTCGACCGCACCGCCTCTCAGCTGAGGCCTCTTGCCGGTCCTGTTGTCCAGCTTCCGCGGACACTGGTTTCATCATCGCTGACTCCCTTGCCATCAGCGAGTTCCCTGCCGAGCGGCATCCGGGGCTGCATCTCCAACTACCGGACCCCAAGCTCGGGGTCTCGGCGCACACCGGCTTCGGCGAGATCTGTAATACGTACCAGCTCCTGTTGGACGGTACGCACGAGGGTGGCTTGGAGTTGGTGGTCAAGACGTGGCATGGCCCGACCACAAAAGGCTTGGGAGCAGGAGTACTTCCGGCAGGCTTAAGACCCGCTATCCAGGGTTGGGGAATATGGTGACAGGCTTCGTGGGAGCCCGGACATCGAACATCGAGTACAGTCAATTCACCGAGTATTGGGCTTTTAAAGCACAGGAAGCTTCAGCCTATGTTGTGTTCGGCAGCCCTCCTGTACTGAAGTACGGGAAATCTATAGATATGCGAGGGCCCGAACTAAAAGTTGCAACCCCCTACACGATAGGGGCCGACGGCAACAACAGTTTACGATTCATAATAAACTACAATATAGATCAACTGTCATAGGCTACATCTCAGTTGCTCAAATCTTCCCCTTTTGTCCTGTCTTAATCTTCTGCTCCGCTGGTCTTAAACGCTGTATCTCAACCCTACCTAGATATCCAACTTGATTATTCTACCGTACGAGTTGGCCATGACTATTCCAATAGTTACATCGACCTTAGCCAAAGTCTCTTTGCATTTGCCTGATTCGAGTTATAGTCCGTCCCTTCATGTATCCTATATTCCCTCAGACACCATCACACTCGCATAAAACTTGGCCGATACCCTTAGCTCCACGCTGATGTAGTCTGAAGACCTTAACAAGGAATTCGCTCTGCGGCAACGGGGCGTAAGTCTGCCATGAACTGGCAAGCCGCCCATATCAGCATGTGAACTAGACCGGGAACTACTCAGCGCAACGGCCCATCTTATTGTCACGGAACTTTTATGCATACAATACGAAAGAAGTCGGCGTTATTTCAGCGCTAGAGGCACCACAGATGTGCTCGATCAACCTAGCCAATGCAATTTCCGAATCACCAGTCTCACCCTAGGTTGTTCTCAGCTCCTACCTCCTTGGTCAAGTCATCAAGCCACTGATAGGATGAGTACTTGGCTGGGGCTTTACCACGTCTTCGGCCAAGCATGACAACGACAGAGTCCATTTCGGCGCCAAAGACTCTGGACCGGCCTTTTGATATCCTTCATAATATATGCATCCCCAAGGAAACAATCAAAAAAACAGAGAATTGGTGAAGATCTTGGATAGACATTACGTATTGTGCGGTGATTAGCGGAGTCTTGTCGACCTATATTATTTATTTACACAGCATTATCCACCACGTTCTTGCCTCCGGGATACCCAGCTAGTTCTTCAGCCATGGACACTCCCATCGAGATCGATAAAGGCAAGTATGCTCGTGTGTCGCGGTAAATATATAGCCATATATAGAGCATAGTAGAGCGATTTTCCCTCCTCAAAAGCTTTGTGTCTTCTTCGACCGTTATGACCCGGAAACTCCTATCGCCGGGTATAATACCTAATAATTCAGTAGTGTGCCGCCTTGCCCATCGAAAACAGCTCACCGGCTATGCGGCCAGTCATAATTGCGCCCCTCCTCATCGAGTTCGCATACTCCGGCCTCGCTCTTCGTTTCGCCTGTTGTTGGAATGCGTGAGCATCATCCAGTCTTCCCACTCTTTGCTGATTTCCATTAGCACAGAACCCATCACTGTGGCACTGGCCATTAGCCCATGTCCTTCACCCTCAAGCACCCGAACCTCGCATCGTCGCATGGTCTTGCCGAGCCACTTCACATTATCCACGGGGACACGAGTGTCCCTACTGCCATGATGGATGACGACTGGACGGGTGATGTCCACATAGCGGAAACCGATTGTGTGCCTCCGCTCAAGACAAACTAGCAGATCAACAGCAGGGTTGGCGCCAGTTGTCGCGAGGTCCCAAATCGCATGTGTGAGCCGCATGTCATATGTCACCTGTCTTTCTTTGTCTGCTATCGCATCGGCCGCGGCAGCCAAAATAGCGTTCTGCGAATTGAACTCATTATCGCCCGGGCGATATTGGTCCATGTTCTCGGTGGCGGCAGCGGGAAATATCTTGCCGTCTCCATTGTCGTGAGACGTATTCTCCTTATCCATATCACGACGATTGTTCGTCGCAGCTGCATCGCGCCCTGTCTGGGCAGCAGACTTCCGCTTGCTGCGACGCGGGCTGTTCTTTGGCAGTGAACTAGTGATAGAACTGCTAGTCGCTGACATAAACGAACTATTTGCCGCCTTAAGGAAAGGAGTGGGCAAAGCTCGAAGAATGCGTTGAGATGTGGGGATCGCGTTCGTCGGAGGCATCGCATGTGTTGTACCAAAAACATTCATCTGTGACGGGGGAATCCATGGGGCTAGGAGGTGGATGCGACCACGAATGTGCTGCGGCATGCGTAGCGCAGTAGCAAGAGCATAGATTGCGCCTGCGGAGTGCGCCAGGATAGAAAACTTGCTGATTTTAAGGGTTTGGCAAATGGCATAGACATCATCTGTAGACCATTAGCAAGTGTTATAGCTCACGAATCGAGTTACCTACCAGGCCAGCTGAGCGGCGTCGCTGTCCCGTCAGCGTATGCCTCACTATCGCCCACACCGGGCCGATCTGGAGTAATAAGCCGCAACTTGAGTGTCAACGCGAGCTCATCGTAGAATGCAGTGATATATCTTGTCAGACCCATTCCTACGCAACAGAATACCGCCGAGCCATCAGAATCGCCAACCTCCGAGAATGATATTACCCTGCCCGTCTGTGGGTGTCGGATTTTCTGTGAGAGTCTTGGGGAACACAGGTAGGACTCGACAGCATCATCAACAGAGTCGGCGCTCTGAGGTCGCTCATAGCCGACCGTCGGCTCCGGCGTGGTAGACTCATTTCTCCTATCATTTAGGTCAGGGCTCTTCGGCCCCGCCGAGAGACGCTTCAATCGTGAACTGCTTCGTTTGGGGCGAATTGGGTCACCGGGGTCAGGGGTAGTACGCCCTGATCTCCTCCGATCAGTGCTATGAGCACTCCGTCTCCTACTCTGGTATATTGATGGGAAGGGGGCACCATCTTCGAAGTCATTTCCCTCTGAATATGATCTCGAGCGCTGGTGAGTATTTGTCGCCGGGCTCTTTCTATTAGAGGTACTCAGCCTCGCAGAGTGCGGCATTTCGGGCGATCGAGTATCATCCCTTCTCTTCTTGGAGTCGATGTTTGAGGTTGGGCGGCTTGCGTGTCGTCGTCGGGGTGCGAAATTATCACGCGATCGGTCATGCTCAGCGCCTTCTGGAATGACATCATGCATCCCACCTTCATTCTCTTTTCTCGGTCGCGAAGCCCTGTGCGACGATCTTTTCGTGTTGGGTTCTGGCTTCCGTAGAGAAGAGTCCCGGGCGGGTATGGTTCGATGGAGGTTATTAGAGTCGAGAGAATGGCTTCGGTCCGCCATTGTTTCCTTTGTTGGTAAATCGCCTGGCTCCTCACTAATCGGAGTCTCGGCAAGACACGGATCAGGCTTGGGGGAGAGACAGTTGGAAATGGCACTGCCTGTACTTGTGCGCTTCTTTTCTGAGTCGCTGGCGCGCAGACGCTCCTTCGAGCTCATATACATCAAGCCCTTGTGACTTCGGCCCTGTTTCTTTCCCCAGCTATCATGCGACCGTTGCGTATGTAACTCTGGTGTCGGCGGCAGTCCACGTTCGATTGACAGGTTACCGATACTACGTGTATCATCATGTGATGAGGCTGAACCTTTGGACGATGGTCGAGAAGAGCCGCGCAAGAGCGACTTCAGCCCGCCCGAAGATTCGCGGCGAGGGGATTTCGGGGCAGTCAAGGGGGAGAAGCCGGACGGTGGCTTCGCAGTTCGTATGACCGGGGAGCTCGCAGCCAAATCGTCAAGATCGCCTTCTTCCTGCAGTCGGTGAAGCCTCTGAGAATGCAAGTAAGACCCGTACTCGGTACCGAAGCTACCATCCCCCGGCGAGCTGGGCATAGACAAGCTTTGCCTCTCAAAGTGCTGGTTTGCAGGTTTTGATATAACGGACAGGCTTGTGATCAGCGATGAAATGACTTCCGGTGAGGCGGGAGGCACAGGGACGTGATCTTTGTTATCGTCGCGGAGATTCAGGTGCATGGAAGGATCGATAACTTTTCGTCGGGATTGTTGGCGGGATTGGCGGGGAATAGGGGGCATTTGGCCGGTGGAGGATTTGGAGGTCGCGGCGTTCTCCATGACGGGCGGACGCAAGGGGAGGGCCAGCACTAGGCGCGGTCAAGGGCGTGTCCGGACAGTAAACTTTCTGACTAAACCTGCCTGGCTCTTCCTGCGAGTCTGCTTACCGCAGGCAGCAGAAGCGACCGGTAAAACAATGCACGGCTGAAGAGGTTGCAGACGTGGAGCCCAAGGAAACCTTGGGGGAAGGTCGGCGCCTACGTTGTAGGTAGTTCGTCAAGTGTACGTAGTATGCAGGATGTACCTCCTATGTAAGGTAAGTCAATCAATCCCCGAGACGGGTTCACTGCAGGTCCCAGATGTGGGACAGTACAAGGACCGGGCTCCCCCCTAGACAACTAGGGCAGGTCGGCAGCGTCGTACCTGTCAACCCAGCTGCATGTGTAAGACGACGTACTATGTAGGAGGCTTGGGTAGTGTGGAGTTAGAGGGTTGAAAGTGTCTAAAAATCGAAACAGAGATTGACGCGGGTAGTATTTGACGGATGGCAGTCCCAGGGAAGATCAGTGTGTTGGTTGTATGGCTTGCAGCAAGCAACCTGGCTCAGGAGAACAAAAAGGAAAGGCACGCCCGCCGTGGAGATACAAGGCTGTTATGCGTTGAGTTTTTGGGCAGATAGGTCGCAAGTTTCACGACAACGGTATCGTATATTAAGTCGCGTGGCCGACTTGCGATCAGAGGGTCTGTGTGATGAACATAGGAAGTAGGTAGGTTGCGAATTGCTTGCTCCCGCCAACAGTCTCAAATCGCCTTGCACTTGATAAGTATACGTTGGTAGTAGGGAGGTAGGCTGCTGTCTTAGGAAAGGGTCAGCCATGTGTCACACAGAACGGTCCCTTTTCCAAGATGGCTAGGTTAGTGACTGGGCCAGTCATTGACTATTCCTATCCAGTCGACCATGACGCGAATCAATTGCTCGGAAAGCGATAGAGACCCGACTAAAGTTCCAACTGACTACACACACGTAGGAAGATTGAAGGTGGGCTAAATTGTGTCTAATGCGAGTCTTGGTCTCAGTCGTAGGTTGCACAGTAGGTATTCCCCAGTTACTTGTGCGGGTTGTGTTGCGCCAGCAATGCCCCTACCACGTAGGAGGATCTCCAAGAAGAAGAAAAAGGGAAACCAAAAGTCGTCCTGACGCAGAGATCGACTTTACGTACCTGGTGTACAGGATATAGTCGAATGGAGACGCAACCCAGCGGAGCATACGAACGTGCGGGTTCGGTTTCAGAATATGTATGTCGAATGCAGGTGAGATGTCGGAATATGTTGACGTCGTATTGGGAGGTACGTCGTAAAAAGATGTTAAGAAGAGGTCGAACAAGCTTGTCACATAACTCCCGCTGTAAGGCCGATAAACTGTAGGGTCAGGTCATTTCCGGAGATCACGCGATGGCGCTTCTAGCTTGGAGGACGTGAAAAATAGAAGGCGAGAAAAAGAAGGATGGAAGGGAAGGAGGAAAAAGAAAAGGACCTCGATGAATCTTAGTGAGTGGATGACTGAGGTTGATCAGAGCACGTCTATCCGTGGGCAAGCACGTAGGCAAGCGCACGAGGCAATCTATCTATCTGTATGTAGGTACATGGGAGGTAGATAGGTAATAGCTGGAGGGTAAGGTTCCGTCAATCATCGGTCGGACAATACCTACACGCACCACATGTACCTATCTACCATAACCTTTGGAAGACCTCACACATAGGTACCTGAGATCCATGTGCTCCCTGTTGCCTATGTCCAGAAGGTATCCATCCATCTACCCATTTACACGACACGACACGACACAGCACCCTTCCAAGCCGCATGTTCTGTTGGCATGTTCCGCGGCACAAAGCGATTGCTACCATCGAAAAAGAACCTTTGATTGCGAAAATTACGCTAATCCCAAGGACTTCTAGAAAGGAACATTTGGGTTAAGCCTTCAACCCTGTCAGTGGGTACGTGGGATATGGAACTGCAATTTGCGAACCAATGGAAAGGTTGATCATCTCTTCCCCACTTGCGCCCACCACGCGGGTCCCTGGATTTGCGCACCTGGGCAGTTCAGGAACCGGGCGCCAGAGCAGCCAGAGGCATCCATCCGTCCATGACGCTTAGGTAGGTACTCGAGTACAGATGTACATACCATGTACGTGTAGGCAATATATATCTGTATGTAGAATCCCGTTGTGAAAAACACCCGTCATGTCATTTACCTGAGGTCTCTTTTCGACGTCTTTCCGTCAGGTTTCTACAAAGGAACCTATGTGTGACTATGCCTACGCGCTCTCAACGAGGCAAAATTTCGAGGGATCCCTGGTCAATGATGCTTCCGAAGACTTTCAGCTTTCATCAACGTCCGTCCTTGCAGGCGTGGCAGAAATCATAAAATCAATAGGAACCCCCGCACTCCCCTAATTGGCTCATTCTGCTTAGGACTTCCACATATTGCGTACGGTCGAGTTGACAGACTTCATAGGTTACGCTGCGGGAGGCTTTTGCTGCGCTTGAACACTGTCATGCCGCTGTGATTCAATGTGATGAGCAGATGCCGGAGATTACGGGCTTCGACACTTGGCTATCTTCGTGTGGTCTGGCGTGATCTAGACATCTGCCCTGGGCCATCTACTGGGCACAAAAAGAGCCGCACTGCCGCCCTACGATTCCAAATATCCTGAGCGTTTATGCATTGCTTACAAAGTTGAGGAGCCGACAAGATGCTAGAGCTAGGCGAGGATACCCGAGCGCATCTGTCAGTTATCAGCTTGACGGCTTGACAGTTTCTGGCAAGCTCATCGTGGGTTGCCCATTGGCTCCAGGCCTATATTAAAACTATTTATTCCTAGCACCAGGGTCCAGTGGAATATCGAGGCCATGTTCGGCTCGGAACATGGCGATTCAGCGTAGGTTTTCGAGCAGCTTTGGGCTATAATAGAGGGTGCTCTCGAGCAACAAGACATGCATACAGAACGCCGTGCATACCACACTTGTATATAGAAGTACTACGTAAGTTACGCGTCCATTCAGCTGTCACAATATCGCTCCTTATTGGAGTTCTAGGGCCATACCTTGTCAATCAAAAGGCAATGCATCGTCACACGCTTTTGGGAGATGATAATGTCGCATTGGACCATACTCCAGGGCATCGTATAGTACTCTCTTATCGATACAGGGCCCAAGAGCTGTAAGTAGTTGTAAAGTAGCGCGGCACTTTAACCGTAGAGGTTGCCAAGTTGCGTGCCTACCTACCTACCTGTTTGGAGACCATACCAACATATGCATGTGCTTCTTTTCTGCAGTGGTTCACGATTGATCAACTTCTAAACTCTCGGGCTCAACCAAACCTCCGTCGTAACGATGGACCAGAGTTGCTGGCACCCGCGTGCACGGAGCTCGGTGAAGCCCGTTGTCGCGATTCGCAATGCTCCAGTTGCACGCGCTCTTCCGCGACAGTGCACGGCGACTTGGAAAGATGGCTGCAAGTAATCAATGCATTATTACACACATGGACGCCTAGGGCTGCTGCTAGGACACGGAGGCAGACAGGAAACACCTGTCGGTGTGGTTTGCCCCACAACCAACCCTGGCGGAGGCCCGTCTGCTGGTCTGCAGGTATCGCAAAGACCAGAGCCCTGGCAGCCTGGCCGTAGGTCGCTACGTAGGTAGATGGGGCCGGCTGACAACACCACCTAGCTGGGATGCCTGACAGCGCGATTTTACGTCATCATTAACCAAGAACGCCAGCGCAGAATTCAAGTTAGGCTGTAGCACACAGTCAATATCGACGATATTCATGCGCCACTGTTGGTCTTACTCTGCCATCGGAATGCTTCTTGACACTACTCACGTATAGTACAGTAAGATAGATCACCAACGAGTGATCAATCAATTCGGAGACGAGATGGATCTCCTACTCTCCCTCCCCATCGTGTCCTACTTCGCGGCGCCTATGTTCACCTCGTGGTCGACGTCGCTGAACCTGCTGTTCTTCTACATGACGTGGATGACGCTCGTGCTGTCGCACTCGCCGCTGAAGATCGAGCTGGTCGGCACGCTGGCGGTGCGCGTGGTGTTCTGGCTCGTGCCGGCGCTGCTGTTCCTGCTCTTCGACACGGCCGTGCCCAGCCTCGCGGAGCCCGTCAAGCTGTACGGCGCGGCGTCGGTGCCGCGGCGCCGCGGGGGCCCGCTACTGCGCCAGCTCGCGCTCGCGCTCTTCAACTTGCTGCTCGGCCTCGCCGTGCAGGCGGCCATCTCCGCCGCCGCCACCGCGCTCCTGCGCCGCCCCCTCTTCAAGACCAGCTCCGCCCTGCCCCTGCCCTGGCAGATCTGCAAGCACATCTGGGTCCTCTACACGGCCCGCGAGGTCCTCACCTATTACATACATCGCTACGTGCTGCACAGCGGCGGCCGCCGGGGGCGGGGGCTGCTGGGCCGCCTCCACGGCGAGTGCGGCGCGCACGCGCGCAGGGGGGCCGCGCCGTGCGCGCTGATGCTGTACGCGGACCACCCGGCGCCGCTCTTAATCCACCGGCTCGTGCCCGTGTACCTGCCGGCGCTGGCGGTGCGGCCGCATCTGCTGACGTACTTCCTGTTCCTGATCCTGACGACGCTCGAGGACACGCTGGCCATGTCGGGCTACAGCGTGGTGCCCGGGATCGTGATGGGCGGCATCGCGCGGCGCACGGCGGCCCACTACGCCGGCGGCGGGCGCGGCAACTTCGGCGCCTGGGGCCTGCTCGACTGGCTCCACGGCACCGGCGTCGGCGGCGGCGGCGGCCGGGACGTCGTCGACGACATCCACGACGAGGCCGAGAAGCACCAGGCCAAGGACCGCGGGCGCAGGGCCGCGTCGGACGCGGGGAGCGCGGTCGGCGAGGGCGTCGAGGGGCTGAAGAAGGGCCGCAAGAGCAGGAAGAAGGGGGCGGATTCTTGAGGGGCGCGGTTCTTGGGGGGTTCGGGGCTTTGGGCGGAGGGTGGGAAAAAAAAAAACCAAAGAACGGGTGCTTTCGATTGGGTCTTTTCTTGTTGCGTGAACCAGTCTGCTTGGGGTTCAGCGCCACGAATACGAATTTTTTTACGGAGGTTTACGAATGTATAAACGTGAGACGAGAAACGAATTGCCTAGCATGTCGGGCCATATATCGAGCCCACAGTATTGGAAACATAGCACATCAGACTACCGGGTTTTGGTTGGGAGTATCACGGATTTTGAAGATCAAAGCAGGATAGAGCAACCAGGGAGATTATGAGCTGATGCCAGCCCGGTGAATACCTGTCAGTGAGGATCGTACAGGGCCTCCTAACCATTACCGTCAAATCTTGTTTTCTGTTCCCGTGCTCTCCCCCAGATTAGTGTGACCTCTGTGGCCTTATCGAGGCTTTCAGGGGTATTTGATCAAGTGTCGACCTGTGTACTTGGTGACGTCGAGTCGTTTAGATCAAGAGAGTCTTAGGCGAATAGCGACGATACCACATCGGATTAGGCCTTCTATGTGAATGAACTTTTTTTTTTTTTAACAAAAGTGAGGCCTATGCGTCTTCTTCCAGACTTATTGTTACAATGCAGTCTTTTGAGAGCGAAAACAATTCGGTATATAGTCCAGTATAGAATATTCGGTTGCGACCTGAATATTTCGGCACCCTTTTGGAACGAGTTTTCACTGGCAACCTCTGGAAGTGGTTGATACAATAGTTAATAGCTGGGCTGCTGTGTACGCCGTTACAAAAATATATAAAATTTAACTTTATTAAAAAACATACAATAATAATGTGTCACAAATAAAGAATAAATATTCCAAGTAAAATATAACATAACAAGGCTCGCGTGTATTATGCCCCAATTTACGCGACTAACGTATGCTATTTATAATGAAGCAACGACCTCAGTGTGGTAAGAATGTATCGCCGGGCTTTATCTTCCTAGGTCCAAAGCGGCTATATAGGAAGTAGGTACTGTAGTCTCAGACCACAATACGTATGGGCGGGTATTATGCTAAGAATTCGTCTTCCGCAACAAAAGAAAACCTTCCTCTCCAACCCCTCCCTGTCCTTCCCTTTCTCGTCATCTACAGTGCACTTTAGGGCATTTTAGTGAGTAGGTTTTATCGCATGTATTGGAGGGGCGTAAGCCGTGTCAGATTAGCTAGCCGGTCGGCGCTGCGTAACTGAGCCCGTCAACGTTGCGAGACTATGTCCGTTAATGTTACGTAACTTAGCCAGTTAGCGTTACGTAATAAAGCCGTGTTTAATATAATAAAAGCTCGTTTTTAATATATATAAATATCAAAAGTTAGTTAATAAATTTGAAACTGTTTTATTTAACGAAAATAAATTTAAAATATAAATAAAAATAAATCTCAGATTTAAAATTAATACGTTTCTTATCTGTTATAAAAAAGTAGATAGGTAAAAAACCAATTCGATATCGGATTTAAAATACCTCTGAAGTGGTATGTGTAGGAAGGAGGGTTTAGTGTGGATCCTTCAGGCCTGTAGAACCCTTTTAACCAACCAAATCCAACAAAGCAAACAAACCAACCCCCCAAGTCCCCCCAACCAAACATCCAGCATCAAAATCAAGGGTCTTCTGCTTTGAAACACGGGCCCAAGCAGGTGAACAAAGCAATTTGCACCGGCACTAAACTACCTAACAATTCCTTTCGTTACGAACGAGCGAGCGAGCCCGCGCTCAGCATCAACGGAATGTTGTTAGGTAGGTATAACAAGAGCAAGTGGTGCAGATGATGTTCTCGGCCGCGTGGAAGGGCAATGTTGGGGAAAAGGGGCCGCACCAGCCCACACACAGTATATCTAGCTAGCCACATGCACACACACACACACTCTCTCTCTCTCTCTCTCTCTCTCTCTCCCTCCCTCTCCCTCTCTCTTTCTCCTTTGCCGATACGTACCACATTAGACACGTACATTGACCCCCATAGAGAGTTTGAGGATGCAGCTATTCGCGAGCCCCCGAGGTCCCGTACGAGCCCGTGATAGGCAATCCTTGGAATGGGCGAGGTTGTTCTTTCGCAGTGCAGCAGCACTCACCTCGCCAGGCTCCTCTCATTCGTTTATTATGCAGGTCTTCGAATGGCGAGGATCGATGTATCCGCAGTGATGACAACGCCGCACTTCCTTCCCCTTGCCCTTGTCCTTCTCCTTCTCCTTCTCCTTCTCCTTCTCCTTCTTCTTCTTCTTCTCCTTCCGCTCAGGCGCTGTACGGTAAAAGGGAAGGAAATGCTTCTTGCGGCCGCCGGATCCCGATTTCGGTCCCGATTTATAAAAGTCCCTGGCTTTAATTTTATTGAGCTCTTTAGCAGTGAGTCGAGGGAGTAGACTCGTCTCATCTCTTCCGCGGCCGTCGCTGGCAGATGCCACTAAGCCCCCTCCTGATGTATAATGAGGGGGAAGGGGCGGCCCCGGGTCATACCCCCCGCCTCCGCCGCCGGCGGATCCCAATGGGAATCCCGACGCGTCCCCTCTTGGATAATACCTCCTGGGTTCCATCTGAGATCCCGATGTCTCCCCTCTTGGCTCAAGAGGAGTGAGAGGGGGAGGTAGGAGCTCCGACTCCGATTCATACCCCGATTCATACCTCCTGCTGCTGCTGGACCCCGTTGCCACCGTCTGGATCGAATTACGTATAGGGGGAAGGGTAGGGGACCGCCTCGGCCTAGGCTTCTTGCCGCTGCTCGATCTCGATTCCTTCGGCATCGTGGTTATGCGGATATACGTGTGTACGTGTATATGTGCGTGCGTATGTAGGTACGTGTATCTTGCGCTGAGTAGGTAGGTCGGCAGGTAGTTCGGTTTGCTGGTGAAGGTGGATATCTATGTATCTGAAACGGGTACCTAGGTAGGAGGAGAAGTCAGGCTCAGGGGGTCAGACCAAGTATCTATCTATGTGGTTTCTCTTGCTTGGACGGTGAGGTTTTATTTTTATTTTTAGGAACGTTTGGGATGAATCTGGGAGAAGGGGGAAATAAAGATGCGTGTTTATGATGACCTCCTAAAGAGGAATGGAGAGAGGTTCGGTAGATGTGCTTTTTGTCCGTCTGTCTGTCTAAAAAATGCTCCTCGACGGGGAGAAAGTCGCTGACCACCATGGATGTGGAAATGTAGATGCTAATGCATATATGTAACTAGGCAGCTAGGACACACTCACCTGTATTGTACTGCTCCAGAAAAAGGCAGAGATGTCTTTGTCACGGAAACAGGAAACGGGGCACTCGCTGTGTCTACACAGAAGAGAAACTAACTAGGCAGATGCGAGAGTGGCTCCAGACTTATATAGGGGATGTGTGGGTGTTTGGGTTTGGGGAGGGTGGCCGCTGAAAACATGATCTCAAGCGCCTGAAGATAGGGGTAGCAATCTTTTAAGACAAACGGGGGCGCCTGCGATTTGACTCAGTCTTCACAATACGGCAAACCGTGGCGAGTATGTCACACGGGGCCTACGGCAGAGCTTCACCAGTCTATCAGAACCTCTCCGACCGGGGAAAACATGCCTATTGTCTCGGCCTCAATATGTGTGTTTGCCTGTATGCGCGTGGGTATGTCTAGGTAGCACATATGACTCTTTCTTTTTTTCCCTTTGCCATTCACCGGTCCCTTTCTTTGTCCTTTCCCCCGTACCTTACCATCGCGCACATGAGTATAGCCTCCCGCGTCATCATTAGTCTGGCCACTGGACTGGCCAATGAGTTTGTCACGGATAGCTTCCAAGACCGTGAAACCCCCTCCCTGTAAGCCTCGCTGTTAGGGGAAAGGGGAGACCACCCCGTACACTATATATCCAACTTGTCAACATGGGACGATGGTTGTGTGGAGTCGGTTGCGTGTTGAGGGTTAGATACCCCGTGAGGAGGGCAGAGCATCATATGTATATTGGACATTTAGGAGGCGGACATATGTAGGCCCGTACCGTGGACCAGGGGTCCATGTCAACATACCTGTGTCACGGATAACTCCCAAGATATTGCATTGGCGATACCAAGGGCCCTTGCCAACGGATTCACTCACTAACAAGGAGCGGATCATCGACCCTCCGAGCTGTTTATATAAGTATACTGACTTTAAAGTTGTATTATTAGCTTTGTTATATATATAATAAACTACGTTATAAATTTTACGTTCGCTGATAAGGCTATTAACGGAAAAATCAACCCATTCACTATTGTTAAGCAAAATAGATACATCTGATTTCTAATGAATTGTACTGAAGTGGAGGTAACCTTACTTTCTACCGAATTTTGGCTTAACATGGGTGGACAACAGTCAATATAGGCATCTGCAGTCAGTTTAAGCGCTTCGCTCGCCAGCGGCGGTTGACTTAATTCCGCTTCCCAAGTCGAGCTCGATCCCAGTTAACAGGCGCAAGTCCAACGTCACACCTCTCTGGATGTTCGCACAACCCGCCAAGGGCTGCTGGCCGGCCCCGCGAACAGCAAAGATGGTTTCGTCGCTATCTACGAAAGGGCGAATGGTAGTCAAGAAGGTAGATATATCCTTCGCGGTTTTGGGCAAGAGTATGGCAGCCGGTGTGAGATCGCTTGCGAGCGCTGATCGATACGACCCGTTGAGCTTGTCGAACTCCTCTGAGCCTTGGACATGGAGCTGATCGGCCCCAAAGACCTGCCTGAGATCTTTGATGGCGGTGGTCGCGGACATGCTGGAAGCCATCACGTCGATGAGAATCAGTTGATGTGAAGAAGCAAGGGAGGAGGGGAAAACGAAAGTGGTTCTTTTCGCTGGAGATGAGCCAGTCTTATTTCTCACTCTGCGGCTTTGTGCAACGAAGTAGAACCACCAACACCTCGCTATATATTTGGAATGAGGCTCTCACTGACCCCTTCCACCAACTGCATTCCGAATCGTCAGTTTGGCAAGAAGCGGGGATACTTACTCTTCCCTACTGTAGTATCACACCGGTATTCATATATACTAGTTAGGTGTCGGAGTAACCCTGAAGACGATGCGTTTGTTGCTTAGAATATTTAATATCCCTTATGTTGCTAGCGTGCCCTTACGTTTGTCTCGTAGTTTTCCGACGAATTAAATCAACTTATGATGCAACAAGCTACGATTTGCTATATCTTATGTTACGAAAGGATATTGAAGATGAATTAGATAAAGCAATCAAACAGGTAATCCCAAGATTGATGGGCCTCGTGGTCATTCAACAAAGTAAAGAATAACTGTTTGGCTTACATGCAATGTAAACGACCGGGTTACCGAATACCCGGTTTATCCCTGCTTTGTCATGTCTCTGTCCTACTAACTAGGGAGTTTAGAGAATCACAAACAACACAGGGACCAACACTGCGTAGTACAGGACAAATGACAATCTTGTAGGTACCAACAGAAAATCATCAACATGGTCGCTCCGCTTCACCCTCAGAGTGAGTCCAATCTTTCCGATATAAAAATCGGTGTTATCCGATCAACCACTAGAAGAGCTCGAAGGTCAACGCGATACAGGTGCCAAACATTCTCCCACGTCACAAGGTTTACCTACATACAATTTCCTACACCTATCTCCGAGAGAAACAAATCGTAACAATACACGAAAATGCGCTCCCCCATTTCCATTATCGCATTATGGTCTGCGATCGCCTTCGGCGTGGCAGTCCAGGCGGATGACGACTTCTACGTCTACCCCGACGACGAGCAGAGGTGCGATGAGGAGCGCGGCGGGCAGCTCTGTGCTCAGGTCCTCATCCCGGGCGAGCCCCCTAAGCACCTACTTCAGAGATTCGAATGCAGAAGCGACGCCGGCTACCAATTCCTGGAAGAATGCTCTACGAACTGGTGTGAGACGGACGACCAGAACATCGCCAATTGCGTTAGTGTTTAGGTTTTGGCTACGGCCACACATACAGGTAGAGTCTCCGTTCAGATGCCACGTTTATTGAGGCCGCTGACTAACTCTCGTTCTAATTTCACAACAGTTCCTGATAGTCTCTATGCCTATTTATCTTCTCCTTTTTCTTCTTCTCGGCCCTCTACTTTGCCTTGAGAGACTCCTTCCCCCCCTGGAGATTTCTATCCTCTTCTTGGTGGCAACTCCAGCCCCTGCATCACTTCTCGGATTCTCGGCAGTTGCCTGCGTACTCAGAGGAGAGACCTCGCTGGATGAAACAAATGATTATGGGGACGGACTGGTACCAGCTCGCTAAAGTTTAGCTACGCACTTTAGAGCAAGCTATGTTAACTAACAATACTGGGTTGTCACTTACAACCTATCAGCGGAAACTGTTTTGGAATGAACTTGGTTTGGTGCCTCTAATTCCCAGTTTGAACGATTTGTCGGTGTGTTGTTATTTCTATGTATCTCTGAGAAAGATACGTTTCTTGGTGGTTGACTAATGGTTCAGGCTCTATCCGGCTTCTTTAGAATGAGCCAGGAGTAAGTCTATTTCCTTATCAGTATCAGTCATCAGTTCGCATTGCGTTGAGTCTTCAAGGAGATTACAACTAGGCACGGGTTACGAGTACCACAGGAGATATCATTAGGAAGTATCATCACTAGGAGCATATGTTGGAACATTCAGGGGCCTGGTATAACGGCCCAGAGTCTGTAAAGGTATAAGGTGGAGGTAGCCTCCCACGCAGGTCCCTAGAGACGATAATACTTAACAATGAAGACACTACCGCTAACCAGCCCTGGCGGCTCTGGCCCTTTTCCATTCTCTCACTAATTCCACAATCTCCGCTGACTCCGCCCACGTACGAGCCATGCCCTCGGAATCGAGCCCACTCTCTAGTCCCTTGATTGTTGGATCTGCGCCTTTGCCGAGAAACCATCTCACGACGGCGGTGCCAGAACCCGAGTTGGCCGCATAGTTGATCGGAGTTCCCCAATGCATCTGGGCGGGGACATCGGTGTCCATCTGGCCGACGTCGAGCCTCACCTCCTCTATCAGAAACCGCAAAACCCGTTCCCTTTCCCGTCGGTACGCGAAAGACTCGGGGTCCTCTCCGGGTCGCTGTTCGGAGTCGACGGCCGCAGGATCGGCGCCAGATTCCGCGGCCGCGAGTGCGGCGCCGTGTAGGACCCGCCTGCTCACCCTTGCTCCCCTTTCCAACAAGAGCCTGAAGCTAGCCAACGAGCCCCGCGCGGCGCACGCTTCCAATAGCGGGGCCGGCCTCGGTGCGAACCTGCCGTTGGCGAGGTAGTCGAACTCGCCCAGCTCCACGTTTGCGCCGTGGTCCACCAGCCATCGGACTACGGCCTCGTCATGGAGGACAGAGTAGACGACAGTCTCGCCGTCGTTGCCGCACCTGTTCAGATCCCATCCGGAGCCCACCAGGATCTCAAGGACTGGGATGCTGGCCGACCGCGACACAAAGCTGGCCGGGAGAGTGTCGACTTGGGCTCGCTCAACAACAACGAGGTGCTCGATGATATTGACGGGACATGCGCGATAGAGAGCTTTCCATAATGCGTCACGCAAGATCTCAGGATATGTGAGGGGCGACTCGGTGCGTGCGCGCTCTAGGATGGCCTGGGTCTCTGTAAGGGACTCAGCACGGTAGGCCGTGCTGAGAAGCTGCGCGTATTGTTTCGAGTTGGGCTTATTGCCAGCCATCCTCTCAAATCATCAAGCACGACCCCTCTGTCTTTTCCCTTTTTCTTTTATTTGCTATGTGTTCCTGCCTTGCAGCCTGTCCCAGGCTTGAGGCGGACAGTGCTTCTAGTGAGAGGCCGAGAGCAGTCAATTATCTGTGTTATTCTAGGAGCCATTCATGATGCGATGGCCAAGTTTGCCGTGTCTAGAATAGCGGCTAGCGGAGGCGTACGGCAACGAAATGATGTACTCGAGAATACGCTTCAGTTTGAGTAAAAAGGACCAGTGGGTAGGGGAGGATGTTACGATGACGAAGGTACGGACTTGGATATATTAGGAATGACGGTGTCAAGCATTGGGGGCGTTCGCATGTTTTATTGCAACTTTACGTTATTTTGTGCATAGTGTATATTAGCATATACTTAAGATACATACATAAATAGGCGTCGGCCAAAAATAGTAGCCGCTGTGTTACCCCTGACCTCAAGCAGCGTCATATCCTCGCCTCCTCTAATACAAGATATACTAGCTTTGGGGGCCTTGCTTATCTTGCGTCTCCCTGCAATCTCCTTTCAAACAGCCATGTGTTGAATAGATATTAGGGGCCCTACCGCGACAGGCGCCAGACCTCCCGAGACCGCCCCCTCGTCACTACACAGTAAGCCACAGCCACCACGCAACTCGCCCTCCGAAACCCAGCCGGAGACCTCCTAAGCCGCCTTAGCGGTTGCCTACACTTACTCATTCCGTTAATTATAGCTACTGAGAGCCACTTGAATTCCCTGCCTGTCTCTCGGCCCGTCATTAAACCAAGCAAAACATATCTTAGGTAGTTTCAATCCGGATTGGAGTGGTATGGTGAGAACCGTACCCCAGGACGGCGATAACTGACCATTCCCCTCATAAAGATCTCTATGGAAAAGGGTTGAGGTGCATAACGTGTCATACCTAGATTGCCGTGCTTGGCCACATCAATGTAGTCATCCGTTCAGCTCTTCATTAACCTCCTACCATTAAAGATTACTGCATAGGGATACAAGTACGCCACTTACAGGAAGGATTTCATAATGCCTCCTCGTTATGCAGCTAACACATTGTGGCTTTGAAGGACTGGAGCTGGTAATGACGGCTCAGGAGTATTTCTTAGTATATATAATATACCTTATTCCAAGGATAGCAGGTCGGGTCTCGTTGCTTCTTATGTTCAGCAATCGCAAGCAATATTTACCCCCACAACGTCACAAGATACGTCCAGGATTGGCCATCCAAGATTTCTAAGTCGTTCGTTTAAGATGAGTCGCCCCTCGAGCCTGTCCCCGTCGTCGTTCTCGCCCTCGTTTTTGCTGCTTTCGCTTTTGTTCTTGTTGTTGCCGATTATCAGAGCTTCACCTTTCGAAACTAGACGTCATAATGCTTCGCCCTTACCCCCTTTTAATGGAGCTAGGCTGAAGTTCCATGTGCCACGGTTCAGTAATGGCAGTACCCTATCGACTCAAGGTGTTAGTGAACCTTCGTCTACGTCCATTGACTCGGCTTCAACATCCTTAAGCTTGCCATCTAAAGAGTCGAGTTTGTTCTCAACGTCGACGAGCTTCCCCGTTTCATCGGGAGCGCCAATCATTTCATCTACAACGCCTACTGCAAGTTCGGCTGATTCGCCGTCTACATCTCCGGGGTTATTGCCCTCTTCCTCCTCTCCCATCTCTACCTCGACGGCAATAAATTCATCACCACCGCCGAGGTCTTCGAGTAATTCTATCATAACAACGACAGGAGACTCCACCTCATCCCCTTCATACGAGCCTCCAACAGGAACTACCATCACTGATGGCCCGGCAGTTACATCTGAGGCTTCAAGGATAGCTCCCTTATTCCTGTCTCTTTGGAAGAACAAAGACCTCTTGAAGGACGATGATAAGAAACAGGAGTATATTGACGAGGTGGACCAGACTCGTGAGAAGACTCAAGCTCTTCTCGACAGTCTGGGTACCAAGCCCGACCCTGTGCCAGAATGTAGCCAGGTAACTCTTAAAGGGGCGGCTATCTCCGAAAGGAGATTGAGGCTACTAGTCGCCATAAGGCATTCGCTCGGTAACAGAGCACTGGACGGCGGCATCGTCGACAAGCTCACTTCAGCGGCTCAACTTCTGAGCTGCGCAAATTCCGTTCTCGATGACTTGGCCAATGCCGTCACCACAGTTCCACCTTCCACACAGGAGGTTGAGGCCCTCACAGACACCCTCAATGACATACAGAATGGGCTCGAGAATGCAGATGAGGACCCTCATACCTCAAACCAGGATTTGAGTTCCACCGGCTCGAAAGCCTGCACCAAGAGCTCCACAGTCCAACATTGTACTGAGGCCTTCACGCTTTCAACACATGTGGCGTCCGACGCAACGGCCACAACTTCTAGTGTGGAAACTATCACAACCCTAGCATGTGAGACAATCACTGGTTGCGAAGTCACGGCGAGTACAGCCTCCACAACAGTCTCCGCGTCGGCATCCGCTACCTCTGCCGAATGGATCTGCGGGACGCAATGTGCGGAGTGTTCAGGGGTTGCTGAAAAACGTACCACGGTTCGTACGAAGAGACCACAAACACCACGAAGCCCGTCATTGAGCGTAATCGAAGTGCGTACGTTGGAACAATTTGACGAAGACAGGCTCGATGACACCGAGGAGGTGAACGAGTATATCATAAAGCAGGTTGACACAGGACCAGACAGAAAGGAGCTCGACTGGAACGTCCTCAACAAGGAGCTAGTGAGCATAACCCGTGAATTTGGGGACTCAGCCCACGTCACTCACGTGGGAGAGATTGGGGGCTGCACCGTCATCACAATCGCCTCAGAGAGGGGAGTCTGGTTTGCTCATGCCTTGGAAGCAGGATTCATAGGCAAAAACGACATCGACAAAGGCAAATGGAGTGAAATCGTTGACGCGCTCACGGATGGCCCCGACGCCCCAAGCAAGATAGCCGTCAGCGGCGGTCTGCTTAATCCTTCCGAAAGTAGCGTGGAAATATTCATCTCTACTCCGCAACAGGGCACGAAAGCTGTCAATCCGTCTGACACATCCCAGAAATACGGGGATAAAATAAACGAGATCGTTGAGATCCTCACGGGCGAGGGTAGGGCTTTCAGCGGTGTCCCGGTCACCGTCGATACCTACATGAAGCCTGTGGACGATACTGAGTACCGGCGCAACAAGCTCACCGCTCGGTTCAGGGCCGTGATCGAGTATGACCCGGACCAGCAAGAAAACGGGGCTTCCCTAAACCCACCAAAACGAATTCGTCGGGTGTGGAACGAGCGCAGGATGCATGAGCACACATGGAGGCAATGCAGTAGCGGCTCAGGGAGCCGGAAACGGGATGGCGGTGATTCATGTTCGATAGAGCCTAGCACGACGACACGCGCTCCCTCTTCCACGCAGCCTCTCTCTTCTGCAGGGTCTCCTTCTTCAACCTCGACAACACAAGATACCTCTACGACCCCGGCGACAACTTCCACAGCCGAGGAGCCACCCCACACGACAACAGATCCGCCACCGCCACCGCCCGTAACACCTCTCAAATTGCAGAGCGTAGTCTGCAACAGCGAGGCCGACAACCCCAAGCACAAGGACGTCAATCCGAAGGCACAGGACGAGTGGTCCACCGAGTTCAGCGGACTCAAGGGGCCGGGGGGCTCCGACGAGCTGGGGCCGAGCTCGCCGCGCATCACGATGAGCAAGGAGGACGGCCATGGCGTGCCTTACACGTACTCGGTGGCGTGGGTGGCGGGGTGCGTGACGACGGTGGACACGCAGAGCTTCCTGTTCCCCCTTGGGTCGCCGAGCGAGATTACGGCGTACCTGCTGATGAGGGAGAACTACACCAAGTGTAAGTCATGGCTAAAGGCCAAAAAGAAGGTCACGGCATCTCCCCCGCCCCCGTCCCGATCGATAACTTACCGGTTGTGTATGTGAGAGAGTAGGACGATGTGACTGGACTTTTGCTAACTAGGTCATATTGACGCAGGCTCGAATGGCGGCATCGGCGGCAGGACTCAGGCTGGCTGCTTAGAGTACTCGTTCCAAGGGGCTGTAAAGGTCTAGGCAAGGTAGGTTATGAGGCCCAGGGCCTTGTGAGAGAAACTGAGTGGAAGTCGGCCCAGGAAGGAATCAACTCAAATGAGGTTACCTAGAAGTCACTGACGAAGCGCTATAGTTCACAATAGGTAACAATGGGATACCGAACATTGTATAAGACACTCCTTTGGGGTCTGGCAACGGGTCCTGGTACAGCGGTGTTGTGGGCCGCTGCGAACCAGCCATAACATTAGGAGATGTGACTTAGGAAAACCGCCATATCAGTGGGCACATGAAAAAAAGAGATGTTTTATCTAGAAGTTGGGTATTTGTCATGGCTCGCGTAGCAACTACCACTGCGCCAATCACCCCCTAGGGAGCACCCTTTCGAAACCTCAAAAAGGGGCATTTGGTATTCAGGGGTATTCTGGTCGGGGACTAAATATCTTGTACTGGACCATATACCTCAGTACAATGGGTAGGAGCCCCCTCAGGTACCTACTTTATCTCATCAATGATTTTTTTCATACGAAAGCATCCATATATTAGGTATATAGCGTGCCAGCAATTTGGAACTTGTGTTGCTGTACGAATATATTTTTCCAACTTGCTGAAGGCTAAGTATGCACCTTTGCAAGTAAAACACGCTGTAGCAGACTAAGCACTATGCTACTGTACAGTACATCATCCATCACATGCGAAACCACCCATACCTAACCTTTCACGCAATCGTGTAGCAGACTCAGAGAACATTATTTCCTTGACAATGTGACATAGTTGGTTCTTTTTTCATTAAACAGATCTTCCAAGTCAAAATCCTTCTCGAGCACCTCCTCCATGGTTCCGGTTGCTGGGAAACAGGCATGAAGGAGCACTGCCAAAAGTATAGGTAGTCGCTCCTGGTGGATTAGTACCCTGGAAACCCCCAAAGAGAGTACCAGAGGGCACATAGGATTGCGCAGGGCCGCTTTGAGCTTCCTCCTTGGGCTGAATGTCGTCTTGAGCCACCAGCTTGGGCTGGGTGTTTTCGCCGACTTGATTCTTGTGTTTCAGTTCGGTATTTTCATGGCGCTCATTGGCCAACTTGGCGTAGTTGGACGAAACTGCGCCCAGGAACTCGCGGTCCATGGTGCTGGCAAAGCCCGCGAAGACCTCAGGGGGGCATGTATTGCAGAGCTTATTCACGACCAACTTCTGAAAATCTATGAAGTACACATTGTTGGCATTGTGGTAGGCTTCTTGGAGCCAGTAAAGACTTTTTGCACTCTCCGTATGGTGGCTCCACCTCACAGTACTTTCGTTGATGAAGTCAATGAATACACGCCCGACTATGTTTTCCAACTTGTAATTTTGGGCAAGCCGACAGAAGTTGGCTAACTTCGTGAGAGTTCTCATGATCGCGATATGCGTTTCTTCGGGTTTTGCCAGTGCAGAAGTCGATGGGGATGTGTACTCGCGGTAGACGAGGTCAATGTATGCACCCAGTGTTTCTTGGTCCACACAATCCCAGGGAAGTTCGTGTTCATCCTCTTGGTCAAAGGCATTTTTGAAATACACCGACCACCGCTGAATTATGGCCTTGTGGACAATGAAAGCGCCGCCACCAGGAGGAGTGCCATGCAGCCTGACGGTGACCATCGCCTGCGGGTATCTAAGAGATAGCCAGTTAGTAGGTTAGAGCACTATAACAGTATAATTAGATTGCAAGGTGAAGAAGATGATGAAGCATCAATGAGACTTGAGGGAACAGTGGGAGATACGAGCCAAAAGCCCCAGTTCTTGAGCAATTGGTGAAGTTTGACGTACGAGAATAAGGATGAAGGGCGGATGACAGTGTTCGTTTCGGCCTCATGAACGTTTTCATCTTGCGGTTTCTGATTGGCCGCTTTGAACTCGGACTTTCTTCCATTAGAAGTCGGCGCTTCTTCGACAGACACACCAACAGCAATCGCCGCGGCGTTGTTGGCATGGCCAGGTGTGGTATCGGCCATATCCCGAGATTCAGCAGTGACACTGCTGGGAGGGTGTCGGGGCCGGGGATGGGTAGGAGCCTCGGCGATCGTCCGCCAATACAAGATTAAGGTATGAAGGGTTGATGTCCGGGTGTTGAGTGCTTAATGTAGGACAGGTACTGAAGATGGGTAGTGTCGATTGAAAGTGCATGCCCGGAAACTGGAAGCTGAAGAGATTAAGTACCTAGGTAATGTTAGGTAATGAGTTAAGGGAGCTGTACCTTCCTTGAGGTAGTCATCCGGGAAACAAATCAAATACACAATACATGATAACAGCACATTGTTCAAGTCCTAGTGACTTCAAGGCTCGTCAATTTCGAGAATTCAGGAGCCAGCACAAAGCGAAGATCTCAACCACATAAATGTTTTAAGCTAGGTATGCTATTTGGAGATTAGTTTTTTATATAGCTACTTTATAGATTAGGGGGTTTCAACTACAACCAACTGCCAGTCCCAGCAAGCAAAAGGAAAGAAAAGAAGGAATGGCAACTATGCCAAAAGAGTAAACTGCAACAGCTATTATAAGCAGCCAGTAGATATAGCGTTAGTAGATGTTTGCTACTTTGTTGTGTTTAGTAAACAGCTATTTGATTTGGCTGCTTTAGCTGCTACTTAATTGAGCGTGCGAGGTCGGGAAACGGAGGCGACTAAGCTACCTAAGTACATAGTAACGTAGGGAAAGCAACTGGTTTCATGACATTTATATGCAAAGTTAAATAAGCACCATAGACAGCTAGTACCTAATACATAATTTATATAATAAAAAGTAAACAGTTAAGAAAAAATGACTTCAGATATCGGGATACTGTGGCCATCTAAATTTGTATGGGTTAGGAATGCAGGCTGTCTCAAGTGATTGCAACTGACAAAAAACCAATCTGTGAAACCCAATCTCCAATAGCATTAGGTAGCTAAATGTTTTATGCCCGCCTGAAGTACTCTTTACTTATTGCAATTACATTGATATCATCATCTGAGGTGCGATTGCTTCACAATGCCATTCACATTCCAACCCATTCATGTCGACTTCATAGATGACCATAGGAATCCTTGGCTTGTTTATATATAAAAGTACCTATGTATACGAATGACCTCAACACTTGGGAACAAAAGAGCGAGCAGGGGACAGAATAGGAGCTGAGGTACATAAAAGGGAAAAATGAGTGACATTTAGTTCCGAAATGGACTATCAGAAGATCGAAGGGAATAATATTCCCCTTCTCCATCACCCCATCGCCAGTGAGCGGGAACATCACTAGCTAGGCATTTGATACCATGGCTGTCATCTAGCTTCCGCAGTCGTACGAGAAGGATTGCCAGTTGCCGGTCACGCAGCCTCTAACAGCGGTGGCGCCGCTGCTGCAGCTGCTGTCGGTGTACACGGTAACTGGAGCACAAGGGTAACAAAGGTCAGCCCACTGGTTCGTCTTCCGCGGGCCTTGTGTCGTCGAATTTCCTATGCCCGGGGCTCTATCCGAACTAGAGAGGTGGAACATCGGCAGGGTGGGTTGCACTTACAGATAAAGCCTGAGTCGGTGGAGGTGGACTGGGCGCTCGCCCACGAGCCCGAGACGCAGCCGCCGTCGCAGTTAGCAGGAGGGCTGTAGCTGCCGGAGGAGGCGCTTCCACTATTCCGCGCTTAAGAGTTAGTAGTTTCTCTATTGAGCACCCTCCGAGGCCGCCTGGCACATGGCCTAGACAGAACAAAAAGTCCACGGCACGGAGGCTTCTTCCTGGGAGCGAACTATTCCTGGAAGGGCTATGGATACTGACCTGCAGCTCCCCTGGGTGAAGACATCAATCACGCCGTTCGCAGAGGCGAGGGTGGCCGTGGTGGCGACGAGGCTTAGGATGGAGAGAGTCTTCATGTTGTTGAAGGACGACGGGGTGTGTTCTTGGTGGTTATGAGTGGTTATTTGTTGCTAGTTGATCGGGTGTGTGGTGGCTTCCCCTAAATGATCATGTCGGCGAGGAACCTAGGCTTTATATACGTTATCCGACTACGGAGAGCAGACTTCATTCTCGCAATATCCTGCCACACCTATCTGATGAGTGATGGCCAAGTTATGCTATGGCTTATTCGCATTGCATCGTGAGATATATTGGCGCATCAACTCTAGTGACCCTGGCCTATCAAGTCTCTCCATTTGACGATGTTGTCATAGTTGTAAGTGGCCAATTACAAATATCGACTTCAACCTGACCTTGTCAACAAGTTCTTTTCCAAGCCTCTCAGCTGAGAACACTACTTATCTCAAAGTAGACAACCATATAGAACGAGGTACATCAATTTCTATATGTCGTATTTTTTACGCTACTTTATTACCTGGTGTATTCAATTCATGCACAACCCCTCGACCGTACATTCGTAGCTTCATAGAGAATGGCTGAAGCTATTCGCCTCAAAGCCAGCCCCCGCAGCTCGTGCTTACTCAGATATATTGATTGGTTGGCTCAAGACTTGAGCTAGCTCTACCCCATGACTGAGCTCGTTCAGTATGATCCAATCGGTCATGAGTGGGAACTTATTCGTAGGTCTGGATTCCCATGGGTCTACATCCTAGCTAACTCATGATCAAGACTGAGTCCGTAAAATCTAGGTAATTGGTATTTCCACGGAGGTCCACCGTGTGCACAAACCACCGTTGACGCGTCTTCAGTTCACAGAAACGGAAAAAAGAAGCTTAGGTATATAGGTAGTGTGTAGTCAAACCTCTTCGTCTCTTTGGAAGACAAACTTCATCCAATACCATACACACGTTTTCAACCGCTCGTTGTTGTGGCGTGATCTACTTCTGGCGTTTGATACTAATGAAAATACAACAACTTTTAACGCATGTCGATACAACACCTGATGTAAACGGTTGAACATGACTATCCTCATTATACTATATTGAACTACCTCCGCGGGTCAGCAAGTACTTAGAGCCTAAGAAGTATTCATACTCAATTCAAGGGAGTTCTCTGATTTCATTTCCCTAAATAGGTAAGCATGTTGCCTGCTTTGACAGCAAAAGGCCGTATAAAGTCATAGAGGACTCGAATTGTACAGTTTAATTTCATTACCTACCTAAGGTAGAATGATGGTGTTTAGCTAATTGATTGGTGGAGAATAAGATTATGCCCTCGCTTCACTACATGGTCTGTCTCTTGGAACGGTGGGAAAAGGTTAGGAAACTTGAGTCACTGCCCGTAGGAATCTATATTTCACTAAGAAAATTGGAACATGCAGTGCCGTAAAATTTAACCTGGCCTTGGTGGCCACTGGAAGCTTGTGCGGATAGGCGGAAATGCTTATTGACCGCTCAATCCACATTCGATCCAGTTGTTTGGGGCATCTCGAGCACTTCCGGCATCTCGGCATCCTAGTGGTCTAACTCAGCCTTATTCCCATCGGGAATAATTAATTCGCCCTTTATTCTCTACCTTGGGCAGTGGATGGATGGTTTGGCTGCAGCCTTTCATAGGTGGGTGTGGTAGTTGCCTCTCCGAGCTTGGTACAGGCAGTCTTTACGTCATTGGTAACGGGGGTTCGGCTAATAGCTCCTCGTATCCATGCGATGCCACGGATGGAACATGGTGCGAATACATCAGGTCCGATGATGCCGAATTTTCTCACTGTCCATTAGATGTCCTACAAAATTGATTTGCTGATTCATGTACTTCTACAACTTTCCGGGTCATAATGTCGGGTCCCGAGATCGAGGGCAGCGCCGAACGGTCACGAGTAGATAGTCACCGAAGAACAACATCCGACTCCTCTGAAGATGAGAGTGAAAAGGACCACGACGGTCACCGACCGTGTAGGCTCGAGACTCGGCCATCCCGGACGAGATCGTACACAAGCGGCCGAGACGCATCGGGTAACCTCGAGAGGGTCGTCTCCAGACGGGATACCGCGTTATCGAGGATACGCAGCAGGCCGGTGGTCCCGCCGTTCACCCATCCCCTATCCAAGCAGAAGACGGGCCATGACTGCCTCGTCGACTTCGATGGCCCGGACGACCCCTACCGTCCCGTGAACTGGCCCCGGCACAAGAAGGTGTCCACGACGCTCCTGTACGGCCTCGTGACCATGACCGCCACGTGGGCGTCCTCGTCCTACTCCGCCGGCACGCGGCAGGTGGCGGAGCACTTCGGCGTCGGCCAGCAGGTAGCGACGCTGGGGACGACGCTGTTCCTCATCGGCTTCGGCATAGGCCCGCTGCTGTGGGCGCCGCTCTCCGAGGTCTACGGGCGGCGCGTCGCGGTCCTGACGCCCATGTTCGTCTCCATCTGCTTCACGTTCGGGTCGGCGACGGCCAAGGACTTCCAGACGCTCATGCTGACGCGCTTCTGGGGCGCCGTCTTCGCCTCGGCGCCCGTGACCAACACGGGCGGCGTGCTGGGCGACCTGTTCACGCCCGCGTACCGCGGCATCGCCATGGCCGGCTACGCCATGGCCGTCGTCGGCGGGCCGACGGTCGGCCCCATCGTCTCGGCCGCCGTCGCCGCGCGGCCGGGCCTCGGCTGGCGCTGGACCGAGTACACGACGGGCATGCTGCAGTGCGCCGTGCTCCTGTGCGCCGCCGTCTTCGTCGACGAGTCGTACCCCCCGCTGCTGCTCGTGGCCAAGGCGCGGCGGCTGCGGCACGAGACGGGCAACTGGGCGCTGCACGCGCGCTTCGAGGAGTGGGACGTCAGCGTGCGCGAGCTCGCGCGCAAGTTCCTCGTGCGGCCCCTCCAGCTGCTGCGCACGCCCATCTGCTTCCTCGTCGCGCTGTACGCGAGCTTCTGCTACGGCATCCTGTACATGCAGCTGGGGGCGGTGCCCATCGTCTTCGGCGAGATCCGCGGCTGGTCCCAGGTCTCGGCCGAGCTGCCCTTCCTGGCCATCCTGCTCGGCTCCGTCACCGGCGCCCTCGTCAACGTGTCCAACCAGCTGTGGTACAACCGCGCGTACCACGCCTGCGGCGACCGCGCCGTGCCCGAGAAGCGCCTGCCGCCCATGATGCTCGGGTCCGTGCTCTTCGCGGGCGGGCAGTTCGTCACGGGCTGGACCGCCGACCCGGCCGCCGCGCCCTGGATCGCGCCCGTCCTCGGCCTCTACCTCGCCGGCGCCGGCTTCAACACCATCTTCCAGGCCGCGCTCAACTACCTCGTCGACACGTTCCAGATGTACGCGGCGAGCGCCGTGGCCGCCAACACCTTCCTGCGCAGCTGCTTCGCCGCCGCCCTCCCGCTCGTCGTCGCCCCGCTCTACCACAACGTCGGCGTCGGCCCCGGCACCTCCGTCTTCGCCGGCTTCGCCTGCCTGCTCATCCCCGTCCCCTACGTCTTCTACTTCTTCGGCCGCCGGATCCGGGCCGCGAATAAGTGGAGCAAGGGTAGTGTTTTTTAACGACCTGTTTTTTACGATGAATGATTCATACGGTATTTGTGGACGGGGGCCACTCGCATGGTGTTTGGCGTCTGGCATCGCATGCTACGTATCGCACTTAGAATGAGACCATGCAGATGTATTGGAGTGTTATGTTGCATGTAAGGCGAAGGAGTTTGGCGTGGCTTTTCCAAATACCTAGTTACCTTTATGTGGGTGCTCTGGGATTGGGTGGCGCTCTGTTCACACCGGCTGTACGGATATTCTTGGAGTACTTATTGAACAGCATTGTTGTATGATGGTGTTTGTTCACAAGCAAGCACCAACGTGACTTAGAAATCCCGTTGTTGATTGCTGCGGGAAATGTAAGCACTGTGTGTACCTACCGGTAAAGACCAGGTTGCTAGATACTTCCTCTGTCATCAAACCTAATGCTCTCTATCTGGGGATCTGGGCCTGAACGACTAGCTCCGGGGGTATTCTACCATCAACGGAGCGAGGTCTGCTAAAGTACCGTCCTTGGTGTAAACGAGCGTGTCTCCGTTAGTAGTAGGTTATATTTTCTACTCACCATCAAGTCCCTATCTCGGAAAAACGCGACACCACATAGGTTCATATATTCCGATGGCGTTCCTACAATACTAGCCAAAAGAAGTAAAGGTTAGCTTTAACATTGATATTATGAGTATGTCCAGGAGAGCCTGCTGATTGCTATATTGTTAACATGTGATGTATATAACAGGTTACCGAACTGATCTTCTGCAAGGGTTAGACGAGGCGTTACTAAACAGTAGAAGCCGCGGAGGATTCTAGGCAGCATGTGCTTACGTAGAGCATTGACCTCTGAATTGTTGTAAGGGGATCTTAAGCACTTGATGGCCATGCTCAAATAGTCTGACAATGGTCATATATGCCAGAAAGAAAAAGAAAGGAAGTCGATGGGTATGTATTTACCCTTGAGGCGTCAAACACTTCAGTAGTCTGCTAGGATTGACGCAGGCTAGTTTCACGCCTGAATCCAGAAGCATCATGAGTACTTAGTAGACAGATAGCCTGGGATACCGCGTCTGAGGATGGACATAGTACCGACACAGTCGAAAGGGGGTAACCCTGGCAGTCTGCACTCGATGGTCTAACCCAGAAAGATAAATCTCACGGCCTCATTCCAGATCGAAGCAGGGGTAGAAACTCGAGATCTTGTAAACTGGGGAGTAGAAGGAATAGACAGTTAGGGATACTGCTCTTGTACTTTGCGGCGGCTCCGTGCAATCTAATTCCGAATTTGGCATCCAATACGAACAGTGATTCGATCTCCCAATAGTACTTGTCTGGATGTGCTTACTGCGCCACCATAGCGTCTATGGGATGGGTTACCACTGCCCGGGGTATTAATGCTAATCAGGAGTCGGTCCGCCTAGGGAACTATATGATAAGTAAATCATGAGCAGAGAGACATTTTAGCCGTCGTACAAAACGAGATTGTCTCAGTTAACGTGCGGCTCTTTAGACGGTTGGCGTCGTTCCACTGGAGCGACGTGGGCGTGTCGCTCATGTTCGCCAGGGATTCGTCACCCCTGGAACAAGCCGAAGCTCGGCAGACCACGGCCATTGACTGAGGCACTGCGTTGACTACAAGCAGGCCTCAAATACTAAATAGAGATGTTCTGTGATGGAGGACGGGAGAATGAAGAGCGACGTTCTGCACGCAGAAATGAGGGCTCGGAGCTGAGAATCATGCAATTGAAGCACGGATCTTACTACCTACCTATCTCCTACCCGCCTACTTAGGTACTACGTATCACAGCACTAGAAAGAAATGCCGATTTCCTCAAATCCATAGGCTGGAGGTAGTATGGACACCTGCCTAGGTACTGTGTAAAGATGTCGTACTACCCAGGATGGGTAAAGATAACATCCTTATATGGTAGCCCTCCATCACTTATGCCGCTTTTAATACTAGCGTTCTTTATATAAGAGGTCTCTCTGTTATAGTAGACCTCTTAAAGTTCTCTGGCGCGATACCTAACAGGGATGTTTTCTTTCCGCCGGTCCAGTCGTAGTACTGGAGGTGGAAGGGCGCTTGGGCCAGGGGCAATGGAAATATTCCGCAACGTTCGTGAAGGATGCATCCCTGTTGGGGTAATTTCCATTGGCCAGGAGTTTATTTAGGGGAATTATCTCTTCTCTGTCGTCGTAAGCAATTGGCCGATGGGTGTCCTTACCTGGTACCTGTTAAGCATTGGAAGTTCGTACGGGTTCAATCATCCACTTAAATCGACTTATTCACAGTCGCCAATACCCAAAGTACGCCTTATGATCATGCACCCTTCTAGCGTGGAGGTGAGGATCGCAGTCATACTTGTAATGCTGGAGCTTTACTCATTGGAACTCTTTACCTCACTGACATGTACTCGTTAGGTATACGACACGCCGTAGAACATTGCACCATGCAATGTAGCTTCGGATGAGGCTCAAGTCCAGTCTCATATATCCTGATGGTCCAATCATTAAGTCGAACTAGTCTCAGTACGCTTGGATGATACACACATCAGACACCTATATCAGCCTATTTTAAGCATGGCGCGAAAAGCTAACCAATCAATATTGTTTCTCACCCTCGCTCACAATATTACTACTATGTGCAGATCGTACAAATATCGTCAGTACAGTAGGTAGGCAGTCATTCTAGATCCTCCTTGCCACATTGGCACAATTTCTGTACCGGCTGCTGCATAGGTAGTTACTTTCCATACTTCCAACTTCAAGGAGACTCTTATCTCGACACATTCGTGGAATCTTCCATCTTATCGCAGGGGTTAACAAATACCGAGCTTTCGGCCGAGTTGATGAAGTGGTCCGTGTAATAGATCTACACGAGTTGGCGAGGAGAAATACCTGGAGCCTTTTAAGCCTCTAGACCCATCCAGTGGATCAAAACATCTCCATACGATAATGTTTCAACTATACCTACGGGGGTATGCACATAGCGATTCGCACAACGATACCACGCTGCCACGTAACGGAGGAGGCACGCGCTCTCAAGACTACGGCTTGTCGCGCGGCACGCAGTTCGACGCCACGACCAAATACTCCAAACTCCATGTATGTAATGCAAAACTAATACCTCTTCTTTCACGTGGCGTAACCGCTCAATTGGCCAGAGGCCATTTTTGGCAGCGTGAATGCGGATAGGGGACAAGCCCATCACAGATCACTATTTTGTGGATAGATCGATCTTCAAAAGCTAACCCCGTATCCTACGCCTCACTGCTAAGATAACCATCTCAAAAAAGGAAGGCCGACATGGCGAAAGTTGAGATTGCCTCGAAGCGAGCAACACCCCGCGTGTAAGATTTGATGATCATTTCCAGATCAATGCAGCGCTGGGGCGTGGCACCGAGTCGGTACCTGCATTAGCCAGGGGAATCGCCCTGTCACGGAGGTTGCATAGCACTACCCTAGCACACGATCACCTGCTCCCAGTTCCGCTTCGAGTTGTATTGGCTGCAGGGGCTGGCGATAAGTAAAATTGCATATCGACGAAAGCGGTGGGCGACAGGGCATGGCAGGGTGTGCAGTGGGCAATGCTAAAGATGTGATTGACAGGGGCATAACTAATAGTACAAGCTCGTAGGGGTTCGCGTCAAGCCACCACGGCAGCTGTAGGGACATAGTAGTACTATGAACCTGTACGGAGTAGCACAGCGACCATGGTCAGCGTTCTAAGGCGCGCCCCCAGCGAATAGGTAGTCGGCGTCGGCGCATAGCTGGGCGGCTATATGCGCTAGGCAGAGGCTGCAGAAGCCACTCCGCTGCCCCGTACCGCCGCGTCGATTCTCAGATGGCGTGTGCCTTGCATGCTCCCATGGGCTGCCATGGACGAACTGCACAGAGTCGGTTAGTCGCAGTGGGTACGCGACCGATTGCGACGCTGCCCATTGCCAGCCCTTACCCCTTTTAGGCCACTCGCCCGGATCCCAGTCGCGTGCAATTTGGAAGCTCAGACAGAGAACTTCTGTTTCTCTCCCTCCTCCTCCCCTCTGCCGTGTGTTATTGCACGCATGACGGTGCGCTTGCAGACCAGATATCGGTACCATTGCTGCTCGGTTATACTCTCTCGTCACTGAAACATTGCCATTTCCTTGCGAGCCTTCTCACGCTCCAGGCTTGGCTCATGCAACCCTCCACATTCCATCGGGAATGAGAGACGAAGAGACAAGGGACCTGTACATACCTAGTAGATCACGACACCATGTCTGTCCCTCGGCCTCTGCTCAGCGAGAGGGCGCGCGCCAACCCGCACCGCCCCTCCGTCACGGCCATCTCTGAGACTTCCCGCGCTTCGTCTGAAGTCTTTTCCGCCCACCAACCGTTTTCCTCCCTCCCACACCAGTACGAGTCCATTGATGCAGTTGGCGCCCTGCCGCTTTCGATCAACGCCAGAAAGTTTGCTGCCGTTGGTAGTCCCGTTACCACGCCTCCCCGCCAGTCCATCAGACGCAAGCCGCTGTCGGCAACAGCTTCGCCAATTGCTATCAGGTTTTCCTCCGAGGAGTATCTCAGCCTCTCTAAGAGACTGCCCAAGCCGGAGCACAGGTTTGAGCGTGCTTTCTCCCTGGATAGCCCTACCGTCTACCATTTCCCTCAACCGCCGTCTGGCCCGCCCCTGCGTGGGCCCGTCTCGGAACCTCCAACAAAGGCAGCAGGTCCAAGCGACATCATAGTGTCTCAGGATAACAAAGAGTGAGTCGATATCTCATTACTCTACAATCCAGCGCGGTCCCACCAATTTCATCCACCGATGCTCATGCACCATCGATTTAACCAGGAAAACACCCGGCGGCCACCATCCGCGGCCTTCAGCAAACTCTAACCCGGCCAGTGTAGCTGGTGAAGCTCAACGCCCAACTTCTCGGGATAGCAACCCCGCAAGTCTTAGGTCCGATCACACTGCCGACTTGTCGCAACACGACGATCCGGTCCCGTATGACGACCTCTTTGGCGACGGCGACGAGGACGGAGAGCCATTGAGCGACCAGTTGCTGGAGGGATATAATTCTGATTCGTCGGATAATTCTAATCGTAATCATACTAATACTATGTCGTTGCATTTCAACCGGAAGGCCGCACCACCACATTTAACGCTTAACAAAGAGAGCACATCATTGTCACCAACAGCAGACCACAGCCACACAGCAAAGACGCCTAACACCGACAAGCCCTTGCCTAAATCACCAGGCCCGTCCAAGCTCGATAACTCCTTTGGCTGGACTTCGCCTTCTAACACAGACCCCTCGGACAAAGGCTACTCACCTATCCCGTCACCATTCAATTTCTCCAAGGCGCCCAGCGTTTCCGATGCATCTCCTGCCACAACGATTGGACCACAATCATTACTCGATCTTCCTAAGGGACAGTCGGGATCATCAGGTTCTAGGGAATACTGTGAATCGTATCTGGCCACGCCACCAGCCCCCACGTCACCGTCTATACAAATCGAAGAAATGGAAGATGAGCTAAAGGCCATCTCAGCCGAGTTGGCATCGTCAATTCGGCGCGAGATAGATCTAGAAGACCTGGTTGACAGGCTACAAGCAGAGAGGGACAACCCCTCGACAAACGGGAATAAGAGAACTAGCGATTACTTTTCGGATTCGGGGTACAGTTCGACTAAGTCCAGCGAATATGACCAATCAAGAGAGGAGCTTGAAAAGATACAGAGGAGGGCAGAACAAGAGAAGGCCCAGGTACGATTGGAGCTGACTAACAAGCTCCAGGATGAGAGAGAAAGGAGACAACAACTAGACGCGCAGATCAAGGAGCTCTCGGAGAAAGCGTCGCAAATTGATCTTGCGCAGGAGAACAGCGCTGATGCTGATAGTCGCATCAAAGAGTTGGAGGAAACTTGCGAGACTTTGCGCCGTAAGCTTGCCGAGGAGCGCCAGGTCAAGGATAATTTCGAGGACCTGCTTTCAGCCCTCAGGGGCGATCTCGAAAACACGTCCAATGAACGCGACAATTTGAGAGATGAGGTCGTCCCTCAGCTCCGTGCTCGTGTCGAAGGTCTCGAAACGCAGGCTACCGAACTGGAGAAGAATACCTACGAGTCCACAAGAATGCAACAGGAGCTTCAAACATTGAAGATCGAGAACTCGACCCTACGTCAGACCCAGTCGTCAATGGGCAGCATTTCAGAAGACGGTTCCCCCATCACATCTCGACTGTCTCGATCCAACTCTCTTACAGGGCCGCCGTCATCTCTCAGGCACCAGAGACCACCCTCCCTCTTGTCAAGGTCTCAGACTGTCAAGACTACTGAGTCTCGAGACCAACTCTCCGAACGGCTGAAGGACGTCGAGGAGCAGCGAGACGCCCTCCACAGAGCGCTCAAGAGCCTTCTCGAGAGACAGGAGTACCAAAACCGGGAGAACGAGAAGAAAATTCGGGTTCTTGAGGTAGAACGTGATCGTCTATTGGCTACTTCACCACAGAAGGCAGGTTTCCAGAAGGAGATCTCTACCCTTCGAGCCGAGATTAATGTATTACGTCGACGAGCTGATGAGGCACTTGATCAGAAGTGGCAAGTTGAGAAGGGTCTCGGTGGGCTCAAGATGGACTTGGATAGGGCAGAGCAAGAAATAGCGTCGCTCAGGAGCTTACTTCACGAGAAGGATATCCTCATACCGCCCTCGCTAGCGCGCTCGAGCACAGGGAGCGACAAATTAGGGGCCCCTGTCACGTCAGAATCGCTAACGGTAGCTTACAACGACCTACAGAAGGCCTACGCCGACTCGCTAGAGCGCATCAAATCGCTACAGATGAATGGTTCATCGGACGAAAGGACCAGCATCGCAATGGAAAAACTAGAGCAGACGCTTGCTTCTGCTGAACTGGATCGCGACATCGCCCGTCAGGAAGCTACGTCCTACCAGGAGCGGCTTGAGGTTCTCAAAGCCAGCGAGAAGGCCTACCTCGAATCCGAAAAGGCTCTTGCTGATGAGCTCCAAGAATCAGCGCGCCGCGTCGAAGAGTTGTCCGTTCAAGTTCGACAGCAACTGGCTACCAACCAGACCCTCCGACAACGGATCTCGGACATGGTCACACGAGGCGAGGCCGAGCAGAGAACAAACAAGCAGCACATCACAACATTACAGTCACGCCTCCGGAGCCTGGAGGAGAAGTTGGAGGCGGCGCAAAATGCTTCGGAGGATAGAGTAGCGCGGCACGAAGCCGAGATGGCAGCCCTCAAGGAGAGCGATAGCGATCAGCTCACACGAATGCGCGAGGGATTGCGCTCGCCTCGCATGTTCCCGCCTAAGTCGCCAATGTCGCCCCTATTCACAGCGCCTGGTGCACGACCGCCACGTCTCAGCTCGACACGTTCCGGCCCTGCCATGAGCGTATCTGAGGAATCTCAGGTCGACAACCTCCGCGCTCGCGTCGCGGAGCTCGAAAACGCCCTTGCCGATTCTGATTCCGGAATGCAGGAGGTCGTCAGCCGCATGAACACGGCGCAGATCGAGGTCATGCAACTTCAGGAGGAGCGGGAGACGGCCATTCGCCAAGCGCGCAAACTGGAGAGAGAGCTCGAGGCCGAGAAGGTGAAAGCTTTCGAGGGCCGCTTCAAGAGCTTGCAGGGGTAGACGACCCGTCACTCCCCAAATCGAATGATATTATTTAAAGTTGATGGAACCACGGAGTTATTGTATACATATTTCGGCGCACACATTACAGGCATTAGGCAAATAGGGGAGGGAGCAATATGCTCAGTGGATCAAAAGCATGGGGGGGCGGGGGGGCGGGGATTGGCATATATCACATCGTGCCTTGGGTTTACCTGCTTTTTCTACCTGGACAAACCTGGGTAGGCTGTTTTCTTGTATAATGCCTTGGTCCTGGCCTGAGATGCTAGGGATCACGTTGCTGTACGTTTAATGTTTTTTTGTCTGCTAAAGCTGCCTTCTTGTACTTATATTAAGGATGATGGGGGAGGTGTCGACGGAGAGAGAGAGAGAGAGCCGGGTACTAATGCTACCTACGTCGGATCATGTAAATATATCAACGCGTTCGGGGGAGCGGAGGGCCCCCGGGTCAACTGGACCCTCGAAATAAGACTTGTATAATAAACTTGTACAATATTCTATCTGTTCACGTTGAAAGTGACATGATTGAACCCTGATCCTGGCCTTATTCCGTAGCCTCATTGTCACGTACCTGATGTGAGTTGAGGCATTATATCCTTCAACATGAGAATCCTCAGCACCCACAATCCGTTCGTCTTTGGATTCTCTTCGCATAGTAGACCCCATTCGCTAATGGTCGATTCAAGATGAAGATGATGACCCTTGTGTGTCCCTGCCATTGTCTCAGTCTCCACCCGGTATCTAAGTGAATACAGTCCTGGGTGGAAAGCTTCCGATCCCAGCCAATATAAGACCGCCCCCATCAGGGTAGCCTCATTCACATAACGTTAATATCCCACATTTCCGACTTTACATCAACACATATTCCAGGATTCCCTTCCCCCTTTTCCAGCCTGTCAAGGTTACCCCCCCCCCCCCCCTTGGTCTGATGCTTCCGCTTAAATATTGAAAGATCACAAGTAGAAATCAAGCCTGGCTGTGCCTAGTGCACTGTAGCCATGCCCCTGGCAAGATCTCACGACCTAGTGATGCCGCCTTGCCGGAGGAATAGGGTTCGTTAGCTGTGGCTGCCTAATCCTTAGGACCCCCTTGCTGCTGACTCTATCGCTCACCCCCAATCCATACTCAACTGACTCATCCATCGGAGGGCCACAGGTATTTAAATAAATGTAGACCTTTGTTCCAGTGGCCGGGTTGGAACAGGCCTGGCATGATATTGTTACAAAGTATTATTTGCTAGTATCGTAAAAGGTATCATTAGGCCTTGGGGGTTCAATTCCCTCTCTGGCCAGCAAACCCTCCTTTTTTTTTTTTTTTTTTTTTTTTTTTTTTTTTTTTNTTTCTCTCTCTCTCTCTCTCTCTCTCTCTCTCTCCCCCTTTGTCTCTCTCTTTCTCTCTTGCCCTTTAGGAATGCATACTACATACTACCTACCTACCTTCATATCCTCTTTTCTTCCATTCAACTATTTCAGTGGCTTATTAAATGGGCACTGAACTCCAATAGGATGACTTACACCTCTTATGACCGATGTATCTCGTGATCAAGATGCTTGCTCCATCCATATCCACCACCCACGCTCAAGGCTGGCTTACTCTTCCGTCCATTAAAGATCACGCAGTAATATCACCCGTGATGCAGGTTCGAGGCAAGCTGCAAACCTCCCTTTCATCCGCAAAGGCTTAAGTGCGTGTGGCCTTAGGAGGGAGGTCTTTAGCACTACGACCTGCTCCTGTCTAGATTGCATTCTTCATTTCCCGAACTAGGTATCAAGTAATTTCGCATGGGTTTCTTTCTTTCCCTTCCTGCCCCATATTGAAGCAATATCAATCACTCTTCATCTAAATCCCTTTCCTGACTAATCATTGTCTGTACGTGGTGCTTTGATGTGGAGTACACACCGCCCTCAAAAAGCTGCAGGCGACGATCCACACGGCCATGCGACGCGACGGTCTATAGTCGACGCCAACACACTCGTCTCTCCACTCACAATAAGCCCGATTGGCTCAGCGGTAGAGCGCCTCACTAGTAATTACTATCTAAGGTTATTTCGGGATGATGTCTCGGTATCCATAATGTAGTCAAGCTGCGATGAGGAGGCGACTGGTTCGACTCCAGTATTGGGCATATCAGCGTAGAACGCAACAGCAGCCACATATGCTGCAACACCTTTTTATTTTTTTCTTTTCCCCTTTCCTAATTTTCTTATTTCACTTAACACCCAAGACGAAGAGTACCTAAGTTGGCATGCGCTTTGCGCGCGCACACGCATTAACTACTACTACCTACATTAGCACATATTCCTGGTTTTTTTGCATCCATGCCTGTTATATTATCACTTGGATGGAGTTAACGTGGCACAATACATCATATATACATGCATACTTCTTCAGCCCACGAAGTGCTGGCAGATATATACGCCACTGTACGCAAGATTTTTAACTGCGTGTGCGCTGTCCCGCCTGAAACTGTACCCAACTTGTTCAGGCCAACCTCAAGATGACGAACTAAGTGGCAGAGAAGCAGAAATTGAAGGCCCTGGAAGCTATGTACTCCTTGATTGAATGACGATAGTGTCGCGGAATCCCAAAAATTCCGATGTGCAGTTCCTCTACGCAGATTCAAGAAGCTCTACGAGATCCGCTCTTTTCAACTTCCTTGCCTTCCCCAGCGGCGTTCCCTCTTCGCCCTCTCCAGAGACATAAGCACCATGCTGCAGCAGGACCCTCACAACGTCCACATTACCCAATTCCACAGCCATCCCCAATACCCTCCCCTTTTTTCCTGGCAAGAAAAAGCTTTCTTCTATTCTCTCGTTCGCATCGGCACCCTGATCCAGAATGAACTGAACAAACGGCACGTTCCCTGCTTTCACAGCCAGTGCCAGCAATCCTCTGTAGTCCGCCCGGGCGCCATGCTTCATCAGCAGTTTCACAATTGCCATACCCACCGAGTTGGCTGCGGCAACAGCTAGTGCTGCTTGGTTACCGTACAAAGCCGCCAGTTCTGGGTTCGCGCCATTGTCCAGTAACAGCTTCACCCATTCCAAGTCGCCGGCGAGAACGGCTTCGGTGAGCAGATGGTGCAGGGACAATATGGACCCGACACTACCTAGGTACCTAGGTAGGTAGGGTAGTGGGCAAGCGTAAACCTTTAATGTCAGATTAGCTGGAAGGCTCACATCCTTCCAGCTGGGAACCCCCTTAGGTAAGTACTTTCCATCGTACCACATTCATGTTGAGCAAGAACATTGAAGATGGAACCTTAGAAAGAACCTTTGTGGACCTTGCCTTCCATCCAAACACCTTCATCGAGTACCTTCTGTCGGGTGTAGACGAGAAGGTTTATAGTTCAATGTCATTGGCTTAGCTTAACGAGTTTTGATTGATAGCAGTAGGTACCCTCTTTCTGGATTGGAAACACAAAGCCCTGGTGATACCATATCACAGCAATCGTCTTGATTGACAGCCCTCCATCCCTTGATATAGATACCTACCTAGGCACCTATGACTAGGGAAACTTCACTGACGCGTGCCGCGGTATCACAGCTACCTACATGCGCGTCCTAGGTCACATATGAGAACTAAAACGGCATTCTCCGTTTTGTGTTGCCGAATATAGGTAGTTCGTCTCATCGTATTGGTGGATGTGTTTGTTCGGCTAAATTAGGTCATTGAATACACTGGAAGTCACCGTGTATATGTAACTTCAGATAGGTTGTATAGTCCATACCTTAAGTACCTAGGGGTAGGCAGCTAGGAGGTTACCTACCTCCCAAGGCTAGCTACCACTGATGTGGCACCTGGGCACTCACCGTGGATGGAAGTTCCCGGAGCCTGGCTTAATACATGTACACGTTATGAGGTAGTTCCAATATGGCCAACGGTCTTTACCCCTGATTTCATTGATTCATTAGGGCTTGTGGGCACATATGTAGTCTCGGGTAACTGACGGCTCATCTAGGAAGGTAGGGAGATAGGCCATCAGGGTCATTTCTCGTTTGCCATGATATCCCATTCAAAAGGAGCCCCCACGTCGGAGCGCCATGTCTTGACCCTAGGTAGGTAGGTAGTTTCATATATGTATACTTCACTATAAACAGATGGATAGGAACGCAACCGACATTCTAACGGGCTAGGAACTATCATTTATGATGGATACAGTGAAGAAGACACACCTATCTATTATAAGATGTACAGATTTCTATGTGTTACGAGCCTCCTCCCTCCTGGGAAACGGCCACCTATCTTAACCTTAGTAGGTAAGTCACAACATTGAAATTTCATCTCAGGCTGCACTGTCCTTTACAGTGTAGAATACCGAATGCTCTTGCCGATTTGTCAAGATAGTCAGGTGATTTCATTTGTTATACGATCTCACCTGCACCTGATGGTCAGGCGGCATGCTACACTTATGACAACCCCTTCCTCGACTGCCATTCATAAAACGACTTCCGGTCTCTGCACCCTCTTCCGTAAAGATCACGCACCATCTTTCACATCTAAAGCTTCTCTGCCATCTCAAGCTCCTTCACCAGCTTACGTACACACACACACACACACACACACACACACACACACACATACATACACACGCCGAACATCATGCACGCCCGAGCTGTCATCTTCGCCATCGCCGGCGTGGCCACGACCGTCCTGGGCCAGGACAACGCGGCGTGCATCTCGACCTTCACGTCGTGGGCGTCGGCCGTGCCATCGCCGACCGACAGCGAGTTCAGCCGGTTCGTCTCGAGCTACACGTCGGCCAACTCGGCGAAGATGGCGACGGACCCGTGCGCCATCGTGACCGCCATCCCGGCCTCGATGATGGGCGCCGCCGAGGCCTACCAGGTCGCCCTCTCGGACTTCGCCAGAACCCAGGCCTCCGTCATGAGCGCCCTGGCCACCGGCTGCGGCCCCGGCTCCGGCACCCTCGACCCCACGTTCATCTCGCAGGCCATCGCCGAGGTCACCGCCATCGCGGGTGAATCCTGTCTCGCCAAGTGAACGCCGTTGGGCGCACTTCTGCACTGCTGTCTGCTGAGGGCGGAAGTGGACGGAGAAGTCGAGAACAGACACTTTGGGATCCCTAATATGTCTTACGGCAGGAGTGTATCAGGGACACAAGTTTGTTGGGTGAATCGGCATCGTGACACGGGCACCTCAGGGGGTTAGCAGCACTCATTCACAACTCCTATTTCTTTTCAGATGGGTTAGATCTAGAATCAGAGCCATCAAACGTTCCTTCTCACTTGTCTTTCCATGAACTATTCCTCATACATAGTGACTGGAGACGTTTCCCCATTACTATCTTAACCCTGGTATTACCCGTACCTATGGACGGAACTGCCGCCAGGTCTCCCTCTCGGCAAATGGTATGATCCTACTCTTGCCCATGCTCGGCTGTTCAGACTTTTGTTACGAAAGGCCCTTACGGCTCTTTTCAAACATGACCCAGTCATGGATAACCAGACACAAATGTCACTCATAATTGTCACGATGCAATTTCAAGACTCAAGTTCATGTTTCAATTTGATAAGCCATTCAAGACTGTGAAACCCGTGGTATCCATATTCCTTTTAGTTGTGCTGAGATCCGAGACAGCGTATTCAAGCCCTGCCAGGCTGAAACAGAAGAAAACCGCTTGAACCCGGGATATAGCTCCAAAAGTGCAAGACGCCATAGTAACTCTCGGTGACAAACACCTAACTCCATGCATCCGGGCCGACGCGTGTCATGGTTTCTTCGCCCTCTATGAATGCAGTAAAATGCCCCCAACGCGGTAAGCGTAAACGCCAATAGTCATAAGTCGTGTCTCATTCATCCGTCCGAAGTGATGCACCTCTGGTGTTGTAAATCATCGTCGAAATTTCCTTCTCCTGGTTCTTCTTCTCAACCCGTCGTCTTGGTATCCGGTCTCCATTTCTTCATCATGGGCTCGGAGCTCATTCTTGACGCCCTCGGTGAAGCCGTGGGCGAAGGCGTCGGAGAAGATGCTGGAGAAGACATGGGAGAAACTATCGAAGTTTCAATCGAGTTTCGTGGCTGGGGCCACCTCGCCTTCTCGCTCGGCGGCTCCGCCCATTTGCTATTGGGCGCAACGCGGCGGATGATCTTCGCCCAGTTGAGCGCGATGTAGTAGAGCAAGCCGGCGACCACGAGGACCACAACCGCTGCGACAACGACGCCGACAATGAGTGTTCTCGGAAAGCCATCCATTGCGAAGCCGAATCGGTTGGAAAACTGGCGCCGTCGTAATTTTTCCTTCTTTTTTTTTCTTTCTTTCTTCTTTTTCGTTTGAAACAGGCCGCGTAAAGTTGTGTATCCAACAAGGAAACTAGTAGCGACTGGAGTCCCACAAAATTGCCCAAAACGTGGTGAAAACGAGAGAGATATCGTCCTGCGACCGGGAGAGATACGGAGCATGTCGTGAAGGCCGGGTTGGCCGGGTGGTTGGGAACTTATAATTTTTTTTCTTTTCTGACTGCGCTCTAACGTCATGCGACAAGCCCGTCAGCGTTACGCCGATCAGGTTTCGTTTCGCATCCGACGATGCCGTCAGTCGGGGTCTTTGTTGACTGATCCGGAGGACGCGCAACCAGGATCATCAGCCCAAGCCCAACCAACCAACAAGATCGATCTGGCTGACTGGCTACCCACGCCCGCTAAAACGTCAAGGGGTTGTTCTGTTGCATAAGCAGCCTTTGCTTATGGCCTTGGTCCGTGACGAGGTACTCGTGGTAAACCCTGGAGATCTTCGCCGTTGTACCCGTGGGGCATGAGGTCGATGTATCTTAAGCACCGCACGTACCAGAATTCTCTCGCTAAATTTTTTATCAAGCATGCATCCAATGGATAAGGTGTATTTCGCTGATATTTAGAGGGGCGAATATGAGCAGCCTCGAGGCTACTCATTGTCGCTGATATACACCTTACCCACTCTTCGAACCAGCTTCAAACCCTGTCACAGCCGGGGAGTCGCCGGGGGGGTTTGTGCTTAAGCAAAAAGCTGCTTATGCAACAGAACAACGCCCAAGTGCCGCACAACCGGGACCACACTGATGAAATGTGGCCGATCCACCGCGAGCCGCAAAAAAAGCTCCTTGTCTTTCGTCATCTTGGTCCCCTATTCGCCTGTCTCCCCTCCCCTCGGGCTTCCGCTTCAGCCGCACTAGCTGACAGTTGGGTGCCCAGTCCCTGCCGGTGTGGCTTCCTGCTTACCCTTCCTTAGTTTGGTCTGCTGCGGGATTTTATCATGGCATCACCACATCAGCGATTTTCAGTCCCGAACCGCTGCGAATTCCCCTCACCGTAGCGGACCGGCTGGGGTCGAGCAACTGAGAGGGTGCTGGCAGACAAGAATACTTAACCGGTTTCCCGACGTCGATGAGGATGTCTATCATCGCAGATCCTGCGCGCCGTCGTGCATCATATCATACATACAGGACGTGTAAGTACAGCGGTTGCATCAGTCAGCTGGATGATCAGAGTCTTGGTTATAGTCATGGATCGGTATAACCAACTTCTCTTTCATCCAACAAACAAGCTTCAGGGCTGTGAAACCCTTGGCACCAGAGATGTGGACCCAATTTTCTACGCACAACAACTCCCAACATGACTGGCTCATCTTGTCACCTATCCCCATGTCTCCAGACCTAGATGATCAACTCCCCGCGGCGACTACTGATCAGATAGCGTCCCGCCTAGGGGTTCCTCTCGAGGCCCCCACCACCAGAAGTCAGCAAGTCACTGAAATTTTACTTATAATTTGACTACCTAGGTAGACATGGAATACTTGAAGCCAAGCTCAGAAACAGACAGGAATATACAGGTTTCATTATATACATACTGGTAACATAATCGTTCGCTCTCGCCTCAAACTCGGCGGCCGAGTCCCCGTATGAAGGCCGAGTTTATAAAGAGAGGATTATAGTTGTCCCTCAGTATCCAGATAGTTCAGCGCCGTTCCCCGGGCAAATGCAGCATCGCATCCCGTCCCTATGCTATTAGTTGGAGACTAGCAGGACTGGCCATCCATTATCGTCCCACGAAAGATGCACTTGTCTTGGTCTAGGCAGTTCCATTAGAAGCGACTTCTTTATCTACCTTCCGGACTCGGGATCGGAAGAGGCGGTTAAATCTCCTGAGAGGCCGACAAATGGCGACTGGCACGGAAAGTTGGCGATGTTGGCTCGCCAGGCTGCCACGATCCTCCGGAATGTGTTGCTGGCTTTTGTGTTTGTTCCTTGACTATCATCCAAAAAGTTACCATGGTAAAACAGTGTAAAGTTTATAATTATCCCTTTGTTTAGGACTCATGGCAGAATAAATTAGCTTCTTGTGATTAAATATCGTAATGTTCTACCTAGACCAGACAAACAACAGATAAGTATGCTTTGTAGTGCTTTCTCCTAGAGCATTAAGGAAGACTGTAATCAACTTAAATATATTGCAATAGGTCATTTCCCACATATACTATTTCTCATAGGTATAACCCTGTTCTACATATGTGTATCTAGAAGAGGGGGTTGTCCCCTCTTGTGCCTTATACTCAAGAAGCCGTTCTTCTCCTTATTCCTCTGTGCCGTATTAACGGTGAATAGATGTGTAAATAGAGAAGGTGAAATAACTCATTGACACTGTCGTAGCATTGACAGATCGGTAATTGATGATTGGCTACGGCTCAATATAGCCGATGCCTACACCTGGACTGCATGAAAGACAAGGAGGGGTAGTAGCATCCTACCTCTCGTCCAATCACCCTGTTAAACCATCTCCTAGTACCTCAAAATAGCAGCCGACGGTGACATTCGCTACACTGTTGTCGGTAGGATAAGATCCAGCCTTGGTATGTTGACCACCGGCCCGCGCTCTAGACCTATGATTTGATGCCTTCTGCCTTGGAACTTTTGTGTGCCTCTGTGTTTAGCCTTTATGGAAGAACCACCCTTTCACGTTTGTCGGTTGAGTTAAACTCCTCCAAAATACAACGTATCAATTCATCACGAGGAAGCTCATATCGCAACATGAGGCTCCCTCAAGGATACTTGGAGCCGGAGACTAATTAGCCCGAATCTCTTCGGAGGCGATTTGGGTAGGTATATAATAGTGAGTATGAGCTCCATAGAATCTACGACAATTCAATAGAACGAAGGACCAGTCCTCAAGGCTCTTAGTTTTCAAGTCTTATCATACTTTGCTATTCTTTCTGTGCCAAAGGTCCTCCTCGATCATGAAGTCTATCCCGCTGCTTGTTGGCGCCGGGCTATTCGCCGGTGCCTACGCACACGGCGGTGTCTACAACTACACCATTGATGGCGTAGACTACCCAGGGTATGTATCTGTCTCTGACCATCTCGATTTCTGGATCCAGACCGAAAGCTAGGTATTGACACGTTTCCCCCCAACTTTCTAGGCACTACCCCTTCCTGCCGGAGGAGGGCCAGGAATCGGTGCAGCGTCGCTGGTGGCCCGACCCGATACACCAGGTCGACCACCCGTACCTGGCGTGCAACCGCGGCAACCCGCTGGCCACCTCGGTGCCCAAGCTGCACGCGCCCGTGCGCGCGGGCGGCAACATCACGGCCTATTGGGACCCGCCGCCGTGCCCCGAGAACCCGCCAGTACCGTCCCCGACGGAGCCCGCGGTGCCCGAGTACGGCGACGACGACCCGGCGATCGGGTGCACCGGCAGCAATTACACGTGGCCGCACAGCCACGGCCCGCTGTTCGTCTACATGGCCGACTGCGGCGGGCCCTGCGACCAGTGGGACGGCTCCGGCCGGCGGTGGTTCAAGATCTGGGAGTCGGGCTACCAGGGGATCGGGTACCCGGGCTCGTACCAGGACGGCAAGGAGGTGCCCATCAGCTACTCGTACGGCTGGTTGCAGCTTCCGATAACGCAGGCGGGGCTCACCGTGACCGTCCCCAAGAGCCTCAAGCCGGGACACTACCTCATCCGCCACGAGGTCTTCAACATCGAGTCCGACATCCAGCTGTTCCCCGAGTGCGCCCAGCTCGAGGTCAGCGGCGACGGCGCCCAGGTCCCCGGCGACGAGTACCTCGTCGAGTTCCCCGGCGCCTACAAGAACGACGACCCGGGTGTCGCGGTGGCGGGCCAAATCTACACGGTAGACAAAGATACCATGGTAAGCAACGGTTCGGTGATAGATATGGTCCTCATCGGGCACATGTACTGACGTTATTACCTGCACAGAACTACACCATGCCGGGCCCGAAGGTGTGGGTTCCGGAGGAGCTCTGAGCGCTTACCTTCCAGTCGACCCCAAGCTAGATGTCCCGAGATCCTTCTACGGCCTCTCTGCTTCAGAATCAGCGCTGGAGTAACGAGAGTTAGTGTATGACTGGTCTTAGGACAGATGGCTATTTCCATTCTCCAAGAGCTGATAGCTAGCATAGGTAGTGTATCTCGTCTCTATAAACGTTAAAGAGACAACTGCAATGTTCAAGCATAGTATTATTCACATACATATTCCAACTCATCTATATGCGACTACCTTCAAACTGCCCCTAAATATGATGGCCCGTATGCCAATCTTCAGGTTCCGATTCAGGAATCAAGACATGACAAAGCACCCTCAAGATTGTGTGCACTTAAGAAGTATATGAAACATATGCCACAAAGACAACAAAATGTAAGCTCATAATCGACATTAGTGAATATGCTTCTTACTGGCAGAACTCGATTCTCTTCGTGTTTTGACTCGACGATGCACGACTCATAAAAGCTTCATACACCTATCAGCAAAACAACTGTGAAGATCAATTAACGAAGATCGTGTCAAACTAAAGTACCGTATAATCAATGTTTTCCATTAGTAAACACTTTTCTGAGTTACTTATGACTCTAGGACTTTTTCCTAATGTTTGTGTAAGGGTTGAACCTCAATGGGTAACTTAGGATAGTAAAGGATGCCGATCCAAGAGATGGGATATTATGTGCTTGGTATGGACTAAATGAGTGACAGAATAAGAAATGTGAAATGCATGGATTAAAGTCTTCAGAGTAGCTTGTAGGTAATCTTCGGGAGCTTGCGGGTGCAAAGAGACTATAGCTTCATGTCCGCATTATTCATATAAAGCGGGTCACTGTATCTTATCATTGGAGACATAGAATGGACCCCAACCAAATTCTCCACATAATGATGAATGAATAGCTTCTTTCACTATCGCAACTCGCAACAAGGGCAAGTTTAAAGGGGAAGATATCCTCTCAGGTTCACTCGAAGTAGGTGCCACCTAGACCCCAGATCGAGCTGATTCTATTATCAAGGGAAGAAGCCGTTTATGTACGACCTTTCCATAAAAAGGGCCCGAGGAAAGAATTCAGACTATCCGGATTATCATGTTACGGATATATGCCGCAGACATGGTGGGCCAAAACGACGGATTCCTTAACGTTCTAATGACTAACACACAAGAAACTTCATGTGAAAACCACACGTGGGCAGTTTTACATCTATAGATGGCCTGAGGATTTAATGATGTGAGCCTTTGAGTAACGATCAACGATGATTAGATTATCTGGTGAGCACCTCGACGATAGGAACGGCTGATCATTCCACCGGATACTACAAGAACGGATAAGAATATTCTTAACTATCTAACTCTAAACCAGTAGGTTATAATTAGACTTACATAGGTGGGTAGCACCTGGAAATCCCCAAGGCATGTTGTTTCTTTACATGATATGCGTAGTAGGATTCCAGTCCCCACGTAATGGCGGGTTTTGCTTTGATCGGCAAGCCCCTTGATAGATACCCTTTGAGAGGGACCTTGGGCGCTTATATTCTAATGGTTGAGAACCATTACTCAGCACGTGGCGACCTAGTGGTTCTCCTCCATGAGGGGCCTATCTTCGGTACTTGATTCGTTTGAGTCGTCATCAATTTCAACTGGGCTTTCCAAAGTATCACGTTGGTATTCGTCACCATGTTGATCAAAGCCTCACCTGACAGCACTACGGAATCTGCTCAAAACCACTTGCTTCGAATGGCACGATCGCTCGAATATCTTAATCTGTATCATTTCTAAGAAAAGAAGAAGGCGGCATGGAGAACCATAAAGTCTAGTGTTGAGCCCTTTTCTAGTGGTCGCATTGGAAATTGCGTCCTGGGGGTTGCCGGCTGTGGGATTCGTGGGGATGTGCGAAACGCAGGAACACTATTGATTCCCCCCTGGCATGATCGACCGCCGTCGAGTCTTGTGCATGAAAGGATAGCACTTCAAGCTCTGGTCTCCTTAGTCTGTGGGATACCCCTTCACCGTTAGACTGATCCTATTGGCAGGATCGCTGCGTTACATCTAATCAGGAACATTACGCTAAGGTGCCTCTCCAGGCAATCAGATTTACTTACAGCCAAAGCCTTGGAAGATCTTGGGCCACGCTAGTCTGGAAGCATCTCGAGATGCCGAAAGAGTAAGTCGGTCACGGCGTAGCTACGGCGCCTCGACTGGCGTTTACGCCGACCGCCGACTTACAAGTCCGTAGTGAGTCCTGGTTCCTTCCTAATTCGAACGCGCGTCGAGAATACCCGGTCGTTTGGTTCGAGCAGATGCTACAAGCGGCAAGTGATCGCCACCGAAGACACAAGGGTTGCTAAAGACATCCATACCCCTCCAGCCCCTCCTGAACCGGTACAGCCCCCAAACCCCCGGCTAGATTGGGTTTACGTGGTACATCACGCCATCACTTTACTCGATGTACCAATGAATGATAGGCGTTGGATTGATAGGGAGAAACATGAGATCTCGTGCTGAGCTTCCTGGTTGCGAGGCTAAAGCATGGTTAGAGAGACCGCTTCCCTGGCTGCCATGAGCCGAGCAAACGTTACAAGATAATCGAATGCTTTTTTGTTTTATAATATTTTCGAAGCAGATTCTAGATATGGTAGTTGTAGCTTCAGGGGTGATAGAATAACATTTCCCTTGGCCTACCGTGACTTTGAATGTCGTCAAACTTGGTATTTTCTCAGTACTGCATACCATGGCCATCGATACTAGAAAGTAAAGTTTCGCATTGCAGTATCGGAAAGTAAACTGGCTCTTGTGTGGTAAACCTTGCTTCTATATCTTTAGAGCTGGTCTACTGATTGTACACCGTGTCTCGTAAACGTCGTCCAAGGTGTGCAATATGTTGGGATTAGACAGGCTGATGACTGCTACCAACCTGGCGGTGTTAAGGGTATCGTAAAAGTCATTCCTCCTCTTAGCTATATCATTACCATTACTTCTTAACGTTCTTCTTTTGAACCGCCCGAAGACCTGGCCATGTATTCCATCTCATAGCCCACACTGTCGTTGTCGCTTCTCTCGTGATAACTCAGTCGAACCTCCTGAGTTTGTGTAATTCTGCCGGGTTCGGGACCGGCTTCGAGGATGCTCGCGTCGCTTCCGGTGTCGCCTTGGACTTCGTTATGGTCTCTACGTGAGGAAACTATCGTAGTGATGACGTGACCGCCGTGTAGGGCCTTCGGTAACGTTCTTCGCATCTCGCTTTTCCTTGCCTCGCTCTTTCTCGTCTCGCTTTTCGAGTTACTCTTCATGCCACTCTTGCCGCTATTTCGATAGTATCGCCCGGCAGACGTGTGTATCTCCTTGATGAGGGCTCGCAGGACGGGGATCGACGCTGCGATAATTGTAGTTGCCGCTTCAGCTGTGTACCAAAGGACAAGCGTCGTTCCTTGGGCTTCAGGGGGTCAGCCAAGGAGTTACGATGGCATTACCAGTAGTTCTATAGACTTACTAGAAAAGCTGACCTGGGCGAGATTGGGCAGGTAGACGCATCTCATTATGGCTGTTAACCCAGCACTGCAGAGGTATTAGCGAGTTGCTCTTAACACAGTCCGTGTAAACGTCACATACATAACACCGCAGCTCATCGCAATCGCAACCCCAAACCGTTCTCTCGTCCTCATCTGAAGATGCATAATCAAGAACCAGGGGATTATGGCAAACGAAAAATCAACGAAGGCAGAGTACGCTATTCAACAAGTCAGACGGATGTTCAAAGGGATATAATTTTGGCCCGGGCAGAATGCACTTACCTCCAGCAAAAATCCCGTAACGAACGTATTTCAGCGTACTCCAGCAGCCAGGCCCCTTAATCCAAGAGTAAATTTCGGGCTGACACTTAAAGAAGGTGAAGATGATGTAGAGAAAGACGAAAATGTTCATGGTGATCGTTAATGTCAGGACGAGATATCTCAGCCGGCCTTCCGTGACTCGTAACAGCGTAATCCCAAACGACGTCTTGCTCATAACCGTCGCCAGCGCAAAAAAGACGTTCTGCACTCCTCCATTGATCTGGAGTCGCAGAGCAGCGTGTGCGTCTGGAGGCCCAGCTGAACTCGCGAACCCTAGCGCAATCGAGTTGGAGATGAAGCTGATGGCGATAATGAGGGACATCTATAACACCACCTAAGGGTTAGTAACGTTCGAGTAGCCCTTAGCTGCGAAAGAGTGTTGTACTCACCCAGGCAAATATTAAGACATGGTCATCCCACCACAGGCCCCGATGGCGACTGAACTTGCAGTAGACCCGAAGAGCCAGGAAGGTCCCCGACAACACCGCCAACGCCCAGTTGACGGCATTCATCATCGGCCCCAGGTCCTGTGCCATTTTCGATACCTAGTCTGGGCCGTGATGGAGAAGCCAAGGTACGATCTCAAACGACACGGCGAGTCATCGAGAAGCCGTAACACTTTTACAAACCACAACGGGGCCCCCAAGAAGATATAGGCTAGGGGACCGCGGCCAGTGGAAGGGAGGGGGGCAGGCAACATATCATCTATCTGCAAAACCCCTGACCGAGCCGCCGAGAGTTTGGATCTCGAGGCAAGGAATCAATGCAACTAATCAACTGCCTCGTGCTAATCGTATAGTGATCGTGAAAAGGGGATCATCATATCGTGCATCTTCCAGCGTACGAAACGAGCAGGCGGGGAGTGATTACTCGTCGCATCCTCGGTCTGCCCAGCAAGCGCCATGGCCCTAGGCCCGAGGCGCTAGACTGCGAAGGGAGTCGAGGTGATATCCCAGGATGGGCGCAAAATGACAATTGGCAATTCCTCCGCATGGCGACATGGTTCTCGGGTGGACGTCTACATACCGCATGGAGAATGGCCCAGCACCTGGGCTACGTCGATCTTGCCCGCATTGACTAGGTCGACGTAGTCGAGGAACCAGAAACCGGGCACCATTGGCTCACTACGAGCCCAAGTCGGTCCCCTCGAGAGAAAAGATGTCGACCAGTCACTTGGAATCTACACGAAGCGCTAGATAACAGTTTTCAACCTTCGTTCGAATCATCGTGTGTTCGCTTGAGCCTCGAAGCACCACGCTGAGGCCGAACAGAAAGGTCCCTTTCCCGCTGCTCGCAGACCTGGTAGGCAGGCAGACTTGTATATCGTCCAAAACAGTCTGCTATGTGCATAGCGTAGTGCCTCGATCGGGACATGCCGTCTCGTCTGCTCCTCCCTTGGCCACTATGTTATTGAACTAGTTAGGAAGTCGATAAGAAGGCCCTCCTGAGCTCGCTTTAGTGTAGGCTTCCTCTACTGTGTATTATTACTGGTTAATTATAGGAAGGGAATACCTACCTAATGCACGAAAATATGGAGCCTGCCAATCGAGCAATCCCGAGGATCATGACGGGCGGGCCTGGATACCGAATTCGCTTCGCGACTTGTCGGAACTATCCAGCACCGACGCGGTATACATAGAAGACTTTAGGTAAGCTATAGAAGGAAGCAGGAGTTCACCTATCCGCGATCCCCCAACCAACGCGGACCGCGCGATCGAACGTAAGTTGCCGCTCTGCTACTTATTACAACTATGGGACAGCGAGAGGACAGGGACTCTCACAATTTCCCGTGACTTCATAAGAAATGGGGTAGACGCGCGATGGAGGAGCAGTGCTCGGTGTCTGCCTGGCGGGCCTGGCGGGGAGGCCAGGGAGGAAGGGTTCGTTCGGCAGCCCGCGAATGTTGACAAGCTTGACGATCTTGACCGCTGAGGACAAATTTAGCCTGTGGGAAATGCGCTAAGACGGTAGAAGGCCGAAGGACGAACGCTTTTCTGTCTCTTCCACCTCGTCGCCCGGAGACCGGAGACCGGGTGAGAATTAAACTTCTTTACCCCAAGTTCCACACGTCTGAGCGCGCGATCCACAACCGTAACTACTCGCGCACTCTCTCTATTGATCTACTGTTGTTATTATAAATATCCCACACGTGGCTCACATCACAATATGGCTGTAGGAGTGTTTACATCGCGCCCCTGCGCTAGGATCCCTTACAGTATAAATGTCTCTGGCTGCGCTAACTACCTTTTCTATGCGCGTAGCAGTCGCAACGTTCCTTACGAAGTAGACCGCTAGATATCCACCTAGGCCATGTGCGATGTGGCTAATAAACGTACCTACTGGAGTGCCGGATGTCGTATGTTGCTATCTAAAGTTGCGAACCCTGCTCAGATCATTTTCTGAAGAAGCCTACCAGCCAGCCTACCCTGCCCTCAGCAGATGCCACCGCAAGGCCCTTGCGAGCTACTGCGTATTTGACAACCAAGCTGCCAGGGGACAGGGATGTCAACATGACGCCACGTTTTCCATACGTTGTACGCTTTGTGCGCAGTAATATGTACCGTACATACATAGTAGAGTATCACATCGCAACAACTCGCGGTGGATGAAAAACACCTACAATCTCCCCCACAAACCTAAATTACCTGCCCATCGATCAGTTGCCATCCTGATACGTAGTACGATACCACGGGTTGCGATCTGCCTAACACAGTCCATGTCAAATTTGTCTGAGACAAGTGGAATGCGAACCATCCCATCGAGCCCATGGACCGTATCTCTATGGCTAAGCGCTCACGTGGTTAATGTGTGTCTGTGTGTGTCTGTGTGTGGTGTCCCCCCTCGGAGATTAGGTATCTGACATCTTGTAGAAGACGTCCACAGTATCATCGCGGCAAACGGGGTTACAGCCGGCGAATTCTGGTACAACGTAGCAGAGCAGAAAAATAAGCGATTACCACCTATGAGCAAGCTCACCCTAGAGCACTGAAGACTTCAAGTTATTCTAGATTCCCCGAATCTGCAGGGCCCGACCTAGCGGCGGATAAAATCATCCGATGAACCATAGAAAGAAGTGTTGTGTCGGCTTCGTTCTCTACACCCGCTCTGCAGGTTTGACTCTACATAAGACCGGGGGAGTTCTCGGTGTAACCCTCTTTATGAGTTATGTCTTACTGCCGCGAAATTCGTATGTTCTGTGGTATCAATCATGAACCCTGGTGTGTAGACTGACGACATAACACCTTATTCGACGTAATCACCGGTGTTACTTTGCTGTGTAAGTAGACCCGGACGAGCCGCAGAATGAAGCTTCTAGTTTCTGTTCATTCAATAGTGAACCGCGAAGAATATGTGATAACATCAGTCAATTCTCGAAGGGAGGTCCCGCGTGGCTCAAGATGAAATACTTGCAGACATAGTACATCCACGAGCCTGCAACGACTACCTACCTACCACATTCTCCTCGATAAGTTCGGCCGAATCCACAGCGAGCCAAGCAACCTTGCGATGTTACTCTAGATTCCGCCAGGGATATGTGAGCAAATCTACCTGGTGCAATTCTCACCACCCACAGGGGAATGGCAGAATAAGCCTTATATCGGAAACAGAGCTCGAAACCGGGGATGCTGCCGAAAGTCGCTTATAACGAGCGGGAGAGAAACACCGAGAGGTAAGCCATACCATGACCCGCGAGATCTCCCGACCGTGCCAAATGCCGACTTAGCGACATTGCCATTGCGAGCTCGCCAGCCTACTCGTGTTTTCTCACGTAGACCAGCCTCCCCGTCGACCACCGGATGAGATCCCGGCGTCCTTGGTATCCCTATTAAGTAGGCACTGACCTTATTCGCGACAACATCTCGCCGCGCCACAGACCTGGTACAGAAACCGTCTGCTCGGCCCGGCTACCTAGCGACGTCGATTCTACCATCCGCGAGCGGAGAAGTCGGGGTGGTGAGGATGAAGCGCAAGGCCCCCAGTGACTGGGTAGGGCTGCGAAAGCAATTTATCCGACGCGGAGGTAACTCTACGCGGGCGCTAGGTAGACGCATGCAAGCGAGCGCTGCGCTTAGCCGTCGTGATGTCCGATGCATGTGACAGGTTGAGTGTGCGAGGCGGGCTCGCTTACATGTACTGCTACATTGCTGTTCGTGTGAAGAACGCGAGCGGGCTGGGGAAGTTGTCTTTTCTTTGGGGACAGACTCTTGCACTCTAGATGCTGGGTAGATAGAGTTGGCCTGCCTTGCCCGGTGAAGTCCTCTATACCAGGTGATGCTCTCTTATCTAATGTATGGGAGAGGCTGTTGCGGGATACGTAGATGTATAACGTCCTACATTGTCCGGCGAGGTCATTGTGAGATGAAGCACAGCGTTCATGCAACACGACAGGTCCCTTGCTTCGGGATATCACATATCATATATAGTAGTCAAGTTATATATATAGACCCGTCTAAGCGAAAATAGTTCTAAGGGGTTACTGTCATGCACGCATTTAATCTCAATGCATTGTTCGTGAAACCGGTAGAGGATAGGTGCATGGTGTCATGAGAGTGATCATTGTTTAAAACATGCTATTATTGTGAGGTGTATTTGTTTCACCGGCAGCTTAATGAGGGGCTCGCATATCAATAGTTATGCGCCCATTACTATCACGTTTCCGACTTGCGCTCAACAATGACACTCGGCAACTCTCTGATGTCTACATGCTCATTACTGCCCAGGTCGATGACTCGCACAGCCTCTACGTTCATGACCCCCTCTTTCAGAGCCAGGAACCTCAGCTCGACGACGTGGCACGCTCCAGGTGCGAGTGGTCCTACTCTAACATCGGCGCTCAGGCAGACTACTTCCGCGATGTCGACAAAGCTGCCGTGCTGAATAGCATGGACTACGTTCTCATCCATGACGGCGTCAGCCACGCTCCGATCCTTCGGTTGGTGTGTTACACCGTGCAAAGCCTCCGGTGGCCGGGACGTGGAGGGAGGCCGGTTGACCCGCGGCTCGTTTCGCCGGCGCTGGGGGATGGCGACGATTGCCAGCTTCCTCGGTGCGGACGTGGGAAACGACGAGCGATTGACGACAAACACGTTCCAGACAAACTCGTCGCCGGTGTAGATCTTCTGGCTCGGAGATGGGGCGATGAATGTCATCGTAACGCCTATGTCGGGCAAGTTGGCTTCGATGCGCGACGCGGCCTCGAGAGACGGTAACGAGTCTGGGCGGGCGACCGAAGGCGCCGTTAAGGAGGTGGTGCTCTCCCCACCGATGGAAAGCTGGCTCGGGCGATGCGCCCGTTGAATAGGTTGCATCGTGGACCCGTAGCCTGGGTTAACTGGGAGTGTGAAATCAACTGCGGCAGTCCAGGCCATGGTCAGGTGAGGATTGCAGACCCCCGGCTGCACCAGGGCCGTTGCCGTGATCGCGATATCAAGATCACGCATGGAATTCTTCGATATCACGTCTCCTTCGGCCGGCGAAATACGATACAGGAACGTAATATGATCGTGCGCCACGCAAGAAAGAGGAAACAACAGACCGGACTGTTTCGTCAGGTCCTCGACTACGCCATCCGCCATCGAAAGTGAGATGCCGTCTAATAGAATCTCGCAGTCAAAGAACGGCGTAAAATCGATCTCAAGCATGGCGATGACAGTTGCAGTAGATGGGGTGATGTTGGGATGCGTGAAGCGTATGCGCGCGTGTACCGCGGGATAGATGCGTAGGAAGATTCTGGGCAGCGACTTAATGGGCCGCAGGAGATCTTTGGCGTGTTGCGTGACTGGTGCAACACGAGACACTCGTAGAGCTGAAAGGCGAGGCTTGACTCCATTCATGGCTGGGTCGTCCCCGAAGGACTCGAGAAGGTTTAGGCCAGACGCCACGCCACTCGGCAAATATCCATCCCGGAGAACACGAGACAGAGACAGGTCCGCCGGTTTCAAGCTGGCTGACGCAGTGAAGACGACTGCAGGGCTCTGCAGCCGCATCCTAGGACGACCAAGAAGCACTGGGAGCTTCCAAACAGCATTGACATACTGCTGGCCGCTATCTTCATCACTGCCATCCTCGTTCTCTTCGGAGCCATACAATATCACAGGATCCTCCGAGTCATCTACCGTGCCTGTGTAAATAGTCTCCGCAGGTTGTATGCTGTCCCGATCTGACGCATTCCCGTTGACAACCTGTGCCTCGAGGGATATAACTAGCCTCCTTATGGAGGAGCTTAGCGTGTCCTCTTCGACGTAGGGGGCCCTTAGGACGAGGTAGACGTCGACGGATTCATCTAGGGTCTAAGAATGAGTACTGGTGAGAAATGGACTTCATGGAGGCGGTCGGGGTTCCTCACCGAAGAATAGAGACTCTCGCCGCTCTACTGTGTCAAATAGCTCCCGATGTGCCTTGGCGACATCGCGGAAGCTTTCGTCAAGCTTGAAATCGGTGGCGAGGGGTATGAAGTACGTGAGGCTTGAACTATCCAGGAAGTCTAGCCCCCTGGGGCTGGCCTCGACGGCCGGAGCAGCCATTATCTGAATTAATACCAGGAATAATTTCTGGATAAGCAATATGATCGGTCTTCGGGTCAAGGAATTCGTCTGAAGAAGGTACTCCTCGGCGATTGAAGCATTCTGAGGGCCTGCCTCCCGTAGTTCGTGGTGAAAGAATGTAAGGTTAACAAGATGCGATAAGTTGCGGACTGGATGCCTCCACAAATATTGACCAAAGCAAGCCACAGGTGAGCCACAATGCTCAGGTACCAAGGCAGCCAAGGGTCAGGTAATACATGTGGTGGGTTACAAAATCTGTGGTCTGTGTGTTTCCAAGTGGCAGGTACGTACCTCTCCGGCTCAGCCTCTTCCATTAGCTGCCAAAAACAATCTTCTTTCCTTGCTTCATTTGCTTTTTAAACAGCTCCCAACACTATTCTATTCAGACTTGGGACGCGGCGCGCATAGCGTCACTTGTCCCATCTTAGAGCTGAAAAGCCACGGCGACCGCCCGAGAGTGATTTCTCGATACCAGTTCGCTATTTCTTCGCCGCTGTTTCCAATATGATGAATGGTGCCAACGGCCATTATGGCCAGCCAGTTCCCTGGCAGGAATACAAGAGCCCCGATGGTCGCGTCTATTATTACAATACTATCACGAAAGTGACGCAATGGACTAAGCCCGAGGAATTAATGACACCAGCTGAGGTATGTTGGACCATCCTTGCCCTCTATTTGGCTCCATAGACTGACCAGATGGGGTAGCGCGCTCTTGCGAACCAGCCATGGAAGGAATACACGGCCGAGGGTGGGCGCAAGTATTGGTATAATACCGAGTCGAAGCAGAGTTCCTGGGAGATGCCCGACGTCTATAAGAAGGCGTTAGGCCATGAGAGCACGCCCGCGACACCTACGTGAGTATAACTACCAACCCGTTCTACCCATGCTAGTTACTAACCTGACATTAACAGTCCGGCTACTCCTTTCATTCCTGGCGGTGGGTTTTCAAACTCGGGCTATGACCATCATCGCGATCACCGCGATCACCGCGACCACCGTGATCACCGTGATCACCGAGACAGCTTTCCCGAAAATCGTCAGTTAACCTACGGCAGTGATCCTCGTGTCCAATCATTCGTCCCTGCAAGCAACGAACCCGAATACGCGACACCCGAAGAAGCCGAGGCCGCTTTTGTAAAGCTGCTCCGCCGCAGTGGTGTCCAGCCTGACTGGACCTGGGAACAGGCCATGCGAGCCACGATCAAGGACCCTCAGTACCGCGCTATCAAAGACCCCAGAGACAGGAAGGCTGCCTTCGAAAAGTATTGCCAAGATGTCATAGTCCAAGATAAGGAGCGCGCGAAGGACAGACTGACCAAGCTACGGGCTGATTTTGCCACAATGCTCAAGAGCCATCCAGAGATCAAGCATTATACGCGATGGAAGACCGCTCGTCCTATCGTCGAAGGTGAAACCATATTCCGCTCAACTAACAACGAAGACGAACGACGCCAGCTGTTCGAGGACTACGTTGTGGAGCTGAGAAAGGCCCACCTTGAGCACCAAGCTAGTCTTCGAAAGAGCGCTATGGACGGCCTCATTGATCTGCTTCCAAAGCTTAACTTGGAACCTTACACGCGCTGGTCAGAAGCTCAAGGTACACTCAAAGCAACTGCCCCCTTTCAGAATGAAGAAAAGTACAAGACTCTTAACAACTACGACATCCTCACTGCTTTTCAAAACCACATCAAGTCCCTCGAGAGGAAGTTCAACGAGGCTCGCCAGGACCAGAGGAAAACGAAGCTCCGCGTCGAGCGCAAGCACCGGGACGCGTTCATAGGCTTACTTCAAGAGCTTCGTAGAGCTGGGAAGGTCAAGGCCGGAACGAAATGGGGCCAGATCTATCCGCTTATCGAGAACGACGAGCGATTCAGGAATGCGTGCGGTCAGGGCGGTTCCACTCCTATCGATCTTTTCTGGGACATCGTCGAAGAAGAAGAGCGTGCCCTGCGTACAACGAGGAATGACGTGCTTGACGTTATGGACGTAAGTTATCTTCCATTAGCGTATTCCAACTTTTCATGCTGACTTGGACACCAGGACAACCGTTTTGAAGTCACTCCCAAAACTAGTTTCGAGGACTTTTCTTCAGTACTCAAGAATGATCGGCGCACTGCTAATATTGATCATGATGCATTATTATTGATCTTTGAACGGGTATGTCTGACAATCAACCCATTCCTTTCTTTGTTTGCGACTCTAACATCTCAATAGCTCCAGAAGAAGTCTAAGCGGTCCGATGAGGATAAGCATTCCGAGCGCCAGCAGAGAAGGGCAGTGGATGATCTTCGCTCTTATATCAAGCACCTGGATCCTCCCGTTGTTGCTGATGATACTTGGGAAAAGGTTCGACCGCGTCTTGTGCGTGCTGCCGAGTTTCAGGCTGTCGCATCCGAAGACGCCCGCCGCGGTGCTTTTGAGAGAGTCCTGAGACGCGTGCGGGATCGGGAGGAGGAAGATAGAGATCGAAATAAGCGTCGTGAAAGGTCTCCTGATCGTGGTACGTATCGAGAAAGGGAGAGAGATCGATCTCACCGTAGTGAACGCCCACGGCCGTCACGGCACAGTCGGAGTCCCGAGCCTGATGCATATGAAGCCGACCGACGCAAGGCCATCGCCGAACGGGAGAAAAATTATCGTAAGTCCAGCATGGCTGAGAGTCTGTTGTCTGACCGTCGGGCATCGGATTCGTACCGGGATCGTGAACCTCGCGACCGCGATCGAGAACGGGAACGTGATCGGGAACGTGACCGAGAGCGTGACAGGGACCGCGAACGCGATTACCCACCTCGACCACGGCGTGACGAGGCTCCAAGTTACTACGATAGAGAGAGGAGAGACCGCGAGGAAGAACGCGAGAGAGTGTATCGCCGCCGCGTTGAGAGGGGCCCGGTTGAAGAGCTGCCCTACGGCGACGAGCGTCCAACATCGTCCCGGCGTCGGAGAGCCGAGGACGATGATGCCTTTGATCGTCGTGACTCGAGAGAATCCAAGGTAAGACTCATTTATTATGCTGAAGGATTCAACTTGTTAACACTTGCCACAGAGGTTAAGAAGAGAGAGAACACCGCGTGAGCGTTCCCCCCACCGTGATATTCGTCACAAGACTAGGACACCGCCAGCAGTCCAGCCGCCTCCTAAAGAGGATCCCGGTGTCCATTCTGGAAGCGAAGAAGGTGAAATCGAAGAGGACTAGTCACCTATAAACAACTGGGAAGTCCCAGCAGCCGACCTTCGCCCTACGCGTCCAATTGCCATCTCGACGGCGTAAAGGAAGCCTTTCATATTTCGACTTTTTAATATAAACACGGTCGCAATGTCAGTATTAAATAGACACGAAACGAAAGCCGGGTATGCTGGGTCGTGGACGAAATAGGAGACGAAGCAAATAAAAAAAAGTACGTGTGTCAACTTCCGACTACGTTCTTGATGGGCTTAGATGACTTGGTGCATACGGATGCATGCAGCTCGGAACCACATCGTTTCTAGGTATGCCATACCAGACGCATCAACAACGATATGCACAAGAAGATTGAATTGTTACTGTATGTTCATTTGCGCCGACTTCGCCACAATCGTTGGCTGTCTACTGGAGGATTCTCACCAGTCCATAGGATTTCGAGGACCGGCTTTCGACGGTCGTTTTACAAACGGAGCGGGAACACTAAGAACTACCTATGTAAACCCGGTGTGTATCGTCCCTCTAATCACCTAATAGACAACCGTCCTTCAATAGATAATATAATGGCTTCGTTTACGTAGGCCGATATGAATTAGGCTTCTGGTATGTTGCCGTGAGTAGAACCAATATATGTGAATAATACGAGACAATAGCCATTGTAGCCTCTAGTCATCGTAACCCCATCTATATGTGTGTGCGTAGGTACGTACGCGTGCGTGTCTGTCAGACTGTGTATTGCTACTATGGTAAGGCGAGACCAAAAGTTCATGTGCTATTGACCTTCTCACTCGTTCATTCACACTCTCACTCTGTGTATATGTGTCTATACATATGTATACATTGTTACTACGGTAACGACATCCGTGCTGTTGGCTGGCCGCCAGGCCGCCGTCTACCCGGCCCCGTCCGCATAACCCGGCCCGTTCGGCAGCGCCGGCCCTTCCCTCCGGGTTGTTCTTCCGGCTCGTCCCTCCGGCTCGTCCCTCCGGCTCGTCCCTCCGGCCCTCCCCTCCGGCTTGTCCTTCCGGCTCAACCTTCCAACTCAACCTTCCGGCTCCGGGCTCTCCATTGTGCGACACCTAAACCCGTGACCCAAATCCAATTACCATAGTTTGCGCTGCGTTCAATACGGCTTCAGATACATACGCGTTCCAAACACCCTTTACTTGTCTAATCTGTACCAAGCCACTGCCATCATATCCCCTCCCGTCTATCTTCCTGCCTTACTACTGGGCTGCCGAAAGCCAACATCATCACATTCCGATTCTCCATATTACTTGGATCCAACCATAATGAATGAGCTGAAAGTCACCCCGAGCATAGCCTGGGAGTCGCATTTCCACTACTCAGGTGATGGCCTGCGCTATGGTAAATTAGGCATCCCTCGCAGGCCAGTCGAGGGCCTCGAAGAAGCCTGCGACAAGCCGTCCGCAGGCTCCGAGCCCTGTTACCCCGACACCTGGTTCGAGGCGCAGTTGAAGCTTTACGGCGTGCCATGGAAAGAGGGCGAGGACGTGAAGAAGGTCATGAAACGGGGTATCCAGGAGGGAAAGGTACGTACCTACACATCTTCCCTACGGAAGTACATTTTTCTTTCTTGGTAGCGACGGCCTGACTTGCCTACTCACTCCCATTCATCTATCTAGTTCAATGAGCCGACCCTAGAAATTCAGGCGATCGAAGCACTCCTAAAAGCCAAGTACGACCAACTCGAGGAGTCAAAAGAAACGCTTCTCGGTGAGTGGAAGGCCTACGGCCAGAGCCGGCAGGCCTGGTGGCGAGCCGAGATGGATCGGTCGCTGTTGGTCGAGGCGGAGGTGAAGAAGAAGAGGGAGGAGGAGGGGAAGAAGAAGAGGGAGGAGAAGAGGAAGACGGCCCGGGAGGCGCGGGCAGAGGTGGACGTGGCCGAGGACGAGGCGCGCGACGCGAGACGGGAGGCCAAGGTCCAGGCCCGGAGCGAGGAGGCCAAGGGACAGCGGCAGCGGATGGGAATCGAAGCAGTCTTGAACCCCGAGTAATTGTCATGGATAGCCTAGGTGCGGGCCGCAGATTCAGGGACGTGTGGGAAAGCTAAACGGTTTGTCCAAGTAATCGTTCACAGGATGCAACACCCGAGCCGGCTATGTCTTCGGTTTTGGAATTACGCTCGAGTAAATAGGTAAAATGAAAATCGGTTTACACTGTCATGTTGGGAACGTTCAACCTGCCGTGTCGTGAGATCCCCCACTCCCAGATACCTGTAGGCCGAATCTACCCAGCCCCTAATCCTCACCCAGCACCGCCATCAATAGCCGCAAGCGGAACGCAAGTTACTCCCGATACTACAGTCGCCGGTTAGTAGCTTTACGTTGGGGGAGCATTTTCCTTTCTAGTTGGATGAGGTACAGGCTCACCTCCTGAAAATATAGGTAAACTAAACAACAGCACCCCTAGCTCTAGTTAGGCCGTTACGATGGTATTACTTACCCTTGAGGTTTCGCCGGAGGTGAATAGCCGGAAGTTTTCTCCCTTACCAACAAACCCCTTGTCCTACGGTCTGATCTGACACAATATCTCTTTCCGGTCGCCTGAACCCTTCTACCATGTTTTACTCAGTAGAACTGCTCTCTAGGCGCATGGCCTAGACCACGGTGCCAGCCAACGTTGTGTTTCTCCTTTTTCTTCTTCTGTTTTCTTCCCTCTTCATTTTGGTCAATAGCTAAAAAACCCAGCATCTCTCTCATATTATTGACACACTCTCTATCATATACTCCTACCCCTTGATAAGTAGTGACGTTGGGTACCTGCTTTTGAATAGAGAACGTCCGAGAGGCTCACAGGAGTACGTAGCGTAGGTGTAACTTGCCTTTGAGAACCCAATGGATGTTGAGAGGAAAAGCTTTGTTAATGAATCAGTTTCCTACACTTAAAATATCATCTAGGTCGGCATCCGAAGTTAGTGGATGGCACACTTCGCGGCAAGTCACCTCGCACCTCACATGTCAACAACGGCCACTCAGAATAGAACACACGTATCTATTTCACTTTTTCTGCGTGGAATATACGAGCTATCCTATAGCTCTATTCACTTGTGAGCAGGTCTAGCTGCGTGAACGAATTATGTGACAGCATATGCTACACTGCTCGCCGTCGTGTCTGACGGTAGTCACCCACTTGGCCCGTTCGTCCCTCAATCTGCGGATATGTGAATTCCGGAAGACTTCGTTGAGCGCAAAATCGAGCGCTGTGATGCCACGAAGTACCTCCCTAACACTGACATTAAATCATGTATTCATGATTCGCAACCTCCGCAGGACCAGACAAAACAGGGGATAGACTGCCGTCGGAGTCGCTAGTCATCCGGATCTTCGTTGCCCTCTCCACCCTCTGAATCAGTGCTGGATATCTCGTGAGAACCGTTGCCTCCTCGGCGTGCCCTTTTCTGCTTTTGTACGCCTAGAACGCCAGGGCCTGATTCTTGGTGGGCATGTCGATGATGATTATTGTGGCCCTTGTTACGGCCGTCATACCAAGGGACACCCTTCTCAAGAGCTGTCTTCTTCCAAGAAGAACTGCCAATCTTATTAGCGATGATTGCCAATGCCACGACAGAGCATTATAACTTACATAGTTGCCGCTCATTTTCTGTTCTTGATCTAACTGGCTGTTAAGCTTGTTAATACGGGGTCTGTAGTTGGTTGGATCCCGTCGGAAGGTGACGTCAAGGTTCTTCAAGAAGGTGTTGCAGCCGGTAAGAAGCGACTCTGGCTTATTGGCACGGGCATCGAGACCCGGCTTGCCATCAAAGACGATGACGCGATCCGCCAAGTAGGTAGCCATGATGAAGTCGTGCTCCACGATGAAAGCCGTCTTCTTAGCGTGCATAATGAAGCGCTTGATGACACGTGCTGCGATGATACGCTGTTCAGAGTCCAGGTACGCAGATGGCTCGTCGATCAGATAGATATCAGCAGGCAAGCCGAGGGCCATAACGATAGCCACACGCTGCAATTCACCACCGGACAGGTTCTTCACCTCTTGGTCAATAAAATCATCTAACTTGAGAGGCTTGACGACATCAGTCTGAAACTGTGGAGAGAGGAAGGCCTGCTTGATCCTCTTGAAGAATAACTGGCGGACAGTGCCCTCGAACTTGGGAGTGATAGTCTGCGGTTTCATGCTGATTCTCATCTCAGGAACCTGCTTGGAGCTGTCGGGCTTGAGGGCACCGGCTAGTAGCCTACAGAAAGTGGTCTTTCCGGTACCGTTCTCTCCCATCATGACAAGAATCTCCGAATCCGTGAAATCGCCCGACTCAATGCGAAGCTTAAAGTTACCCAGAGTCTTCTGCATCTTGGGATAGCTGAAAGCTCGGGCCTTGTCAGCCTGAAAATCATCGGCACCCTCCGATATGCGGAAGGTCAAAGATTCTTCTCGGAATCGGAGGTTTTCGGTCGGGATATGGCCGTCGAGGAAAATGTTGATACCTTCGCGCACGGAATGAGGGAGAGTCACTACACCGTACACAGCCGGCTTGCCGTACAGACAGCAAATATAATCGGAGAGATAGTCGAGGACGGACAAGTCGTGCTCGACAACAATGACATAGTTGTCTGGGCCGAGGAGGGAGCGGATCATTCGCGCCGCGGACAGACGCTGCTTTACGTCCAGGTAAGAAGAAGGCTCATCGAACATGTATACATCCGCCTTCTGAACGCAAACGGTGCCAATGGCAAATCGCTGCAACTCTCCACCAGATAGCAGGTTGACCTCGCGATCTAGGATATGACGAAGCTCAAGAACGTCAAGGACATCTTCCAAGTTGTCCATTGCAGCTCTGTGCTTAAGCAAGAACTTGACAGTCTTGTCGGGCGTCTTCACAGCTCGGGGCAGCTGGTCGACATACTGAGGTTTTACCACAGCCTTGAGGTTGTCTTCCAGCAGTTTGGTGAAGTAGTCTAGAGCGCAATAGTTAGTTTGAGAACCCAGCCGCACGAACTTCTTGCTAGGCACCATAGCAGCTTACTCTGCAACTCAGACCCCCTGAAGTATTTGATGACATCTTCCCAGTCCGGCGGATTTTCATATTTGCCCAAGTTCGGCTTCAGTTTACCGCTTAGAATCTTCAATGCCGTACTCTTGCCAATACCGTTGGTCCCAACAAGACCCAATACCTGACCAGGCCTCGGCGTTGGAAGTCGGTGAAGTTTGAAGCTATTGGCTGAGTAACGGTGGGTAACCTGGGTATCAAGGTTGGTCGGCAGGTTGATGATGGTAATGGCGTCGAACGGGCATTTCTTAGGACAGATACCGCACCCTATACACAGACTCTCGGAGATGAATGCCAGTTTCGAATCGGGGTTGACTTCGATACACAGCTTTCCGCTGCGGACGACCTATAAAGTTCGAGCATGAGCATCCCGCTTCATGACGTTGCAGAACTTGATACAGAACTTGATACAGAAGCCCAAAGAGGAAATCCTTCAAGAACTACAAAGCAAATGGAAAGGGATTCCTACCGGACACGACCTCTTGCACTCTTGACGGCATTTCTGGCTATTGTAAGTATCACGAAAATTTCTCGGGGTCATTTTGATTCGACTTTTACCTTAGGCTTGCACTAAGTAGAAAATGGTATGTCAGCAACATGCCAGATCACCACACGATACGTTTATAGATGAGACAAACCTTATCATCATTGACAATGGCGATACTATAGTTGGCAAGTTAGCTAATCATCTCATCAGGCTAGGCAGAGCTCTGCGACAAGCAAGATAAATGCAAGGCTGCCTACCGGGTGAGTTTGGTGGCCATGGTTGGCGATCGGATTGCCGGTGGGCTCCTTGACTCGAGTACAACGAGTAGAGCGGCGAACCTTGATTCCGGAAGAAGTAAAGGGACTCAAAACCCGGAGGAGGAAGACTGGAATCGGTGAAATAGAGACTGGAATCGGGTGTTGACGCCGTGTCGGAAGTGAGGTCAAATTGGCCAAATGGTGGGGTGTCTAGGGCATCGACGAGGGGTGATTTTGTGGCGTAGTCGAGAATACCAGCGATAAATTTGCTAATTATGAACTAGAGCGCGGTGATAGGCCAGCTGGCCCCCTAGCCACACAGGACGCCATCCATCCATGATGTTAGCCTCGCCTTGGTCAAACACCTAAGTACCTAGCAGGCCTAGTCCGGCGTTTTGCACATAGTACACATACGCATCGGTACGTTGAGTTCCAGGTGCTTTCTTCCCCTAGACACTCCAAGAGTCGTACCTAGGTATACCTGGCTGTCTTTCTGCTGTATGTCCAGTGACATTGATGTACAGATCTGTACACTTTGAAGGAGAGCATAGGTTTGCAGTGAGCACTTGACAAATGCCATTTGAGCGCATGTTGTTGCCACCCGAGTTCACTATCCACGTATGCCATCCGTGTGTGCTTACCTTCGTCTAGAATAATCTCTCCTATAATAGTGTATATGATCCTGTATCCCGCATCGCTATTGTCAATGCGTAGGTTTTCCGAGCTGCCTAGGCATTTCTGTAAGTTGCCAAATAGGCCAAGCTGACATTCCAGCCTTGTTGCATACTTTCTTGGATATTTAGCGCTGCTGTATGCCAACGTTGACGCTCGTCATTAGTGACCAATTTGAAGAATGTCGCCATAATCTAAGTAGATAGAATGTTGGGCGGGTACGTGACTCATTTGTGCAACTCGTCAGTTTGTTCGAGGAACGTCACGAAGCTTGTCTTTACAGCAAGGACTACATGGATATTCGTCCAAGTACCTGGACAACTCGACCACTCGACAAGGCGTCTGCCACACGCACACGGGTATGCTAAGACAGTACATTAGGCACGGATTTGACTCAACTTGAGGCTCATCGTCACTTTAGGTCACACGCAACCGTTGGAAGCTACAGGAGTAGTTAGTTGGCTAGCATTGGCAAATACCAACTCCTACGTCGTAAGTAATGCCAGCGATGGATCGAAGATAGAATCTCGGTTGGTGGCGTCGGGCACTCTTAGTCGAGTAAAACGTGACAGCACACGTATAACCCATTAGACCATTTTGCCTGCTGGCATGCCGAAAACACGTTGGTTCTGACTTGGATAGGGGTGAAAATGAACTTAAGTTTCCAACGGTCTAGAGAAGGACAACTTAATAATTTAGCTACCTGGATGGGGTCTGTATATATTGCACGAATGCGAAAGACGGGGCCTCAAGTATAAAGAATTGGCCTCGTATATTTGTAACCTACCTAGGTAAGCAACGAGATACGTGGGGCCGAGAAGTAACCAACATCCATAGCATAATAAGAGTTTACCCGGGGTGGCATGGATGTGGGAAGGTTTTGGTTCGTTCTTTACTGCGTTGGTAGTTGATGGCAATGCCTGTAAGCAACAGAGGCACGCCAGCGATTAGCTCACCTCGAACAGAGCAAAAGTTTGGACGGTTAATGAGATGCCGCATTTGGCAAGGCAATTGCTCACTTGAGGCTGTACCACACCTCGACGTCTCGTCAAGTGGTAAAGAAAGAGTTTTTCAAGCAGCGTCTGAGTTCGGTTGTAGGTATTAGGAACTTACTTACCTGCCAGCTGCCTGCTTAGGTGAGGGACGGTTCTACACTACGTTCAGCGCACAGACCACTAGCGCTGCTCCGAGACGCGTAGCCCTGGAGGTTCGCAGGTTTAGCTGCAGAGGCAATTGGCTGGCAGCTGGTGGGCGGTGTAGCGGTGTGGCTGGTGGGCGGCACAAAAACCCGCGCTAAGCCAAATTCCCACTAGTTTTTCAGGCTGCTCTGTCCCACGCACCGTCCACTTTGAATGTTCCCTACCGACCTGCTAATAACCACCTACAAATGTTCCAGGTCCATTTCCGCCAGTTTCTCACCACCCATCACCCACAACACGCACCATACGGGGTTGTCCCCGTACTTCATCACCTTCATATACCCGTATCCTTTATTGCTTTTCTACTCTGTGGGCTCAAGTGCATGAGTTGTAAGTTGTTCTATTCTTGCCCTGCCCCAGTCCTGCCCACCGCACAAGGCTGGCGGCCGTCGCTTGGCCGCGTACTTGGACATCGAATCCATCTCCGTTTTCATCACATGCGACCCTGTCATCGAGGTTAGCATTGCATTTGAGCTTCTTAGACGCCTAGATATAGATGGAATCGCTCGTTCTCGATTCTCTGGACACGTCGAGAACCTGTCATCCGCTGTGCCCACCCCTCATCTGCGTCAATTCCTTATTCATCATCTATCAGCCTCGCGTCCATCAAGAGACGACCTGATATGCGCCAGTTCCATTGCCAGGCTAGATTCTCGTGTTTAATAGTTGTTTATGGCGTTGTCTTGGTCGCTGATTTCGGCGCTGCCCGGCAATTATGCTAGTGTAGTCCCTTCCACCGCGAATGCTAGCTAACCTCGTCGTCATCTAGTGGACTGTGGTGTCCACGATCACCATGTCGAGCTCGCCGGAGCCAAGCTCGGTCAACGGGCACGTGTCGCCAGCGGCAGAAGCTGATACGAGAATAATCCTTGACGATCGTGTCAGCGAGAGCGACCTGTCCGATGTACACGAGAACGCCGCATCCCCCGCCCCTAACGAATCATCCCAAGATGTCGAGCCTGAGCAGGATTTCCAAGATGCTGCCGAGTCCAGCGATAATGATGACAATAATGCTTCTGATGATGCAGACTTTGACGTGGACGTGACGGGAGATAGCCCTGCTCCATCACAAAGTGACGTGCCCCGAGACGGCCGATCAACTTCCAACGATTCCCGTCGCGCTCCAAAGCGAAAGGTTGCCGCTGATGAGGACGACTATATAAGGGAGAACCCAGAACTGTATGGGTTAAGAAGAAGCGTATGCTAAATGATCAGAAACTACAAGCCCCTTACTAACGCTGTTTATTAGTCCCGTCCCACTAAGCAGGCCAAGATTGTGAGCTATTATATGTCTATTGCAGCGTAACCAGTTGAGCACGTGCTAACGGCTTCATATTCAGGTTGAGTCTGATGAAGAAGATGGTTCTGATTCTGATGTTGTTCCAACAAACCGTCGAACAAAAAAGCTTCGGGTGGAACAAATTTCGCAACAATGTGAGTTGTCTCCAACCCTGGTATCATCGTCATCGGGCTGACCATTCGCGACGCACAGCTTCTAAACGAGGCACGCCAGCAAGACAAACTCCTGCTAATGACTCTGATTCCGATACGTACGGAGGAGCCCGTGCCCGAACGCTCATCAAAAAGGCCCGCCGCCAACAGTCACAGCCACAATCATCTTTATTGTATGCTGAGAAGCGATGGTCGAACCGAAGAGCTGCCCAGCAAGTGCAGACTTACCAAGAGAGTGACATCGACGATGAGGACGATTCCGAGATAGCACCGAATTACTGGGCGGGCGAAGACCTTGCCGAAGATACGCAGTACATCGAGAAAGTTGTTGGCCATCGCGTTATAGATGGTGGCGAGATGACTCCAGATTCTACAAGAGACGACTTTGAGTATAACATCAAGTGGCAGGGAAAGTCCTACCTTCACAATACGTGGGATACAATGGATGTCCTACGCGGCTACCGTGGAGTTCGCAAACTCGAGAATTACTACAAGCGGACTGTCATGTACGAAATGGACTTGAAGTTTGCTGGTGACGACATCCCGCCCGAGACTCGAGAACAATACATGCTAGACAAGGAGCGGGAGCAAGATGCCTTGGCAGACTATACCAAGGTGGAACGAATTGTCACCCAGAGAAGCGGTGATGAGGGCAGAGAATACTTTGTGAAATGGAAAGGGTTGACCTATGAACACTGCACGTGGGAGCTTGCGTCCACCATCGGCGACGATGCTGAGGACAAAATCGACCAGTTCCTCGACCGTCAGTCACGATCATGGACGTCCGATCGATATGAATCGAGCCCAACAACCCGAAGCAAGTTCCTCAAGCTCGAGAAACAACCTAGCTATGTCAAGGGAGGCGAGCTGAGAGGATTTCAGCTTACTGGGTTGAACTTCCTGGCTCTCAATTGGTGTCGAGCAAACAATGTCATCCTTGCCGATGAGATGGGTCTCGGCAAGACTGTCCAAACTGTGGCTTTCCTAAGTTGGCTGCGCAATGAGCGCAAGCAAGAGGGTCCGTTCCTTATCGTCGCGCCGTTGAGTGTCATTCCTGCTTGGTGCGATACCTTCAACTTGTGGGCTCCGGATCTGAACTATGTCGTATACCTTGGGAATGCCGAGGCGCGAAATACGATCCGAGAGTACGAACTGATGTTTAACGGCAACCCCAAAAAGCACAAGTTCAATGTTCTTGTCACTTCTTACGAGTACATCCTGATGGATGCAGACTTCTTAAGAACTATTAAATGGCAGGCACTTGCAGTGGATGAGGCCCATCGTCTGAAGAACAAGGAGGCCAAGCTGTACACTGAACTGATGAGCTTCGGCGCGCCCGCTAGAGTTCTTATCACCGGCACCCCAATCCAGAACAACTTGGCCGAGCTATCTTCACTCCTTGACTTCTTAAACCCAGGCAAAGTCCGCATCGATGAAGACTTGGACACTCTGGCTGGCTCGGACGCGCAAGCAAAGCTCCAAGACTTGCACCGGTCCATTGCACCTTATATCCTGCGCAGAACCAAGGAGACTGTGGAGTCGGACCTGCCACCTAAGACGGAGAAAATCATCCGTGTAGAACTATCAGACGTTCAACTTGAGTATTACAAGAACATCTTGACAAGGAATTACGCCGCCCTCAATGAAGGCAATAACGGCCAGAAGTCTTCGCTGCTGAACATTGTCATGGAGCTGAAGAAAGTCAGCAACCATCCGTACATGTTCCCAGGTGCGGAAGACAAGGTGCTCAACGGAAGTGAACGGCGCGAAGACCAAATAAAGGGTCTCATTGCCAGTAGTGGCAAGATGATGTTACTTGACCAGCTCCTCGCAAAACTGAAAAAGGACAACCATCGTGTTCTGATATTCAGTCAAATGGTGAAAGTGCTCGATATTCTTGGGGATTATCTTCGATTACGCGGCTACCAGTTTCAGCGGCTCGACGGTACCATCGGTGCTGGCCCGAGACGCTTAGCGATCAACCATTTTAATGCCGAAGACAGCTCCGACTTTTGTTTCTTACTCTCGACAAGAGCTGGTGGCCTAGGCATCAATCTCATGACCGCAGATACAGTTATTATATTCGATTCCGACTGGAACCCCCAGGCTGATCTTCAAGCCATGGCAAGAGCTCATCGAATTGGACAGAAGAAACCTGTTACTGTCTATCGCCTTGTTTCTAAGGAGACCATTGAAGAGGAAGTCCTTGAGCGGGCCCGGAACAAGCTTCTGCTTGAGTATCTTGCCATTCAAGCTGGCGTGACAGACGACGGCAAGGCATTCAGAGAGGAGTTCAAGCAGAAGGGTCTCCGAATGGATGAGGCCAAATCGGCTGACGATATCCAATGGGTATTGAAGATGCGATCTCAGAAGATGTTTGAGCAATCTGGTAATCAGGAGCGACTGGAGCAGCTTGATATTGACTCCATCTTGGAGAATGCCGAGGTAACTAAAACCAAGGTTGACGACAAGATCAATCTCAGCACTGGAGGCATCGACTGGGACAACTTCATGCAGTACACCGATGTCAAGGTGGACGATCTTGCTCTTGACTGGGACCAGATCATACCTGCCGATGAGCTAGCAGCCATCAAAGCTGAAGAGGACCAGAAGAAGGAGGACGAGTACCTTGCGAGGGAACTGGAAGCGAGCGCTCCTCGGCGAGCTGCGCTCAAGAGCGCGAAACCAAATGGCGACTCCGAAAGGGCCGAACGTATTGCTAAGAAGCGGGAGCGAGAGCAGCAGAAACTAGAACGCCTGGAGGAGCAGCGAGCTATGCTCTCGGATCCGCGACGACCTCTTAACGAGAAGGAGACGCGTAACCTTATTCGAGCATTCATGCGCTACGGTTTCATCGAAGATCGCCCGGACGAGCTGCTCCGCGATGCCCGCCTAAGTGATCGAGATCGTGACTTTATCAGTGAATTGCTCCAGGATCTCGTCTCTGCGTCCCGCGAAGCCATGGAGAAGAACAATGATGAGATCCGCGCTCAGGAACAGCAGTCAAAGAAGAAATTGACGAAGAAGGATATCAAAGCGGTTATGTTCGACTTCGGCGAGGTCAAGAAAATCAACGCTGAAACAATCCTCGACCGGCCTCCCCAGATGCGACTTCTTCGACGAGTTCTTGGTGAACTACCAGACTTCGGGCTCTTCCGGCTCCCGGAGGCCACCAAGGCCGCACACTACAGTTGCGAATGGGGCGATAGGGAAGACGGGATGCTTCTCGTTGGTATCGACCGCTATGGCTTTGGTGCCTGGACCCAGATCCGGGATGACCGGGACCTAGGAATGCAAGACAAGTTTTTCTTGGAGGAACATCGCATTGAGAGGAAACAGGAACGAGAACATACCGAGACTAAAGGTGCCAAAGCTCCTGGAGCTGTCCATCTCGTTCGCCGGGCTGAGTATCTGCTGTCAGTCCTCACGTCTGTCCACTCAGATGACGTGAATGCGCGTAAGGTTGTTGAGAATCATCATCGCAACAACAAGAAGTCCGCGCACGGCCTGTCCAACGGGCATCGTCGCTCGGATAAGGCTGGTTCTGTCTCGGCTTCGCCTGCTCCCCCAATGTCGAAGAAATTGTCGCACAGAGACAGGGACAGGGACCATGAACGATCTCATTCTCGCGGAGATCACCATCGGTCACGTAGCAGTATAGGTGATGTTAACACGCTAAGACCCGATTCGAAGCGGAAGCATAGTGGCGAAGTAGACGATCGTCGTCACAAGCACCGCCGGGTGGACGAGCTCCGCCGGACAGATATTAGCCAACAGGAGGCCGAAGACGAGGATGACGAGAGGAACGCGCCTGTCATCGAGGCACTGATGCAACCCATCTGGACACATGTTGAGCAGGTGGAATCATGTACAAAGGCCAAAATTCCTGTGGCCAAGGCTAGAGCCAAAGTCTTGAAGTCCGAGATAACTGCTATCGGCGACTTCATCGAGAGTCTACACAAGACTTCGGGTCTGAGGCCCGACCAGCTTGAAGAGCTCAAACCAAAGCTATGGTATGTTAAGTACCGGATGGAGGAGTGTCAACCCATGCTGACCCATTTGACAGGAGATTTATTTCTAAGCGAATTCCGCCCTCCGAGAAACAATCATCTAGCAAGCCAGACAAGGAGAAGGAGAGGGACAACAAGTCCCCGTCCCACAAGTCGAATGTCGAGAAGCCCGGGTCGCAACCGGGAATGACTGGCCCACGACTGGCAGCGCTGTATCAGCAGCTGAAGCAATCCGACGAGAAGAATGACAGTGGTCAGAAGGCAAAGGGCTCCGGCTCAGCCATGACCAATGGTGGCTCTGCGCGTAGTGAGCCGCCCAAGTCGGTGCGCGCGAAGTGAGACGGTCACTCGTGAGATCAAACATGGCGATGGACTATTTGGGGTCAATTGATCAAGTATATTGCATTGAACGGCGTTCCGGTTCGGCATCTTAGACGAAGGCGAGGTCTGGAATCAGTGAATTCATACCCAGCAAAAGCATCGACGTTATAGGAAACCTGGAGTTCTACGGTCGGAATGGCTAATCATTTCCGTCTTGTCTATATCCGCATGTCTCTGGTCCCTCGGGTACGACCAGAGTGTTCTAGAGGAGAGTAAAGGGAAAGAAAAGAAAAGAAAAGAGACGAAGAGAGCAAAGAAAACGTCGGTGGCTCGCACAGTATCATTATACGACACCCCCCGAGCTCACATCGCACATAGGCACACACGCACACACATACAACACCATGCCTTGCTCAAGATACTCCGTCCTTGCTTGCAAACTTCTCGGTATGCTATTGGCGGTGCGAGCAGCAATAATGGGAAGGCTATGTGTGGATGGAGCGAGGTCTCATTTAGGTACTTGTCATTGGCTTGCTTTATTACACAGTCGATCGGCGCGCATCAAATGTCTTCCCCTGGGGGAGATGGGAGACGGGAGAGGGATTGGGACACCCATCTGGAGCTCTATAAATGGACTAGGCAGCCTAAGGTACTTACTTTATATGCAGTATCTGTCCCCTGCTTCTTCCGCCGGTCTCTCTACTTCCATGAACACCCAATGATGTTTTGCCGATGGACATGTACAGCAATACATGTGTTTGCAACTGCAGTGCTTTTGTTTGTTCGCACGTGACTTGTTTTTCAGGCTTTTCTTCCCTACCCAGAAGAGAGGAGAAAGGCTGTATATGTCGGCTGTGGTGTGTGGTCGTGGGAATGCTTTGAGGCATAAGAAAGTGCCTGCAAGGGAAATAGGGTAATTACTAAATAATCGATTACTTTATTGACTGAATTGTGTACAAAAGACACTCAAGTGATATATATATACATACGTGTACGTGTGTGTGTGTGTGTGTGTGTGTGTGTGTGCATTCACGTTGCAGGGTCAGCCGTCTATAATCAAGGGCTATAAGGCACCATGCATGATGTCTTAAGGGGTGGCGTCGTCTGTCAATCCCCAACAACTAAATAAATACCTGCGTAGATTCGTCCATCCCGTAGATAACGTATCATTACACACTACCTAGGAGCAGCTACGGATGTATCGATGGTCCAAGAGATACCACTGTCACGTGGCAGAGGGGGGGGAGTCGACACATAGGGTGAGATGGGATCAACAACACCTATGTATCAGCGCTGGGCCGTTCTTGACCATATAGGTCAGCTCATCTCTGCGTAGTCATCTATGTAACTGGCACCTCGTTCTGCTTCTGCTCAAGGTAAATACGTCTTGTTTTATTTATTTACTCGCGCAGCGGATACTCCTCCCTCCCGTCAGTGTCGATGGCCAAGCCTCGCTTGTGGGGGCAAGGCGGCCGTGGGTGATGGGTATAATACTGCCCGTCTTGCCGAACTGAACCTGTTATATATACATTTGCTTTCTGTTTTTTTCATGTAAAGTGCCCATCGGTGAGTAGGACGGGTATGTAAAAAAAATATGATACAGGAGGAATGGCCGGGCTAACAATGCTTTCCACTGTCCTCCTGTCTTGTCTTGTTTTGCCGTGTCCTGTTCTCCCACGCCCGGAGCTCAGCGACTCTCTCTCCCACTCTCGCGTGCTCTCTATGCTAGGATCCGCCTGCCCGCCCTTGTGTATGTGTCAGATGTCCGCCTCCCTGGTCTGGCAGCTCGGAGACTGGAAGTAAGCAGCCAGCCCTAGGACGCACGCGCGTTCCATTTGGACGTTGCCTCTCCTATGCACTCACTGCGCAAGAAGAAGAAAGAAAAAAAACCGTCAAGGGCCAACAAAACACAACATCATTGCCTGTCTGCCTATTCAATACAGCCTGGGCATACCCTAAATGCCCTCGAACGCCGCGTTTTGCATGCCGAGCCTATGTCGGGCTTTTCACTCCTTGCGCTGTATCTGGTCCAGGGCCCCCGCGCGCCGTGTAAATGCCCCAAGGCTATGTAGCCAGGAATGATCGAGCTGCCTCCCTTGATTTCTTCCTTCCATGCGTGCGTACTTGCGCGTGTGCGTGCGTGAACACCGGCCCCGTCTTGCCAAAGGAAATACACGTACACCTGCTATGAATAGAATGACATCGCGTGGCCCTTGGCATGTACAACGTCATCCACGGAGGGAAACGTCTATATACAACGGATGGGGGGTGAAAGGGGTATTATTATTAGCAGTGCTATTGTGGTCATATGTCGCCTACATCGACTTCTGCCCCCGGCGCCCGGCTTGTCGTCCAAAAACCGAGTATCTAGCTCCAACTAGCTTTACCGCTTGGCAGGAGGGCGAGGTAGGGATACATCTAGTCGATCAGTGACGCGTAGCCGCGCGGCTTAGACGAGGGCGAGATGGTCTCGTGCGGGGACGAGGGCGCGCGTCCGGGCTGCGTGGGCGTCGTCGGCGGTTCGGCCGGGTAGCTGTCGCGCTGGAGCTGCGCCTCGACGGCCTTCTGTGACTCGAACGACTCCCGGGCCGGCTTGGACCTGGGCCGCAGCGAGAACTCGTCGCGCATGATGTAGGAGCGCGGCGAGGGAGGCTCGGGCTCGGGCTCGGGCTCCCACTCCCGCTTCGCGGGCACCTTGGCGGACGCCTTCGCGGAAGCCGCGGTGTTCGCCTTGGTGGCCTTGAAGGCGGTGTTGATCGTGGCCTTGGGCTTCGGCTCCTCCTTCTTGGCCGGTTTTCTCTTGCGCTGCGGGGCCTTCTTGTTGTCCTTGGGGGCTGCTGGGCCGGTGGCCGCCTTGCCGTCCTTGCCGGGGAACAATAATTTGCTCTGCTTCTGTTGCGGTTTCGTCGCTGGCTGAGCTGTCCGCAACTTAGGACTGGCACTAGGTGTAGGAATACCCTGGACCTTCTTAATCGACTGTGGTATCGCCTCAGCAGGAGAGGGGTCACGTGATTCGTCCTTGACAGATACCGATGCCTCAGGTGTGTTCTTCCTAATCTCCACCTCGAGCTTGACACCGCGAACGTCTTTCTCGTACTGTTTCTCGTCCACCACCACCGTTTCCTCGTCATTCTGATCGTAGCGCGGTAGGTGAACAAGCGATGCGACATCGTCACATTTACCCCGTACAACTAAATCCCAACAATTTTTCAAATCGGAGCCAGTAGGTTCCGAATCCAGGTTGATCCAGGCAGTGATGCCGTCTTTTCGTTCCCTCGTCACCCGACACATATCTTTCACCATATGCCGTACACCCGGGATCTTCATGCTGGTACCGACAACAACGACGGCGTCCGGCCGAGCCCGTATATCCGCTCTGACAACGTTGGCGATGGCCTCCTCGTCAGGGTTGTATTCATTGTAGAGAACCATTCGCGGCCTGAGCCTTCCAATACCGTGACTGCGCTTCCCAGCGTGGGAGGTGCGCACGTTGTCCGTCTCCTCACATCCTTTACATAGAGGTGCTTCGGGGCCCTCGAAGAGCGAGCCGTCAAAGTCGAGAATCTCGCTGCATTTTGAGCAGACCATCTTAGCCAAACCGCCGTGAAGCTGGATCGTCTTAGGCCACGGCCCCTTTGGATTTAACGGTACTGTGGTAGCAAGAGGTGGCATAGCGGTATCGAGGCCGTCGACGTTCTGTGTGTAAAGCCGTAGGAGCCGTCCCTCATTTGCGAGCGAGGCAATCATGTGATGGAAGGGAGTAGGCTGGGCCTTCTTGGTTAGGTGGGAGAGGTCGCGAACCATATTATGGAAGGACGACGTCGTAGAATCATGTTTATAAACCGAGGCGTCGAAGAGGTGCTTGCCGGAACCCTTGAGCTTATGGTCTTTGGGCAGAGTAGCAAAAAGGCCTTTGGACGAGCGAAAATCAGGAACTGGTAGAAGGAGTTAGCATATCATAAACATAGCATGGAGGAAGTGGGCCCAAAGGGAGAATAATAATAATAATAAAAACATACTGCCCGCAGATACAGATATCCCAGCACCGGCAATTACGACAACCTTCTTCTTTTTGCGCAAAACTGAAGTCAGCCGGACCAAGAGTTCCTCATCTTTCTCGCTCTGCTCTGAGGCAGCCTTCAGGTCCAAGTATTCGGTGGTGCGCGGCTTGCATTCGACACGGCGGCGCTTTGCGGGCGGCGCGCCGTCGGGGTTGACATGAATCTCACCCTCAACGGGTTCGGACGATTTCATTGGCGATGCGCTGCCCGAAGGAATGGTCGAGGGCGGAGAGGGAAGGCGGCGGATGTCGTAGGGAAGAGATGTTCGGGGAGACACCGTCGGCGAGCGTGAGAGTACGGAGAGCGGTGATGAAGGTGGATGGGAGGATGGAGGATCAGAAAGATCGGACGCCGACGAAAGGATTGAAGTATCCATTTGAACGGCAGGAGCTGTTAAATGGGCCGTTGAACGGCAAGGGCCTCAACTTAGTTTTGTCAAAAGCTTCTTCGCACAAGGAAGCTGGTGCTAGCAGCCTAGTCTCGCGTGGTCAAGGCGGTTGGCAATGATCCCAGAGATTGAAAGAGCAGCGGGGGAGGGAGAGTTCCAGATACTACCATGTCATTGCACAGGACTGGCGATTTCCAAAGACCAGTGGCACCCGATAAACAAGGTAAGAGAGTCGTGAGGAATCATGCGTTCGCAGTCGAAGAGCATATGATTGACTAAGGGTTCCTTGACTGGCGACAACGAATCCAGGCGGTCGCAAATAGTGAGGAGTGTAACGGAAATAAGGTTGCGGACAGCTGGCGCGTGTTGTTCCGGTTGGCTGTTCCGATTGTAGGTTGCAGACCTCAACTTGGAGATATGTAGATGCAGGTGGACAGGACCGGGAGCGGAGTTTTTATTAGGTAGGCTGGAGGTTTGACGGCATAGGTGTAGGTAGGTTTCTGACCTAATTAAAAGGACAATTGTTTGGGGAAGGCTGACCGAGTCTTTTGGCTTTCGGGGTTTTCGGTGGTGCCAAGCAAAGGACAACAGGCTGAGGTCTTTCTCTCCCTCTCCCTCTCCTGTTTATCCCCTCCAGGTTTGGAACTAATCGATAGGGCCCCCAAGTCCACGGCTGGAAGTCAGACAGCCCAGTCAGGCTGTGCTTTTGGGGTGTTGGTACTCTATGTGCCGAGTATGCTGCTGGGTAGGTATTGCTGCAGTGTAGAGTTGTATGAGTATGATATGGAACTGGTGTTAATTTCACTGATGTTTTATGGTTCGGTTCATAAGTCAAGTAGCGTTTTCAATGGCATGCCCCTATACCCCTGACTACGTATGTAGCCCACCTACATACCCCTACTGTCTATTCAGCAGCGCCAACGGCAGAACGGTTAGCATTGTAGGTGTATATCTGTATAATGTCCTGCAACACCAGCGCACCAACTGATCTTGGACTGTCGCCCTGTGTATGTATGTGTGTGTATATATATATATATATAGATTCCAGACCCCATGACAAATTATCGCAGAGGTGACTGAATACCGAATAATTCCTTAATCTCTTCTTATCAGGCCGCAAGTTCAGTTGACTGAATCCTCTGTCCTTGCCCAATTAAATAAATCCCTGTATCAAGGTAAGCACGACGAGATCAGCTACCTAATGTTAACGGACTGCAGTTAATGATGAGTGCGATTTTGCATTGGCTGCTTGGGTTGGACTGAATTACGCTGTTGGGTGAAGGCGTCGGCCTCTCAGGCTGTGTATTGATCCTGATCCATTGGCGCAGAGGCGGGCGCGAGACACACTTGAGCCTCGGTTGCCCCGTGGTTGCATAGGAGAAGATCTGGAAAGCGATGTGTCTCATCACCGGGATTCCCACCTAAATATGGGGTTAGCTGGCAGTTGGCTGGCCTTGCAAGCCACGTCATGGGCGTCTGGGCGTTTTTGAGCGTTGACCCCTGCTTTCTTGGCAAAGAAAAGCTTTGGCTAAGTACATACGTCTTGCTCTTGGGAGGGCTGGTTGGGAGGGCTGCAGGGCCAGAGGGCCTGAAGTGGAAGGCCTGGAGGCGAAGCTATGGGGCTAGAATGTCCTGCTACATTACGTGCACACATTGAACTTTTAACCCTTCCAGTTACAGAGGTAGAAAGTACCTAAGCCTTGCTTGACCAGGTAGGAGGTTCAAGTCTGCCGGTACCCTCCGCTCGCGTCATTGGCGCTATCGCTAACTAAAGCCCCATTGTGCAAGCTTAATATGTACAAACTTACCATGCCTCCCTACCACCTGTACTGTGTACCCTAGGAGGTAGCTAGACCACGACGCGAAAATTGGCTGCATTTCATCCATCCATTGATATCCCTCGCTCAGCCTTATGCTTAAACCACCAACCAGTCCACGCTTCGTGCACTCACGACATAGTTCGTTGCCACCTCTCTCTCAATTTAGAATAGAGGGAAGGTTCACTTTCTGTCTTGTCATCCAATTATTCGTTACATCCGTTACTCTAATCTCTAATTCATTTTCGATCTTGAATACGAACAGACGTCGTACCTAGACGTACTACGGTGGTCGGCTGGGCTAGCTAGCTACCTAGTACTGGCCTCCACCTTTTCCCACGCCGCAGGGAACAGCCGCATATATCACTGCTTGTGTCCGGGGATCTGTCTCGAGATCTCTGCAACCTCTGATATCTGATGGAGTTTGGTCCGTGACAGTATCTTCAAGATGCCACTCATCCTTGACAATCCAATGGGAGGAGAGGCCATGCAAGTTGATCTGACCGACGTTGACGACCTCTTTGGCGATGGAGCGCAGCTTGCCTTACATTCACGGGCACCGAGCAAACGCCTACGCCAGAGGCTCGACGAGCTTCGCGGCCGTGGTTGTTGCCAGTATTTCTTGACCCTGTCCCCATCCTCTGCCTGCCCGCAGCTGCTAAATCGCTTATAGGGGAATCGCATGGTCCAAGTCGGGCACCATCGCCTCCATCACACCTGATGGTCACTCGTTGCAGTTGAGATATATCCGCGCCTCGGCCAAGGACGCGTCGTGGAGTCTAAGCGATCCTACTACCATCACGCCGTGGTCCAATCTCTCCGGAGGGCCCATCGTCCATCTCAGTTGGGGCCCGGCAAGCTCTGAGCTCGCCGTCATCGACGCCGTGGGGAGAGTCATTATTCTAAACTTCAATGCCAACCTAAACCGACCTACGCCTTCGCGGAGATGGGAGGCCGACCCTCTTGATGATCTCCATGCCGTTGTCGGGGCCTATTGGCTGCATACCCTACCGGCACCTAACCCTAGGGTAGGTTTTCAATCATCGACTCCTGTTCATTTGAATGCTGACAATGCCCGAGTCGGCCCCCTTTACTCCTTTCTATTCGTCGGCCGTAAAACATCCGAATGCGAACCAGTACGGTTTTCAAATGACCCCAATTCCCTGCACTGGGCCGTGGCATCCGCTTCCTAATAAGTCTGCTCTTGTCTGCGTCACCACGAATGGCCTCCTCAAGTTGTTCTTTAGCCAGTACAGCGGTCAGGTTCAAGATACCAGCTTGGAACTCGACAGTGTCACCTCAGCAGACGATCTTGTAACCCATGCTGCCGTGTGTTCTGATAAGTGTGAGTTGATTTCGTCGTCTACCCGCTGTCCGGTGACTAAGCCTTGCCCAAACAGCGAAGACGATATTCATTGCTATGGCCACCATGTCAAAACAGCTTCGCGTTGTTCAGGTCGGCATTCACTGGTATCCCAAAACTGAAAATGCGCAGGCCGCCGGCCCAGGAAGCCAGCAAACAATAACCCCCATGCTCAACAAGCGACCCATAGCATCGGCGAGCTGGTTTGAATCTAATGGTAGCGAATCTCACCTCGACGCGGCCATGACCAAGATTTCGCACATGGAAATGCTACCTGCTATACACAACGCGGCGGCCAAGGAGTGGTCGCCCATGGCTGTATTGACAGTACGGTCCTTTATTCCAGAACCAAACTCTCACTACAACCAAGAAGTCCAAAGCGTCATCGACCGATGGGAGCTCCTCGCGGACCAGCCTCAAACCCTCCATCCAGCTTTCGAACAGCTAGGGGCGAGGAGAAACAGTACTGGTTCCGCACTACCTGTATATAAACCACCTCGCCCGGTTTGAGAACCTCCAGCTAACACTTTCCCTAGAACGTCAACAGGCTTAAGAAACTCGATCCTATCATCGTGAACAAGATTGTCGTCGGAGTCAACGTGTTGCATTTTGGCAGGGTTGTGTGTTTCATTTACAACGACGGTAGTGTAGAATACAGGGATCGGTTTACCATGACTGAGTTGTATCGTGAGGCCAATTTGCAACGCATAAACTCGATCCTCGAAGCAGGCTTTACCCAAGGCGGAGAGTCGTCTTGTAAGTGTTTCTCGTGGATCTCTCTCAGTCTCTGTACTAATGGGGTTTTCAAGGCCTTCAAATGGCCTTCTCGCCGTCGAATTTCTCCCTGGTTCAGCTGTATGAGGATGGACAGGTCAAATGGCACCCCATCAACTACACATTGGCAGATCCCCAGTCTATTACTGACGGTATGTCCCAGAAGACGTATTTTAACAACTCACTGAAAACTAATATCTATATAGCTCAACTCTCGGCTGTTGTTGCGGGTTTTACAACAGCAACAGCTCAAGTCGCGTCTACCAGTGGGAACATTGATGATATTTTAGCCGTTGCGAGGAGTTTTATTCATAAAGAGAGTAAAGTTTTCATGCTCCGTTTTCGATGCCTTAGAGCGTTCCAGCTAATGGCATACTAGATCTCGCAGTCGACTGGGTGAAGACCATGGTCCAGATGATGAAAATGACGGTCGACTACTCTGAAGAGGCACCGCACGATCATCTTATTAGGAATAGTATATTACAAATGTGTCTCGGTATTCTCAACCATCTTGGCTGGAAAGGAGACTTCCAGCCGCGAACGCCCTCGGGAAAGCTTTCCATGGTGGCGGTGAACCTGCGCAACATAGTCATTCTGGTCAGTCTCGCAAGTAACACTAATACTGTCAAAGGTCAACCGACTCCGCTCGATGAACCTGGTAAGTCTTTCCTATCGGTTAGTCTCTTTTATCCCGACGACTCCTACTAAATAGTTCGTATAGAGGTTGTCAGCGCCTTAGCTGGCTGCGTGAAATGGTCGGTGGATCTTCTTTGCTGGCTCTGTGACTCGCTGTTCTGCCTTCTCAGTGACTCGAAATTCATGAGTCTCCTCAAGCAGCCTCAGTTAGCGCAGATGACAACCTACTTACACTCGAAGAACGAAGTCGCCTTACACTTAGTCATGTGCTCGGCAACGCGTGGTCTGCTCTCCGCCGTGTGCCGTCGCATCACGCTCCTCCACTCGTTCTCTACCAAGGCTATCACCTGGTACGAGAGCCGCGGAGGAGCTGATGTGAATAATGCTAACGCCCCTCACGGCGCCCGCGGCACCCCGCACCCGGCTCTGTACTCCTCCTACCGGGTAATTCAGAAATACACCTCGTCTGCGCTAGTGAACGCTAACGACTTCGACGCACTTCTCACCACTCTGGGCACCGATATCCGGTCAGCCTACAGCACCACACTTGCGGTACTTGGGGAACAAGCTGCTCGCAAGGCCAGCCACCAGCCGCCGCCGCCGAACCAGAACCCCAACGCGCCCAAGCCGGACCTGGCCCAGGAGGCCATCGCGCGCGCGCGGCAGCACTGCGAGCTCGGCATGCTGGTGCTGCAGGCGCCGACGTCGTCGTTCGTGTCCGTGCTCGACAAGTTCTTTAACCGGGACCTGCGCGAGTTCCGCGCCCGCTGCGACGTCGCCAAGCTGTACTTCGCCGACTTCGAGCTGCTCGAAATCGACGACCAGCCGGCCGCCCTCCAGAAGCGCCGCGCCAAGCGCTTCAAGGTCGACCTGTTCAAGCGCGTCCCCATCACCACGTCTACGGCGCGGCGGGGGACGGGGCCGGGGACAGGCGGCCAGCAACAGCACCAGGACGCCATGCCGTTGCGGTCCTGTGCGCGCTGCGCGAGCGTCATGGAGGACGTCGCCCCCATGAACAACAGGCCCGGCCTGAACTTCCTCCTCCGCCAGCAGATGAACTGCTCCTGCGGCGGCCGCATGGCCCTGCTTTCGTCGCACGAGAGCTAGAGGTAATACCGTGTCGGCCGGCGGCCCGTCCGCAGGAATGCGAGCCGAGAGAGAGCTAGTAGCGGAACTATCGTGGTCAGCGGTGGTTGAGAGATGATGATTTCAGAATACAGGGGAGTCCAGGCTGGAAAGCCTACTTCTCCAGCGGCGTTTCCCTGGCGCGTCAGGCGGTTCCTTCAGTCCTTCAAGCGTATCCTTTATGGTTAGGGGGCATGTCTAGTTAGAACTTCAATGTTATAGGTCTAATCAAACTTCATAGCGGAAGCCGATAGATATCTGGGTTCACCTTCGTGTTTTTCTTGTGAACATCTAACTCGGTCTAGCTAGTTTACTACCTATCTCGTCCACCTGGTGGCACATACTTGCTTCTGCGCCTTTTACTAAACTCACTCGACTATCCTATGCTGCCGCAGACTTTCCCTCCCTCGTATATCCCTCTGGGGGCCCTCGAGTAGAAAGTCAGATGTTAGGGGGGGAAAAAAAACCTCGTTATCTCATAACGTCGTGACGAACAAGCCCCCGGGAAAAGCACACATCGCTGACCCGATGAATAACCGACCGTCCCCCTCCATACTCAAAGCACGAGGTCGATCCGGCCGTCCTCCTTCGCGTGCGGGGCGACGCCGTAGCGCTTCGCCTTCAGACTAAGTCCGGGAGCGGGCGGCGTAAGCTTCATCTTCATGGTACGTGGTACCCATACGAATGGAGGAAAGGGCGGGGGGAGGGGGAGGGCGGACACAAAACTCACCTCCACAAGAGATTCCCCGTGTTCACCATTCGCATGACGTCTATGACGCGGGCGACGGCTTCGCGAACAGTAGTAGTACCCGTAGTACCCTCGGGGGCATAGGCGGAGTAGTCGGAGTTAGGGCCGGGGTTGGGATTAGGGCCGGGGTTGGGATTGAGGACAGCAGCAGCGGCGTCGTCCTCGTCGTTGTCCTCGTCGCACGAGAGCAGGAGCGCGTCGGCGACGCGGTCGAAGGCGGCGACGAGCCGCCGCAGCTTGTCCACCGACGCCCGCACCGCCGCGCCCAGGTCGCGCTGCTCGTGGAACAGGATCGCGACCGAGCTGAGCACGCTGCCGGCTTTCTGGGGGGGGGGGAAGGAGGGGAGTTAGTTAGTGTAGGAGTAAGAGTGGTTAAGGGTTAGGCGGAGATGAGAGTGGGGGGGGTAGTGGTGAAATGGGGGGTTGAGTTGGGAGGTGAGTGAGTGATTGAGTGAGTTAGTTGGGTATTGAATGAGACTGGGTGAAGCTATGGGCGAGGCTATGAGGGCATGAGTGAGGGACTATGTGAGGTGTTGAGTGAATTCTGGTTGAGAAGCTTATCAAGAAAATGAGTTGAGTGGCTGAGTGAACGTGATGAGTGAGGATATGGGCCAAAGTGAGTGAGTCCGTAGGTGAATTGCGCTTGGGATATCACTGTGTATACGTATATACATACCATCTCCTTCTTAAAGGATATCAAGTCGTTAACACTATTTGACCGTCAGCGGCATGGCCCCCATGATTCCATCACAGCTTTGTAACCAGCGAGGCAAGGGTACTAGACACTGGAAGGGGCGGCGACGTACATTGAGTTGATCACAACGGCCGTGACCCACAACGTCTCATACAACGGCGAGTCGACAACCCAGGACGGCAGCTTGACCTGCGCGACAAACCTAGCATGCGAGTGTCAGTTCTGCGGACCGAAAGATTTCCCTCTACGTAACACGTTGCGGCACGTACTCGGAGAAGCCCAGCAGCGTTCCCATCCCGCTCGTCAGGATCCGCACCTCCCAGTACTTTCTGAGGCTGGGGAGCTGGTCGCTTTGTTCGGCCTCGGCCTCGAGGCGCGTCGAGTCGATGTACTTCTCGAAGTGGTAGAAGAGCGTCCTGCGCTGCTCTGTGCCACGACGGAAAACCCATGTCAGCATAACAGACGAGGAAAAAGAAGGGGGCTTGTTGTCCAGTAGACACCGACCTTCATCGTACGCGGCACACACATGCCCCGAAATGTCCCTGAAGCTGCAGATCAGGGGGTCGGAGATGGGAACATGTTGCTGGTCGCTGGGGAGGCCGAGGCTTTGCTGGACAAGGACCTTGGTCCAGAAGCGTAGAGACTCGGCTTCGGTTGGGTCGTCGCTGAGATTCTCGATCTTGTCGTCCCAGTGCATGAACCAGATGATGAAGTTGGTTAGGGTCTGGTATTCTTTCAGGGGTGAGGTAGGCCACCAACTATCATGTAGTCAGAGTATTTCTCTATTGGGTGTGTGTATGTGTGTGAACCTACTTCGCTGCTAACAGAGCTGGGTCAGTGTTATCAAGTGCTTTGCGTACATCTTCGCTAATATCCTGCCTTGATACAGGTCAGTATGCGGGGACAGTTCTTTTTTGTGAGGTTTCAAGCATACGAGGCAAGTTGCGCGTCGACAATCTCCCTCCCTATCTCGTAGTTCTTGTTTTGCCCGTCTGGCCAGTGGGCAAAGATTGGGCGCAGGTCTGGGATGACCAGTCGTTGACCCTTGAGCTTTTGGGCCACGATCACTTTCTCGTTGCCGTTGCCGTCATACATAGCTGAAGAAGGAGGGCTTGTAAAGGGGCTTGATAGACCGGTATACCGATATATGTTGATGTTCAGGTCGAGGAATGTTGCGCTGCTTGCTTGTGTACAATCTAATCGGCCAGGGCACCACGATCTCTTATATAGAAAAAGTTCTAGAAAAGACTCTCATTATTCTCAAGTCTGTAAGCTACAATCTCGTACGTATGTTCAACTGCGTACACCTTCCTCGCACGAATCCCCTATCACTGCCGCGTATTCGGCTTCTCTTTACGGCCTTACCCGATAGATCTCACGTTCCTTTGAAAGAAATACACCATGTACGAGATAGTAGATCATCTTCTCCCAAAGTTGCTACACCGCACGCATACTTGGGTGTTCAGCTTGCTCGGCCCCGTCTACTTAGTCCATTTCCGGGGGCTGACTGGCTTTACCACTGCACTCTGCGCCAATAAAAGTGACTGCAGCTATGTACGAGCAGACGGATTAGGCAAGGCCTGCAGAAGCATAGCTGATGAACTCTATCTAGGTAACAGCCTGGATTCACACCGGCGGCTCACACCGTATTTTACGCACATGTAGGGCTATGACTAACCTCGTTAATCCTCATGCTGGTATCGTAAGCTCGTCGACTTTGACGAGGCATAGAATACCTGCACATACGCAACTGGGTGAAACATACCTATAATGTATGAAAATTCGCCGCCATCGCACATTGGGTGGTCAGCAACGTGTGTCACATGTAACTAACATCCGAATTTTATACGCATGTCTCAGGGTTCCCGTCTCTGCATATCTCGAGGAGACAGCCCGTAGGAGCAGGTGTTGCGGCCCGGGCAGGGCAAAGATCAAGTAGTAAGCGTAGTCGTTATCAATCAGGGGCGAGTGAATTGCTCCTATACCGGAACGGACATACTTATGCAGGATAACTGTCATTATAATTGGAACGATATGGAAGAACTGTCTCAAAAGCAGAAGTGATACTGGGGATACGTACGTAACGGCAAGATACCGTGTTGGTATTGTAGGAGCCTGGAGATATCATAGGTCCACACTTAGACCGACGATGATGTCAACTAGCTTCTGCCGGTGAAACGAGGTCACCGGCTGCTTCAACGTAACTTGTTGATGAGAGCTGTGTAGATCTTAGTTTATCTGATGAACAAGCTTGGGTCGATCTGGGTGGGCGTCCCGGTTGGTTGGATCGCTGGATACTACCTAGGTATGCTGCAGTGAGATTCTTGAGTAAGATCTTGGCTTCCCTGCCCGGCTTACAAAATTCCATTGCTGCATTCGTTTATTAAAGAAAAGGATGCAAGAGTGTTGCCATGGTAGAGCTCTAAACAAATGATCGCTAAAAGCGGTCACCACGACCAAGCTGAATAGCATCGGTCAGCCGGCATACCGGGCGGGCTCGAACGATGCTTTTTGTGCAATTGCATTATCCACGGATCATCGGTGACAATGATTTAATGCACCGATCTCCGAAGTATTGGAGTGCTGGGGAGGGTTCTAGAACTCGTTGCATAACTTCATGCACACGGATCGGAGGCCCATGCTAGCTCTGGGCTTGCTGGCTTGATCCGTATCCGGGCAGTCTTTGTCAGGAAAAAGTTGCACCTCGGCACCATGTTATATTGCCTTGGAATGGGAGTGGACTTCGACCACGACTGTTGGGCTGTAGCTTAATAGCTTCACATATTATTTTCTTTTCGACGTACAGAGATACACGTACTGAGACCGATGACTATTTTAATGTCTTGACTCGATTCCTTTTCCTTCTTTTCTTTCTTCCTCTCTGTTGGAATGCCCGAATTAATCGTCCCCAGGTTTCACTCGTGAAATCTCTTCCACACCCTCTCGACTCCCGCCCATGGGGTAAATATCAACTTTATGCATCGGACATCTAATACGCGTGTTGAATGCTGGTCTCTGACTAGTTCTCGGACCGGTTGACTGATTGACTCGTTAGCTCGTCGAGCCTCATGAATTTCTCGTTTCTGCCCCCCGCCACGGCCGACTCCACCGGCCGGTGGCCCCTGAATAATGTCCGACTGGTGTGCATAACTTATGCAAATTCCGCCGGCGAGCAACAGCATCCGGTGCCGCCATGGTGTTGGCCTATGCCCCGAGCATATATAACAGCGGCGGTCCCGACGGGATTGCTGCTGGAATGTCCATTGCGAATCGCCTCAAGCTTCACTACCTACAGTTCCGGTTACATTGTCGAAGTGCCATCAGGTACCGGTCTGACACAAGGGCAACACCGAATCAGCCATGACGGAACCACCAAAGACACAAGAAGATCCTGCAGCCATGGAAGCTGAGTTGATGGAGAAGTTGGAGAGGCGGCCAACCTTGGCTGCTGCGCCCGACGTGGACGGCTCGACTATCATGCCTGAGCTCAACTCTGACCTCGAATCCGGCCTCAGCCAGCAGTCCACCGTCGAGAAGGGCCCCAACGTCGTTGACTGGGACGGGCCAGACGACCCCGAGAACCCCATGAACTGGCCGGACTCGAAGAAGTGGCTCAACATAGGCATGCTGTCTCTGCTCACCCTCGTAACGTGAGTCCGGCCCTCATCTACCATCTAGGCCTACAACCCCTCGTCCCAATACTGACGTTTCACAGCCCCCTGGGCTCCTCTATGTTCGCCCCCGGCATCTCCAAGATCATGGTGGAGTTCCACGAGACCTCGACGACCACGGCGACGTTCCTCGTGTCCGTGTACATCCTCGGCTTCGCGTTCGGGCCCCTCCTGGTGGCGCCGCTCAGCGAGATCTACGGCCGGAAGCCGCTCTACATCTTCGGCAACCTCTTCTTCGTCATCTTCACCGTCTGCACCGCCGTCAGCAACTCCATCGGCATGCTGATGGCCTTCCGCTTCCTCATGGGCCTCGCCGGCTCCGTGCCCGTCACCATCGGCAGCGGCAGCATCGCCGACGTCATGCCTGTCGAGAAGCGCGGCAGCGCCATGGCCGCCTGGTCCCTCGGCCCCCTGCTCGGCCCCTGCATCGGCCCCGTGGCCGGCGGCTACCTGATCGAGGCCGCGGGCTGGAGGTGGGTGTACTGGCTCATCGCCATCATGGTACGTGTTCCCCTGATTCTGTTACATGGCCTACCCACCCACCTACGTGAGGACTATACCTTGGGCATAACATGCTAACCGAAGACGTAGGGCGGCATCTTCCTCCCGCTCGCCCCCTTCTTTCTCCGGGAATCCTTCGCGCCCGTCATCCTCGAGCGCAAGACCCGGCGGCTGCGCAAGGAGACCGGCAACGCGCAGCTGTACAGCCGGCTGGCGGGGCGCGCGACGGCGGGGCAGCAGTTCCAGCTGGCGATCGTGCGGCCTTTCAAGCTGCTGCTGCTGACGCCGATCGTGACGCTGATGGCGCTGTACGTGGCGATCGCGTACGGGATCCTGTACCTGCTCTTCACGACCTTCTCGTTCGTGTACGCGGAGAAGTACGGCTTCGGCGAGGGCGACAGCGGGCTGACCTTCCTGCCGGCGGGGCTGGGCATGCTGCTCGGCACGCTCGTCTTCGGCAAGCTGACCGACCTCATCGTGCGCCGCAACCAGGCCCGCGGCCTCAGGCACCGCCCCGAGGTCCGCCTGCCCCCCGTGCTCACCGTGCCGGCGGGGCTCGCCCTGCCCGTCGGCCTCTTCCTCTACGGCTGGACCGCCGAGTACGCCGTGCACTGGATCGTGCCGATGCTGGGCGTGCTGATCTTCGGCGCCGGCCTCATGGGCGTCATGTTCTGCATCCAGAACTACCTCCTCGACACCTACCCCCGCTACGCCGCGTCCGTCACCGCCGCCCTGGCCGTCCTGCGCTCGCTCCTCGGCGCCCTGCTGCCCCTCGGCGGCCTCGACATGTACGACGCCCTCGGCTTCGGCTGGGGCAACTCCCTGCTCGGGTTCATCTCGCTGGCTCTGGTCCCGATACCGCTCTTTTTCTACATCTACGGCGAGCGCATACGGCACAGGTTTAACCCCAAGTTATGATTGGTTATGTTCAGTTATGATAATGAATTGGAGGAGGGAAAAGAAAAATAGATTTCAGTGCGATGTCCAGCAGCGCAGCGTTATCGGTACCAGTCATATAGACAGCATAGAGATACCCCTTGGGGACTAATGTAGATATAGCATATAATGACATAATACTTCTTGATTGCTACTTGAGATGATTCTTTTGCGAGTGTAAATACTGCTCTTCGTAATTTTTGGACGAACAAAACACCATCCTCGGGTGAGTTGGAGATTGTCACGGCAGAGGTGACCACCCCGCACCACACCTACATCATCTCCCCCCTCCCCCAACCTCCCCATCCCTCTCACACTCTCTCACTCACTCTCACTCATTCACATATATACAAACACACAGATACAGGCAGCGCCACCATACAAACTTTGATGGTTGTTATATAAGTTGATTACTTTGTATATAGGCAACCTTTACGCATTGCGGACTCTTAGATACTCAAAAGTTTGAACCTATTCTCACCTAGTAATGAAGATTTGAACTCTGCTGTCTATATAAGTACTTAGGTACATATGTCATCGACTTCATCCTCGCAGAGTCGGGGGTTTATTGTCGAGCTAATTTGCCCTAGACTAAGGGACTGTGATCGACAACTGGGCACTTTGTGGACTTGAACTAACGGAAGAATCTTCTGAAGTCTCCGTACTAGAACTACATAGTATAGTTTAATAGGCGGTGACGATGATTTCCGTAGTTATGCTTGTCACTACACGATCTATGTCTTGATCTATCTAGGTAGTGAGCACGTTAACCCCACAGCAATGTGACTTGAGAATTAGCTCGGTTTATCACTCGTTCCATTCACGTATAGCGCGTCCAGAATAATTGTAATCAACATTCACTACTAAGCTAGGGTCATTAGTGGATGGTCTGCACAAGTCCTGCAAGTCTTCAACAGTGCTACCCAACAGTAACAATGCAGAACTAGTGAAATCGTTTGTGTTGCATCGCAGAGCTGTCCAAGCATGAGCCTCAGAGTCGCAAGGAAATGCGGCTGAGAACTTAGGTATGTGATGGCGTCCTCTGCGTAAACCGATGGACTACTAATTACCTGATGTGGGCACGTCAATGTACATGTGAGCATCGACATACGAACATCAACATACGATTGGAGACTCGATACTGAATACTTAATAGCGTAGGTAGTTACCTTTACACAGCCGCCCTTTCTTCAAGCAATTAACCACCGATCTTGTACCAGAAAGTTCCATGGAACGTAACGATAATAAGGGAACAATAGGGTTATCAACGAACCGTAGGTTGTAGACCTTGGGCTTCTAAGACTGATCAGGCATGCATACTGTATGCAGGTAGATAAACCCCGCGCGACCTCCGTCAGCGGTCGAGGATCAATAGGCTGTCTGTGGGGATTGATCTCCCAGTCTCCAATTCCACAGCTAACCTAGGTCTACGAGTACCTACAGTAGTAGGTGGTGTTGAGGAGCTTACCTAACAAGAAACGTTGCTACATATCCAACGAGTCCTCATTAAACACTCCGATTGAGCATCTGATTGTGATCCTTCGCTGATCTCGGCGGTATTACCCTGTAAGTCGTGCGAATAGGTAGTCAAGGTAGTCAATCGTATAGGCCGGCCGGGGCACAGGCGATGCTAGCAAGGATCAGAGGAGAGGAGAAATATCAAGACGGTCTTAGCGTTTTAACGTTGTAGATAAACAATGGCCCGAGCTTTCTAGACGATCCAATCTCGTCAACTAGCCAACTAAGCAGACAGTCTGGGACCTAGGTATGTAAGTGAAGTTCATTCCCTGCTCAATTGCGGCACGAAGCTTGGCATAGCCTGACAGCTTCGTTCTTTGTCATAATGCTCTTCAATGACGAATACGGCTGTGACAGCTGTTGCTTCTCTCAGCCGTCATATGCTAATACGCTGAAGAATTTACTAGCCGCGTTTGTGGCTTAATTGGCGTTGGCTAGATATTCGACCTGTACCTTTAAGGAATCAACATGGAGCTGGGGCTCTTTCGACTAGCTCTGACCGTCCATCCTGAAATAAGGGGAACGTTCGCTGCAAGTGCCTATCACCGCCTTAGACGGCATTTGAGTTGGAGAAACTCCCTCGGCAGTCCCGGCCTCCAGCTATTAGACCGACCTAGTCCGCCTAGCGGGAAGAGATCGTCGTCGGCGGGCCGGTCGTCTTTGTCACTGGTGAGAGGGGGCGCGGCTATCGAATCATAACTGAACAGCGCCGGCCGGTTGCTATACTGGAAGAAGTAATGCATCACTCCGATTATCAACAAGGGTACCGGCATTGAGGGGAACCCGGTGTCTTGGCGGCCCTGCAGAAGCTTTCCTATGGTTTGCTTTTTCCCAAAAGAGAGCCAGCTATCCTAGCAAAGCAGCTCGTTGTTGCAAGCACTGAGGAGATATGCATCGTGAAAACCCGACGTCAACGCCGAGCCATCAAGCCCCCCAGTCGTCTGTTGAGCGGAGTCATGGCATGTGCTTGCTAGTGATATCACGCAATGATGGAGGCCCTGAAGTTAAAAGGGAGATAAGCTCGCCCTTTGTTTTGTTTCTGGAGAGCTGAGGTAGTGGTCACCGAGCTCAGCTATCTCGTTCCCCCTTTACCAGCTTCAAGTAGACTACCCGTCCTCTTAGCTCTTAATTCATAATGAAGTTCTTCAGTGTCTTGCTGGCGGCTCCCCTTGCCCTCGCGGCTCCCATATTGGAAGCAAAAGGGGATGCGGTTCCTGGGAAGTGGATCGCAGTGCTCAAGCCTGAGAGCACACACGAGAATGCCATAAGCCGGGTCACCAGCATACTTGGCGGTGCTACCCCTAGGCACACCTACAAGATCGGTGGCTTCAACGGCTACTCCGTCTCGGCCTCGGACGATTTGATCGGCCAGCTCGCTAACCTCGCGGACGTCAGTACAGCCCACACCCCTATCTCAGCCCGACGTAACTATCAACTAACTGACAGATTCCAGATCGCCTACATCGAGCCAGACTACAAGATCAACATCAATTCCTTAACGACCCAGGACAATGCGCCGTGGGGCCTCTCCAGGATCTCGAGCCGGAAGCCTAACACCACCGACTACATATACGACTCCTCCGCGGGCGAGGGAACCTACTCCTACATCATCGACACGGGCATCTTCGTCGACCACCCCGAGTTCGAGGGCCGTGCCACCTGGGGCGCGACCTTCGTCGAGGGCGACGACAGCCAGGTCGACGGCCATGGCCACGGGACCCACGTCGCCGGCACCACCGGCTCCGTCACGTACGGCGTGGCCAAGAAGACCAACCTGATTGCCGTCCGGGTGCTTGACGCCGAGGGCTCCGGCGAGACCAGCCAGATCATCGCCGGTATCCAATGGGCCGTGGACGACGCCACCTCGAAAGGACGTAAGTTTACCCCCCCCTCCCCTCCTACCCCTTTCCCCTTTCTCCTTTCCTTTACGGACCATCATCCACCCACCGAGAATATTATTCTGACAAGACTGCTGTAAAACAGGAATAGGCAAGGCAGTGGCCAACCTGTCGCTGGGCGGCTTCTCGCTCTTCTCGTCGTCGAGCAACACGGCGGCGGCGGCAGCAGTCGAAGCGGGGCTGTTCCTAGCGGTAGCAGCAGGCAACGACGGGCTGCCGGCGGTGCTGTCTTCGCCGGCGTCGGAGCCGTCGGTGTGCACGGTAGGCGCCACAGAGGCGAACGACTCGCGCGCGTCCTTCTCCAACTGGGGCTCGGTCGTCGACGTGTTCGCGCCCGGCGTCGACATCATCTCGACGTGGAACAACGGGTCCACGGGCGTCATCTCGGGCACCTCGATGGCCACGCCGCACATCACGGGGCTCGGCGCCTACCTGCTCGGCCTCGAGGGCGACCGCGACCCGGCGGCCCTATGCGCCCGCATCCAGAAGCTCGGCACCCCCGACGCCGTCACCGGGGCCCTGTCTGAGAACAGCATCATTGCCTACAACGGCAACGCGGCGTGATGATTTTTTGACTTTACAAGCTTGGGGTTGGTGGTTCTTAATGAGAAGAAGCTTTAATGAATGAAAGTCATGAGCAGATAGGGACGGGCTGTGGCTTCAAATAGGGTTATGACGCGTGAATACGTCATGTTAATTACATAGTACTCCCAAATAGCAATAAATATGCAATTAATAACTACCTAAGATCGCGTCCCCATCATATGGAAGGCACCGAGTTAGAAGATATGCTTATTTTCCCTTTTCCGCTATTCACTCAAGCCCACGTTAGACCTATTGGCGTTCGAGCTCCGAACTCGGAAGAAGACTACTTCGGCTGTCATCTACCTTACGACTTGCCACTCGCCTTGACCAGGCCCTCGTGTTCGCCCTCGGGGACGAGCATGCCGTGCAAGCCTCTATAGGGGGCCACCTCCGCGGGCTTCCACCCGCCTCGGCGCAGCAGGCCCTCGTCCTCGAGCCCGAAGACCTCGACCTTCAGCGGCCGGCAGCACTTGGTCATCTCCTTCTCGCTGTCGGACCCGAAGCCCCACAGCGACAGGTCGCCGCCGGGGCAAGTGCCTGTGCGGGCGGAGTCAGCGATATAGAAAAGAAGAAAACCAGGGCGATTTTGGGCGTAAAGGTGAAAAGTGTGAGTATATATATATATATATATATATATATGTGCAAAGCTTACTCAGCGCCATCATGACATCCTGCTCTGCCAGGAACTCGATGTGGTCGCCCGCCTGCGCGGGGCAGGGGTTCATGAAGTAGCGGCCCTGCTCGTCCAGGCCGGTGACCTGGAAGATGTTGATCACGTCGTGGACGTCGGCCTCGGTCATCCCGAAGGGCAGGACCGCCCGCGTGAGGTTCGAGCGGCAGTGGAAGTCGTAGCCCTTGTCCGAGAGCACGCTCGAGATGTACCCGTCGCAGCCCGTCCCTAGCAGGTCGTGGACGCGGCCGCCGTGCTGTGGGCGTGATTAGCATCTTGTAAATAAGCTCGAGCCTTTGGCTTCTAGTAGGGTAGTGTGCATGTGGAGTAAGGCGTGATATGTGATGGCATGTAAATAATGGCCTGATTTGAATACATCACGAATAGAAGCCCCGTGAGGGACATCGTCTATTCTCCGATGTAAGGAGACACGGGTTATTCGCATGACGATATTCCCACACATACCTCATCGACACCGTACCACGAAAGACTATCGCCTATGATGGTGACCAGAGGGCGCATAAACGGTAGGCAAGACCACAACCTGTCGTACGTAGAGACGTGCGAGGCATGGAGTTGCTTCGTGCGGCTTGCCCAGAACTTCTCGCGGGGATTGTGGGCGTTCCAGAGATTCAGGTCGCCTTTCTCATAGAACACCAATATGTCAGCCGTTTTATTCTTCCAATAACCAAGAGAACCCTCGCGGCGGCCCCATACCGACTTGAGGGCCCTCGGGAGTGCTGATCTTGATGATCGACCCGGCCGGTGCTTTCCAGGCCCTGCCCGACCTGATGGGGAGCGTGAACTCTTGGAGGAGGACGCGAGGCGCCTGCGCGACGGCGCCGTACAGCTCCTTGTCTACTGTCAAAGGCGAGCCAGCCGCGGGTAGATACGCCGGTTTCGGCTTCGGGATCGGCTTTCGGGCCTTGAGGCGGGCCTCCGCTTCTTCTTTACTCAAGGGCATCGTGAGATATAATGAAGTAAAAAAGAAAATTCCAGATCCGACAAGAAAGGGTAGTTTTAATCGTTATTATGTATTTCTCAATTGACGGGTTTTAATCGGAAATCCAGTTAATATATTTATCCTCGGCAGACTTGTAAGTACTGATAACATGAGCGTGAGGAGGATGAGTGGACCTGCGATGAGGGGCCGGTGCACTTGCTAGTCTCTTCGCGTATCATCGTATTTTCTCCAAAGCCGAGGATTGTCATAGATCGAATTCAGACTACGTACGTGATAGAAACTGCATAACGACATCGCGAATTTAATTCGAGAAGGAAAGCTGACATTACCTACCTACACACACCACCTCACTCCAGTTCATAGCCCTGCGGGGGAAGATGAAGGCGTTCTCGATAATAGTTCCCTTTGGTTAAGATCATCCGGGTCAGAAGTGCATTTATCTGCCTGGTTTCCTTCCTTAGACTTACTCAGCGTCTCGCATGTCTTTACATACCTGGGTGTGCGATGAGACTTTGGTTGGTATTTCTCCTCTTTCGGGAGGACTTGCCGAAAGACAATCCATACCTCCCGTTACACACTGTAGGGGCGAGGATCCGAATCCTATCAGACAATCACACTCGCGTTCTATCTCCATCGAAGACCTAGCATTAGCCACTATACGCGTCGCTAGCTCAAGTACACAATCGCGAACTCGGTCGTTCGCCAGTATCCTACCCTGGTAGGTGATTCATCCCCTCTCCTTGCGCATGACAGGCCTATCACTTGCATAGATCCCAGCTGCTCCCCTCGCGCCTCGACATGTGTAGACGTGTCAATAGATCCAGCGTGCTGGGCGAAATACCGCGGTTTGCCTTGAAAAACATGGTCTCGTACGGGTGAATGTTGGTGCCGAAATACTGCCCATCGAACAGCAGATCCAGGGGATGCTGGTCGCACTCGTCGAAGTACTCCGGGCCCTGGAACGCTGACATCATGGCCGAGACCCCGTATCCGGCATCCCGGACCGCGCGGGTGGCGCCCACCTCGGCGTGGATCGCCTGGTGGAACTCGCTGTAGCAGTCGCCGAACGCAACCGTGTCGTTCGCGGTGCCGAAGTTATCGGCCTGAGAAGCGTCGATTGGTGGGTACAGCAGCAGCTCCATGCCGATGTTGTCTGTAGCCCAGATCATGGACTGGACGCTGTACACAGATCGGGGGTCAGTCAACAGCCTTTCAGAAATTCTCAGAAATCACCAGTTATGTCTCGGGGGTATGAACTTTAGATACCCCAAGTGAAAAGCCGCGACCATCAAGACGGGATGAGCTAGGAAGTGCAGAACTCGGGCATACGTACTGCGGGCTCGGGCTACAGTTGACCGTCATGCCCACCAACTTGACGTCTTCGGTAACGCGGCCAAGATAGGCGTCGCTCCAGCACTGAGTGCTCCAGGACGGCAGGAACGGGCCGCGGAGGCTGGCGTTCATCGTGATGAAGCGCTTGTACCTCTTCCACAGGTCGTCCTTCTTCAGCACCTCCCCGAAGGCCCCGAGGTCGAAACAGACGTTCGGCCGCCGGACGACTTGGATGTTGTCCTCGTTGGGAATCAGTCCGCCGACGTCGGTCTCGCCGTTCAGGATGAAGATGAAGTCTGCTGCCCCGTGGAGGCCCTGGCGTAGGAAAAATTGGAGGTTATGGCGCGCATTCTCGGACTCCTTGTAGGCATATAGAATAAGAGGACGTTCAGATTTCGGCGTAGGAAGACTAAGGTCGAGGTCTAGGGAATGGTCGAACTAGGACGAGTTAGCGCTGCCATGCCGCATCTAGGATCTGGGGTGCTTACTAGGGGTGACCCATGGAATAGTAATTTGATAGTCCATATAAACACTAACACTGAGGCAGCTATTATACCGTACTTTTTCGATCCTGCTGTTAATGTTGCCATCATGGCGGGCTCTACTTACGACGCACTAGAGACAGAGGAAGAATAATACTGAAGATACACTTGGAAACCGAGGAAACATTTAACAATCATTGCCACGGATTTCTCCTTGGACGAGTCTTAGTCACGTACGACCTCTGTCTCACCCTGGTGACGCCCAGGGGGCGCCCAGAGGGATGTGATGGACACCTACGAGAATGCCAATACCCCGAAGGCAAGGCCTAGAAGAGTGGCACTGAAACTAGGCGCTTCGATCATGGCGGAAAGGTCTCCTGGGAAGTATATCTGATAGAGATTAGAAAATTTTCAAGAAGGTAAATAGCTAATCTTTAATATACTGCTTCTGAGAAGATTGGCGCTTCGTGTTCAGACGACACTGACTCACACGGTTATTGTACAACGAGCGGCTTCGGCAGCTGGAACACGTAAATGGCGTGGAGTGACACAGCCCGTTTCTAACGGTGACCTGCTCAGACATACGGGTCCGTCCGTGTAATCACGTGGCGTTCGTGACGCAAGGAGGTGAGACTGTGGGTGGAATTTTGGCCAATGGAGAAAGCCCTCCCCAAGACACAGCGCGGCCCCGACCAGACGCGTGCCTGTAACTACAGGAAAGCCGCAAAAGCTGGGATCAACTTGTGAGAAACGCCCCATTTGTTGAAGCTGAAGGCCCTTGGCTGCGCTGTAGGCTGACTGGATGAAAATAGCATACCAGCAGCCAGTTCCATGGGTACCTACAGCCAGTGTGATAGCGTGTTACCATCCTAGTCAGTCTATGCGCGTGGCCGAGCAGTCCTTGCAGAGAGAAATTGGGCTGAGCATATATATTCGTATGAGACGATGATTAGGATGTCCTCCAACTTTATGCCTCATCGTTAACGCGTTCCCTCCTTGAGCGACCGTGACGGCATGAACGAAGCTTGTTCCTGGAGGCGGTCAAGGCAGAACGGATACAATTTGAAGGAGACGGAGTGAGCGAGGTCTCCTGGTACAGCATATGAAGTCTGGGAACACTTTTGTTGGAGCATGCTGGGTGGATAGTGACACAGCTTTTCACTCGCAGGTTTGCGAGGCCGCCCTTAACGTCGTCCATGCCCCCGCATTCGACATGGAAACTTCAACTTCCTCAAGGTTGGCGCGAAGGAGATGGCGGTATATGAATGATTAGGATACGGCCATTTTGAAAGGGTTCTTGAGCATTATAAAGACGACCATTCCTTGAAGGTGAACACAAGGATCCCGTCTATCCCGTCCCTTAGAAAGGCCCGCTGCGCTAGGTATCCTGAGGTCATGGCGCTTCCCCCTTCCGACTTTAGGTAAGCAGTTCACCACGACTCGTTTCGTCTACCTAGGTAGGGTGGGCGCAAGGGCGTCGTTGCGTAGTCGAACCAACACAAAGGCGGTTCAGCCGCACTATGTTGGAGAATCTGCGAACCAACGTACCGTAGATGTTTAGGAGATTGAAGACTGCAGGTGGAAAGATTTCGCTGGCTCGCTTCCTTACGTGATACGCCAACCATTGCCCGTGAATGGATGAAAGGGCCAAGTACTGAAGTATCGGGTACTTTGGGGTTTTGGGTGAGTCGCGCGAACTACCCCACGCCATCTCCTGATTGGACGGCCAATCATTTTTAGCTGCTCCACTGTTTGATGCAGGGCCATCTTGGCGCAAACTGACGTTCGTTACTCTGTGACGACGCCAACAACCATACGGGTCAAAGCAACCTTCAACATCTGCCGGCCTGGACTCTTATACAAAAACCTGTTCCTCTTTCCCGCACCAGAACGCTTTCTCTTTCATAATGGGCGGAGTGTCCAAGGTGCGGAACCGCCATTTTCCTGCGAGACTATTCGAGGCCTCGCGAGGAAAACTGCTAGATGCCGTTGCAAGTTAGCCTACAAGTATACGTTTCTGCACCGACGGGTGAAGAACGCGCTAGGTATCTTCAGTGAGCAGAGATCTCGTAATATATACGCAACCTATGCAGTTTACGAAAAGGCGACTCAACACGAATGACATCCGACTCGTCCTTGGAGCAAGAGGTCGCAAGGCCAGAGCAAGTTTCTACAGTCATGCCGTTACGGAAACGACATACCGACAGCGATGGAAATGGCGACGACGAGCACCGGATAAAGCGAGCGCTGTTGACGAGTGAAAATTTCTCCCTGCTCGACAAGATGGCAAAGAACAAAGGGGGAAAAGCGCTGATGCCTGGCCGGCCGGACTTTGTGAGTGAGGCCTCATCAGCAAGGTTCCTATCATCGGCAACATCTGGTTTTGCTATGAAGATTTTTTAAAAATGGAATCCTTGATCAGGCAACTTCCAAGAAACCTGATAACCTCTCAGAAATGTGTCTGCAACTTATTGGTTCACGTGATTCCGACTTACCTCCTGAGTCGGCATACGAGGACTACGTTGATACAGTTGGAGCAGCCTCTAACGAAGCAACTGTGGTTCGCACGGTGTTACCGATGCTGAAGACCTATTCAAAGGATGGCTATAAATCGGCGGCCGATCAGGCATTTACAGCCTTTCCAAAGGAAAAGGGCTTTAATGATGATCTGTCTGCGCCGCAGCCTGATTATGTTGAAGGCTTCCGAATGGGAGAATATCGCCCATTTCCGGTTGACGAGCATGTCAAGGGTGCCGTTCTTTACGAAGATAACCCCTAGTCCTTAACATTACCGCATATTGTAGGAGAGTTGAAGGGCCCAGGAAGAGATATGGAAGAAGCCAGGCCTCAAAGCGCTTACACTGGGGCAGCCCTTGTTTTTGCAAGAGATCAAGCCCTACCGGTATCTTACATTGGGGGGCCTGACCCCCCTGGACATGCCAGCATCACGACGTTTACGGCGGATGGTACGACTCTCAATGCCTTCGCTCACTATGCCGCTACATCCGAGGACGGCACCCGTAAAAACCATCAATACCCCATTATGTCGACCAACTTGAAGAATTCTCATGCGGACTATAAACGGGGCTACCGACAGCTAAGGAATCAGCAAGACGAGGCCAAGAAGCAGTCAAGTATCCCCAAGGACGAATTAAAAGAACACTGGAGGAACCGTAACAGTGGCTTCTATCCTACCGCCGATGGTATTCTACCTGGGCCAGAGGTGGGGTCATTGGATACTACGAACGAAATTGAAGATAACAACGAGGAAGATAGTTACGAGGTTGGTGAGCGGGAGTATCAGCCGACACTTCCGGCTTCATCCAAACCAGAACGCCAGTCCAACCATAAGGCATCAAACTCGCACTTGGTTTCAAAGTCGATATCCTTATGTTTGGTGTATGAAGGTGCCCAACTCAAAAGATTTCCAAACGACTAGCCTTATCTACATATATATCGATATAAGCGTGGCAAAGAAAGATATCTATCAAGTTGAATAAATAAACTAGTAAAATACTAGTAATAATCATATATATATATATACACTAAAAAGCCTGGATATAAAGGACGGGTTTGGACACGGCCCAAGATCGCATATACAGTAGTGGTGACTTTTAGTATGGCTGCATAATTGTTCATAAATCTCTACCTATGAATCCAACTGCCCTTACCTACCTAAGGTACCTGGGTACTTGAATTAGGTGAGCGGGACTAAGCCGAGCTAGGTAATGAGCAAAGGCGGCATTGGCGCTAGCCCCAGATCAGCCCCGCTGCCTTCCTAAAATGATCGACGCTCAATTGGGAGGTGCAACTCCCAACTTCGAGGGGCACTCGAGTACCGAAGCTTTCTCATGTCTATGGACATTACCTGTCTACTAACCACGACTTGTTGTCCGTCTGAGACAGACGAATGAACACAACTGAACGTGGATATATAAAATCAGCCAAGGATCACTAGAACTACCTAAGACGGTACTGGAAAATGGAGAAGCTTCCTGCAGAGATTCTGCATAATATTCTCAACTTCACCCTCGTTTCCCTTTATGGCAACAAGAATCAGCTCCTGAGCCTGCGTACCACATGCAAGGCTTTCGACGAGATCCTCCGCCCGTTCGTCCTACGTACGCTCCAATTAGACTTCACGCGGCTTGACAAGCTCCAGAGCAGCATCAGGCTGCCGGACGAGGATGCGTTGCGCCGGGTAGGCCACCTGTGCCGGGCTCTGTACGTAGACATGATGGTGGTGAGAGATGATGGTATGGTGTCCGCAGCCACGTGAATTTCTAACGAGGAGTGACCCCTTGGTCGCATGGACTAATACGCCCCATCCCGCAGGTGAGGTCAATTTCCTAGCCCAGCTCTTCCACCGGCTGCCTATGATGGACCCGTTCATATCGCGGCTTCGCGATCGCTACTGCATGAACGAGGAGTCTTTCAGCGAGCTCGAGTACAGCGAAAGGCTAGAGGACATGCTCGAGCATGTTCCAAATCTCTCGGCCGTGCGGGTGAGCCTGCCCTTCCAACTGGTGTTCACGTCGCCGGGCTACTGCCGGGCCGCGACCATGATCCTGGGAAACACGCTCCGGGCGCTGGCGGGACGGCCGGAGGAGTCGCAGCCCCTGCGGACGCTCGTGGTCGAGAACCTGGCCGACATCACCGTCCGGAACCTGTGGTACAACCCGCTGGATGTGAAGAACATCATCGACGTGTTCCGCGACCTGCGGCACATGGTGCTGTCGGTGCGGCGGCAGGAGCGGGACCTGAACCACAGCCTCGACTTCCACACGCGCCTGTGGCAGATGATCGAGACGGCCGAGAAGCTCGAGAGCCTCTGCCTGGTCGGGCTCGACATGGACGAGAAGCGCCTCACGCCGACCAAGACCTCGACGGAGCGCGACTACACGCTCGACGACTGGGAGCTCCGGATCTCCATGCCCATGACCAAGAAGCCGCTGCGGTCGGTCCTGCGGCACCTGACCTGCCTGGAGCTGCGGCACGTCGAGGTCGTCGGGTTCGGCCTCGTGGCCACGCTGACGTGCCTCAGCGGCTCCCTGCGCGAGCTCTACCTCGACGGCGTCTACCTCAAGACGGTGCACCACCCGGACGTCGACGTCGAGATCAACGACGCGCTCTGGGTCGGCCTGCCCAACAAGCGGCCCGGCACCAACGCCCCCTGGGTCGCCGTGCGCCTGCGCCAGATGGGCGCCCGCCTGCGCGTCTGCCGCGCCAGCAACCTCGGCTACCACCAGTACGTGCTGGGCGCCGAGCTCGCCTACGAGCCCGCGCACGACCTGGCCGACCCCTGCGGGCTCGGCCGCTCCCTCGAGCAGCGCTTCGTCGAGGTGGCCACGGGCATCAAGCAGCCGCCGGCGGCGGCGGCGGCGCCCGACGGCGGCGCGCCCGTCGTCTACTGGCCCGAGGTCCCGTTCCAGGACTCGTGGGCGCTCGCGGACCGGGAGCGGCAGCCGCCGTCGTCGGCGTCGGGGACGTCGGGGACGCCGGGGGCGTGTATGCGGGGCCCCGCCGACTGGGACGCGCGCCTGTACCTGGCGACGGAGCGCAACCCGACGTCGGCGTGGAAGCGGTCCATCGACGGCCAGTTCCCCAACGGCAACCCGTTCACGCTGAGCGCCCTGCACGACATCGCCGACAACGCCTACATCGGCTTCCGCCACCGCAACCGCCTTCTCGAGCTCGGCGGCGGCGGCAGCAACGGCAGCGAGGGCAACGAGGGCGGCGTAGGAGTCGGCCCCGTCGTCGTCGGCGGCGGTGACGGCGACGAGGAGGGGGATCTCGGCGTCGATCCGTTCTACGCCCTCTACGGCCGCCACGTTTCTCCCGGCGGCGACGGTGAATGAATGAATGATGGTGGCGATGAGGAGGCGGAGGAGGGGGAGGGCACGGATGGGCGTGTCGAAGCGTTGCGAATGGCCGTGTTTGAACTTGTTTTGCTTAGGCTGATGGCTGGTGTCATTGTAACTACCTAAAATATTCACTTTCCACGGTCAAACATGGGAATTTTGTAGCAATACCCCTCTGTACTTAATGAACCCCCCGGGTAATAGTGCGTGGACGCCACACTAATCGCTTTTCTTAGAAGGAAATTTGTCTCTTCAGGGTCGATGTTCCTACGGAGCCGGGCTGCGATTCCTGCTTAGGATAGCTCACCAGTTCGTGGGGAATCTCAAAAAGAGTATCATAAAAACCGTTTTTGGTGGTGAAAATTGACATGTGCGCATACGAAGTCTAGTGTTTCCGGTAAAAGTAGGTAAGAATAAGCACGAACGGCAGAACTACAATCGGGGGGAATAGGCGTTTCATTTTTGATCTTATGCCATCCATCGGTCTGCCAGACCGCATCACAGCTAGCTAGCTAGGCTACGTACGGGGAACAGTCCCCTCTCCCGACGACCGGCTCAAACACACGCATAGGTATTACTTGCCCTTCCAACGAGGCCTCTTACCACCAACCAAAGTCAGAGAATACTGAACAACCAGAGACCACCGGGAGGGGGGGAGGCAGGCCAAAAGGTGCAAGGTGGAAGAAGAAGCAGCATCATCAGCAGCAGTCGCATATCCACACACAAGTTTTCTCTCTACTGATCTATTGGCGATCCCAACAAAAAAAATGATAAACAGGGGGGGAATTTTTCTTTGCCAAACAGGAACCTTCGTTTAAAACAACCCGGGCGATTGGTTGTGCGGAAAAAAGTTGCGCGTGTATAACAACCAGCGTGGGCAGGCGTCGATGGATGGTGCGAGGGGAGGGAAAAAAACAAGAAGCTCAGTTGGGGGGTATTATACGCGGATGCCAACCAAAGCTTAGTACTCGGCCTCGGTCTCATCGCCCTCGACGCTATCGGCGGCGACCTCCTCGTAGTCCTTCTCGAGGGCGGCAAGGTCCTCGCGGGCCTCGGAGAACTCGCCTTCCTCCATACCCTCGCCGACGTACCAGTGGACGAAGGCGCGCTTGCTGTACATGAGGTCGAACTTGTAGTCCAGACGAGACCACGCCTCGGCGATAGCGGTGGTGTTGGACAACATGGAAACAGAACGGTCGACCGACGCGAGACCGCCGTCCGACGGGGACGCGGTGGGGACGGCCATCGGCTTTTGGTAATTGATACCTAGCTTGAAACCCGTCGGGCACCACTCGACCAGGTTAAACGAGGCTTTGGCCTTGAGCGCGGCAATCGCCGAGTTGCAGTCACGGGGGACGACGTCGCCACGGTAGAGGAGAGCGACGGCCATGTACTTGCCGTTCCGAGGGTCGCAGACAACCATCTGGTTGTTGGGCTCGAAGCCTAACAATCACGTTAGCCAAAGTTCCACGTCCGCAATGGAAGAATTTTCCCGGGACGACCTACACTGGAAGGTCAGGTCGTGGACCTTGAAGCTCTCATGAGCACTCTTGGCAGCCGAGACGACAGGCGCATAGCTGATAAGAGGGTAGTGGATACGGGGGTAGGGAACCAAATTCGTCTGGAACTCGTTCAGATCCACGTTCAGGGCACCGTCGAACCGCAGCGAAGAGGTGATAGAGCTGACAACCTGAGCAATCAGGCGGTTCAGGTGCTCGTAGCTGGGGCGGGGGATGTCGAGGTTGCGCCGGCAGATGTCGTAGACAGCCTCATTGTCGACCAGGAAGGTACAGTCGGAGTTCTCAATGGTGCTGTGGGTGGACAGAACTGCGTTGTAAGGCTCCACGACGGCCGTGGATACCCGGGGGGCCGGGTAGACGGCGAACTCGAGCTTGCACTTCTTGCCGTACTCGGTGGAGAGACGCTCAAGAAGAAGAGCACCGAAGCCGGAACCGGTACCGCCACCAAACGAGTGGAAGATGAGGAAACCTTGCAGCGAGTTGCAGTTGTCTGGTACGCGTGTCAGCTAAACTCAATTGGACGTCCCGAGTGCCTGAACGCGGAGCCCATACCTGCGACACGTCGAATTCGGTCTAGGCAGTTGTCGACCATCTCCTTGCCGATGGTGTAGTGGCCACGGGCGTAGTTGTTGGCGGCATCCTCCTTCCCGCTGATCAGAAGCTCCGGGTGGAACAGTTGGCGGTAGCCGCTGGTGCGGATCTCGTCGATGGGCGAGGGGTCCAAGTCGACGAAGATGGACCGGGGCACATATTTTCCATTGCTCGTCTCGGTGAAGAAGGTTTCGAAGGAACCACCGTCGAGAACATCCTTCGCGTTGGGGTCCGGGCGACCATCGGCCCCGAGACCGTGCTCGAGGAGGTAGCTGAGGAACGCGGGTCAGTACGGCATATATCGACAACAAAGCGGTGTACAACGTACAGCTCCCAGGCGCTGTTACCGAGCTGGGTACCAGCCTGGCCCAAGTGAAGATGGAGGATCTAATTGAAGTAAAAACGTTAGCTGGAGGCTCAGATACAGTATACGTGTGATCCGAGATGTTCAGTAGTTGGCTAGCGCGTATGGAGCTTAACCACACCATAGAGACCGTCGGGCAATTGAGCAAGGAACCACAGCCACGGGATCCAGCATCAATGGTAACACGATTTTGCGAGGTGTACCTCGGATGTAGGTACTCGTGTAGGTGAAAGTCCAACATACCTCGCCCTTCATGATGGAACGATTCGTGTCAAACCTCAAAAACTAACAGTGCTGCGGTGCTGGGAGATCGTAGTCGGGTCGTGAGGAGAGTAGGCAAGTCGGCGATAGGCGCACAGCGCTGGTGGTTGAATGGAAGAAGTGTAAAAAGGAGGTGTGGGTGCTGCTTTTGTGTGGAGAGAGGAACAGGTAATTCGCAGTCAACGAGGATTGAGGGGGAGGTCCCGGCTTTCCAGGGGATCCCTTGCTCAATTGAATTTGCTGTATGTACTGCGTACTATGTACGGGTACATGGACACCTGGGCAGTTTACATACATGGAAGCAGTTAGTTGGTGGAGGCTGCTACCCAAGCAGGTCCGCGTGTTTTCTCTTTGTGTGCGATGGAGGGGCAGATTGACAGCTCGGCGCGTTAGGGGAAGAGGTACTCGCAACTCGATGGTGCTGTAGATTTCGCCCGGGCAACGCGTATACAGCTCAGCTTCAATACTTGTATCTTAGCAACCGCCGGGACGGGGCCCAAGTTCGCAAGCTAATGCAAATGAGCTTCACACCGCCCATAAACCAGCCGAGGCGACAGGGGTCTTGCTTCTTTCGGCCTGCAGCTAACCAGCTAACGTCCGGCGCTGAAGCCACCACGTCTGAAACAAATTCTGAGGATCAGGGCAGACTTTGATTGGACAGGTGTCTGTAAGCACCTAAAAACGACGAGTTGGGCTTGCAGAATGTGTCTGGAAAGTGTCTTCCAACAGTAGATACATGTCCTGTCTGTGCCTCTACCACACACCACAGTAGATGATGAATCCTGGGTATCAAGACGATATAATTGGAAACCATGAAACAAATGTTCTTTTACAATACTCGTAGGTAGGTAGGTAGGCGACTATTATACTGCTACCCCGAGGCCTTCTTCCTCCATTCTGCAGCCCGCTTCGCTCCCCTATTCTTCAACTTCGCCTGAGCCGTCCCCTTCTTCCCCTTGGTCTTACCGAACTTCAAGTCTCTAGGCTTGCCGTCTTTCGCGCTTGCTCTACGACCCTCAAATACGATTTGTTCCGGAGTCTTCATAACGCCGGCCTCCATGGTGTCTCTCTTTTCTCTTGGCCGTTTGCTCCCACCCTTGAGCTCACGTCGTTGCCTAGCGGCGCCGGCTCGCCCTAATAGTCTCCCAGCCCTGCCGACGTGAGACTGCTGCTCAGGAGTTGCTTTCGGCTTGTGCTTCGTACTCTTTGACCTGCTATCGGCAGCGCTTGAATGTCCCAGCTTCGTTTTCGTGGTGCGTTCCATTGCAAGCGCCGTCTTTCGTGGATCTTTGGCGCGGGATACACGCAGCGGGCGCGGCAACATCGGGGGGAACTTCTTGCCGTCTAGTAAAAGTGCCGATTCGACATGGTTGCCATCATAGAACTGAACATAGGCGAAGCCTTTGCCCACACGTGTTTTCGGGTCTCGAGGCACGCGTACACTCTCCACCTTGCCGGCCTGTTCGCCGAAAGCCCGCCATAGACCCTCTTCGATATCTGACGGGACCTTTGTGCGCTTCTTGGTCGTAGTCTCTCCGGCAGAGTTGGTGTTCAGGACCGTCTCGTCGTCCACGAAACCTAGGTTACCCACAAAGACGCATCTACGATGGCTCACAGGGGCAGGATGCGCTACGCTATCCACCCTCATGTGGCGATCGAGAACAACTGTGCCATTTAACGCCTTGAGAGCTGTTCGCGCTGCCAGCTGGGTCGAGTAGACGACGTAGGCATTGGTGGACTTTGTAGTGGCAGACATGAGCGACTTGGTGATGAATGCAGCGCGTTTCGGCATGGCGCCCGTAGAAAATGCTGTCGAACGGAATCGTATAGACTCGACTTTGTGCGGTCCGCTAGCCGCGTCCAATGTTGATAAAGGTGACGAAAGGTGAGACGTCAAGAGTTTCTTCGCCTTGGCTGAGGAGATAGCTTCGGCTGAGATATTGCCGAGGAATAGGGTGCGATTGGCTTTTTCAAGTTCGATATCCGGATGTTCTTCGTCTTTAAAAAGCGACTCGTGCACCAACGGGGTCTCGTCTTCAGACTTTTCTGCCTCGCCAGGCGTTGCGCCGTTGATCGCTTGGCCAACTTCGCCCTTGCGACGTTTCTCGGACGGTGGGCTTTCATTGTCATCCTCGACTAACTTGCGCATATACTTGTCCTCCAAGTCATCATATTCATCCTTGCGCTTCCTTTTACGCTCCTTCTTCTGGGTAACTGGCTGTATTTCTGCAGAGTCCGGGCTTTCAGATAGGTCTTCGTCCTTAGACAACTCAATACCATCCTCGACATCGCCGTCTATCTCGCTTAAAGACTCGTCATCAGCTTCTTCGCTTGCCTCGGCCTCGTCTTCGGCCCCCGATGGCTCGTTTTCGCTTGCCTCAACACTTTGCGATTGTTGTGGAGGTTTCCTCTCCTTCGGCGGAAGCAGTTCGGCATACCGACTTTTCGAAGGGGCCTGGACAGGGCCAGCCTTGTAGAAAATTAGTATATCGACATTGTGCTCTCAGGCGATAACTTACACTGCTCGCGAAAAGAGCGTCTAACGTGGGGTCGATAGCCTTCGCTGAAGCCGAGAGGCCTTGTTTTCTGACTGAGAGTTAGCGAAAGAGCAAGTCTACCAAGGACCATAGAATATACATACGATTTAGCCATTTTGGAATGGTCTCTGTGGTGATACGCCGTCAATGGCAGGATGGTTGTGGTGCAGCTCCGTAACTTGAACAGCTGCGCCAGCGCTTCAGAAAAGAAAAAAGTCAAGATAGGACGCTATCAGTATGGATCCGAGGTCCACATGTACCTAATCCAGGCTGGGACCACCTGCTTACACTGCATTAGGTACCTAGCTACTTAGGTACATATCTTATCTTGGGGCGCCGGATTAAAGAAACTACCGGCGAATACCTTATCGATAAGCGTTCTTTTGCTCCGCGGCCGCCAAATGCCGTAACGTGCCTAGCGATTGGGGTCATTGGGGGTAGCGCTTTGGAGGAACCCAGATTCGGTCAGTTCTTGCTTGCGCGCAAAGCGAACCTACTCCCGTCTTGAATCACGCTCTCTTCCTCTTTCCCACCGACACTTGGCCACCCGACCAACACCTCTAGTTCTGCAAGACATAACGTGTTCGTTTGGTCACCTCAGTTATAACCTCAGATCTCTAGCCGACTGTCTAGCCGGCTTTGCAGGACACCATCTTATTTGCTACCTTCGTTGTCGACCACCTGAGCTGGCAAAACTCGAACGACTTCCCACCACCACCATCCACCGCCTACCGTCCCTTTTTCGCCAACACACGTTTGAAACTCAGGCCTTGGTACTAGCCTGGCTTAAAGTCCAACAAAATTTTAACATAATCAGAATAAGATGGCCACTGGCGACACGGCGCCTCCGCCGCTGGCAATCCCACCCCCGCCCATTGAACCGCTCTCCGACGATGACGGCTCAAGCCCACTAAGCGATGTCGAAGACAAAGATGCAGACGATTTACACGGTTTACATGATGTCGCGACAGGCAATCGCGATGACGACGCGAGCTCGGCCGACGAGCTCTCCGACGCGAACGACACCGAAGCTGAGACTGAGCGCCTCTACGACACGCCCCATAATGCCACCCGCCATAAAGATGTCATACTACGCCCCTCGGCCGATGAACACATCCACGAGCGGACTCCAAGCAAACTGCGACAACAGACTAACGTAATAAAAGACGATGAGGATGGGGACGACGAGCCCCTCTCAGAAGCTGTGTCGATAGCGTCTAGCCCCCCAGTGCAGGCCACCGAAGTCCCAAAGAAACCCCCATCGCCGACTTTAGACCTTTTAGCTGAGGCGGCGAACCAGGAAGCTGAAAGTAGAAAGCGAAAACGATCGTCCATGCCCGTTGAACCCTCTGAATCCTCACAGCCACTACAAAAGCGCACCAGTTCGGTTCCCGCGCCCAGTCGGCAAGACGCGGACGGCGATACTGCTATGGTAGACGAGGAAGAGCCCTCAACGAATACTAACAGTGGCGAACACTCCGCCGACGAAGGTGTTAGTGTCGCTGTGGCCGAGGAGGCCGCTGATGACCATGTCCAGGAGGCGCAATCGGATCAAGAGATCCCCAAGAAGCAGACGCGCAGCGGTTCGAAGAAGCTCAAGGGGACGGAGCAACCTACCAAAAGTGACGGACCTCGCGAAGGAGGCGTGGATGGGACAGTACCAGAGGAAGATGCTGCCCACACCGGCCGCGACGAGCATGCAGAAGCCGACATAGACGAAGAGGCAGAAGCAGCGCATAAGAACGAAGAAGAACGTACGACGCACACCACTACAGAGGTCAAAACAAAAACCAGGGCTGACAAAACTATGACAGTGGAAAGAAAGAAGACTGCTTTTGACCAGTTATCCGGGATCGAGAAGCGGTTCGCGACTTTCAGAGACAGGTTTGATTGGCCCACCCCTGTATTCGTGGACTTTGCGGATTAACATTGCTTCAGACTCTATGAGGAACGCCTGGAACAGCTGAACCAAGAAGAAGCGATGTTACGAGCTGAAAACCCGACACACCCCGAATACCTCGCCATGATGCAATGTGTAGATGCGCGAAAGGACGAGAGACTGCGCGTCGCGGATCGAGAACTGGAGCTCAAATTGGAATCTCTGGGTAGGTGGGCCGTGGCCAGGCGAGCACAGATCCACTCCCAATTCTTCCAATCAGTCAGGGAGTCGAGAGAAAGGATTCTGGCAGAGCTCGGCCAGTCCTGGTACGACATCCAGCATGAACGTCGAAAGCAAGCCAATAGCGTCCCCGAGTTTGGCCTCCGCTTCCCTGATACTCAGACTCAACGCGTTAGAAATGCGTTGGCCTACAACAAGGAAGTATCCATCTTATCCGGTGTAGCTAAATATGAAGGAATGCCCGCCGCTCCAGAAATGAAAGGGGCATCGGTGCAAGAGTTAGAAGAGGACTTCGAGGTTATCAATGTAAGTTGCCGGGGGAGCTCCAAAGAGTATGTTGTCACTAACTGCTTAGGACCAGAGAAGTCGACAGCCGCCGCCGCGGCATCAGGTACACAGGCCTACTTACGTTGATTATGGCGGCTTACCTTTCGGTCAAGGGCTCGGCCCTGCAGGAGAACAATTCCTTGAACAAACTCCTTGGGCCAATCCTAACCACCCGTCCAACGCCCACCTCCTCCAACGGCAACAGCCAGTCCAACATGAACCACAAACCACCCATAGCCTGCCCGGCGCATCATCTAGGGCCCAGCGACAGTCAAAAGGCTCAACAGTTCAACCCCCGAACGGCAATACGAAAGCTCAGAAGAGCAGCCAGAGACAGCCGTCTACTTCGCCTGAAGTTGCCAGGGTCGCCAGTCTACTGGAACAAACCAAAACACGCAGTATGAAGGCGATGACGGCGGCAGAAACGGCAGTTAAACAAGAAAGCAGGCAAACGGTGGGCAGTTTATGATAGCAATTTGATTACGGATAATTTTACATGTCAAGCATGACTTGGCGCACCAATAAGCGACGACAGTCCACTGCCGGCCGCTGCGGGTAGCTGGTAGCTGGGTCGTACAAGAAGTGGGATAGGAAATAATGGCGTTATACCCTGTGTATAAGTTTTGCATTTGGCGTCGCGGGATACGATAGAAGCTCGTGCTCGGGGATAAAGTTGGGGGGACTGCTGCGTTGATAGTCCCCTCGGACACTTTACGATGTTGCTGAGGAGGGTAGAGTTATATGATACATGTTGGAATCTGTGTATATATATATACATTCGCGGCGTTTGGGGATTTCACTATGGGCCACCCAAAGGGGGCTTTGATACCACCTAGTTTATATCATTTCGCAATCGAAGAGGTGCTTGATCCTATCCTTGTTCGTGTACAGCGTCCCGAGCAGTGTAGCCAATCGTAGATATCGTTGATTTTGCGCTCGTTGGGATTTTGGTTTCAAATGTAGTGTGGAGTGTAGTATCCGACAGCATGGCAGCTTATTTTTTGGCTGGTTGAGACGGCGCATCCGGGACCTTTACGTCTTCGAACTCGTCTTGGCCAATGACGCTTATCGTGTATGCGTCTGTTCCTTCATATGAGCGACCGCCCCCGTAGATGTAAAAGCGCAGAGTCCCGATGATCCACTTACAGATGCCAAGGGTAAAGGCCGCGACGGCAGAGCCTACGACAGCATTCTTGACGATATAGGGTCGTCGCGCTCGGATCAGGGCTGGCGACTGGCGCAACTGCTTGTCGTAGTACGAGGACTTTGCAAAGCTATAGGCACGGTTGTTAGTTTAGAGCACTGTAGTATTCGTTGTAAATAGCCATCGTACCCGGACATCTTGATAGTTCCTCGCCCAGATGGGCAAACGAGTTCGTTGGACTATGCGACAAGTTGTTGAGGTTAAGTGGAAGGTTTGGACTGCCACTATCTGGGCATTTCGACAAGACGTATGGATACGAAGTATCTAGAAGGTCTAAATCTGATCATGCCGAGCCGCTACCGAAGGTACCTTCGGCAGGCAAGCCGCAGGAGGGATGGTGCCTACCCAGGTATATTGTACCTGCAAACATATCGGAGATTCTTCGGATAAAGTGTCAGGCAGGTCTGAGCTTCAGGGCCCTGCAACGCTGAATTAGTCCCTATCTGACATGGAAGGACCCGCCTAAGGTAACCTAGCTTTGTTTCTTTCTTCCCAGTTGACATCAGTCACTGCGTTAAAGAACAGGGCAGTTTGCAACTTCACCCAAACCAGCCATACGACGCACATAGTAATTTTTGTTTGGCCTCTTCCTTCTCACAAGCGGGACTGTACGGAGTATCTCTTGGTAGTAACCATTTATTGCTGCTGCGCGCCCTAGATTCCTTTGACACACGACACCTTGTTCCATTCCCGACACATTGGCACCGTTGGAGGGATCATGCAGAGCCCCAAACCAAGTTCGCATTGACATCACCAATCCAGACACGCGCATACGAACACAACGAACGCGAAACACCTCGACGGCTTGGATGACCAGGACTTGGCCAGACGACCAAAAACAACAACACCTTGCCAACAGGGCTACCTAGGTCTGCCTGAGTCTACTAACGTCAATTCATAATGGCAACCGCCCAACTCTCCGTCGCGGATCAGATTCGCCAGCTCGAAGGCGCGCGCAAGCTTGTCTTAGGCGACGTCAGCTACTACCCCCAAGTCATTCAAGCCACCCTGCCCATCATTGGCCCTTCAGCTCTAGTCGAGTTCCGGCGATGGGGCGCTGATTTCCTTGCCGAAGCCTTTGCGACACCAGCAGTTGCGCTCGGCCAGAAGGAGACGCTGTCCCTTCTGGTGCTGGAAACACTGAAGTTGCTGGTGGAGGACCCCAAGCAGGACGTCTTGGTCTTGAGGAGCGTTATTCAGGCCGCGGCTAGCATATATCCCCTGGCCGTAAGATGGATGTGGGTTGTCCCTTATTCGACATCGTAGACTCTTTGTAGACCGCGCCACTATGTCCCTGACTATGCGCGCCGGGCCTTTGCACCTAGTTCCCTCCCCGCGCCTGCTTCCAATGGGGGCGATACGCTCAGTCACGTCACTGACATTTGCAATTCTACCAGAGTAAACAATTCATACGACACCGCTACCTGGGAGCGAATGAGTGCAATCAAGGCTACCATACTGAGAATATGGGACACCGCACCATTGACTGTACGCATCTGCTGTGTCAAGTTTGCACAGCGAGTAGTCTTAGCCCAGACACAAAGCGTCAACCCGGAGCCCAGGGTAAGGATTCTGCTGGCCACCACACATCTATGCATATGCTAACCATGTCTATAGCGTGGCGACCCCCTTGATATCTCGCTGGCCATGATACCACCAACTCACCCCGTTCTCGATCGACCAACTTTGGAGGCAGAAGCTTCCGGACTATTAGACAGGATACTCGAAGCCTTACAGGACGATAACAGGTATGAAGGAATTGTTGTGGTTCAATATATGCCCAAAACTAACGTCCATGTTTTACGGTTAGCGACGTCCTGATCATCGATGCCACGTTAAACACGTTATCCATTCTCATCCGGATGAGACCAGCGACATCGAACAGAATTCTCAACACAATTTTCAACTTCAATCCCCTGAAGTTTGCAAGCTCGCCCTTAACACCAAAGATGAAGGTTATAGTCAGGTCAATAGAGAAAACAACTAGGATGTTGCTCATGCACCTGTCGAGACGGTATGTTTTCACAGCGTGGCTTTGTCATCATACCGCTAAGTATTTTATAGGGATCCACATAACCCGCAGGTTGGCCGTATACAACAGTATCTAGAGCGGTTAATACGCGCACGAGCCGACCTTTTCGATGAGTCTAGTCGAAAACGAGCACTGGTGGAGCAAGTAGAAGGATTGGAAGCCAAACGTCAACGAACAGGAACTCTACCGTCCCAACCACAACCCGAGATAGCGCCTTTGAAACCTGGTCCTCACACTCTAGCCGAAATCTTCACATTCACTAACAATGAAGGTTTGAAGAATTTCAATGTTGGTGAAAACGTCCCAGCATCACTTGCTGCCAAGATCAGTGTCACGACCATTGCCCGGATAGAGTCACAGTACCTAGATCGTGCTATCAACGTATGTCGATACTCCTTTTATGCATCTGCCTCATGCTTACCGGTTTGACAGGGTGTTCGGGATCGCCTAGCAGCTCTTTGGAAAGCTAATCAGCAGCCAATCAACCCGGAGACGGCCCCGTTGGATGTGGAAGAAGATGAAGATGACTACGAGCCCGATTACTATGCTGCAGAGGACACTGAACAGATCTTGAATAAGCTCGACTCTTCGCCGACTGAGGAGAGGCGTGAATTGCAAAAGCCGCCATTAGATGGGCTTTCATTACCTACATTCCGTCTGCCTCCGCCGCCAACTTTGAGTGCGGACCAAGCAGCAAAAGTGGGTCAGGGTTCTGTCACAAGGGTCTTTGGTGCTATGAAAACCCTCGAGGACCCTGCTGCTAAGAAGACCAAGGCTGGCATCAATAGACTTGCAGCCAGCTCGTATGATCGAGATTCATGGATCACCGTAATAACTCGCCTTGCAACAAGAGCAAGTGCTGGCCTCGATGACATCTCAATAAAGGATGAGGACTCGCAAGTGTCTCTTCCAGCTACTAGCCTCAGCGACTCGATCCGCGAGCTATTATACGCCTACATCCTCGAGGACTTTCGGAAACGTATTGAAGTGGCCGTATCGTGGTTGAGCGAGGAATGGTATAACGATAAAGTGCAACAACGAGCAGCATCCGCTTCGCACTTACCGCGCGACGTCCTGGTCCACTATGATAAATGGTCGCTTCGTCTTCTCGATGGGATTTTCCCCTATCTTCATTCGCAGGACAAGGTCCTGACCCGGTTCTTGAGCGAGCTGCCAGAGCTAAGCACCGGCATCCTCTCGCGCGTCAAGGCCCTATGCCGAGATCCGAGCTTGGTCAACCTCTCTCTCACCAGCCTGTACTACTTAGTAGTGATGCGCCCACCAGTCAGGGATCTGGCGCTGGACACGATCCAAGATATCTGGACGGACTACGAAGACTCGCGGCCCGTCGCGGCCAAGTATCTGCAGAGATGGCGCCCGGGCTTCCTGGAGGCGGCCCAGCAAGGCGCTGCTGGGAACGGTACGCCCGTCGGCGCTGGGGCTACGGCGGTGGCTACAACATGAACGATACCCCCTTTTTAGCCGTGATTATGTCATCTTCACGATTTGCAATTTTGGGAGGTGGAAGGGGGTGGCACATGTAGGAGTAAGACTGTATGTACTCTTGACCCGACCACCTAGAGAGTAAGACAGCAAGATTCCTAGGCATAGAAGGGGTAGGAGTGAAGCAGAGTTCCCCAGAGGAGGGGAGTGGCACGAATACCTAAGTGAAATGTGTACGGACAGGGCGTTTGGAAAAAAAGGGGATCCAGGCGCGGAACGGAACCAAGGTCACAGAACAAACTGCGTGTATATTATTGTCATGGCATGAGGAACAGCTGCTCCCTTGGCGGCAGAATCGGCGGCGATCGGTCGTGCATGAATAATACGCACACTTTGAGCTTTGACACTTGGGGACGTGGCCATCCATGTCTGCCTTCTTGTGACTTTTCTTGCTCGGTAGTGACTCGTGTTTCGCGATTTATCAATCCGGTTGTATCTCGGATCTTATAATTCCTTAGGAAGAATAAGGTCAAATAATTCCTGTATATGGGAGACGGACTCCTTTCGGATGTGTGTCTACATGTTCAGTTTCCCTTAGTAGATAATGCTCTTCTCCTAGTTAATTAGATTGTTCTCAACGATGTTGGCGGCGCCATTCTTCTAACTTTCCACGTATTCTTACTACTTCTCTGGTCACTATCGTTTTGACATTTTTCTACGTATTTACGTGTAGACGTTCGCTTTCTCGAGCTAATATGGCGCCATTTCAGGGATCGTGGCGATGCCGTTACCTACCGACTCCCAAACATTCGAGCCGTGGAGATATACGGAGGCTCAAGTGACACGTCTTATACGGTGCGCGGTGCTTGCTGACTACATAGACGGCTTTTCTCCTGTGGGGGTATGTGTAGGTAGTAATAAGCAGGGCGCCCGCGTATAGGTTGGAAGGCAGGAAGTCGGACGGCGGTTGGTAGAGTGAAGGTGTCATGGCAGGGACGGCCACCTCACACCTCACCTACTCGCCTGCCTCATCTACCCCTGGCACCTTGGCATTTCTCTCTCACGCGCACACACACACACACACATATACATACACTAGATATAGATATCGTCCCCATACAGACTTTGATGGTCTTCGATAGCCGATAGGTAGCCATTGCAGCCGTCACGAGCCACGGAGGTCCTGTATCGTGTGTCCTACGTCCGTGATAGAAGGGGGGGGGGGCAGATATAGGGTATAATTTATACACCCGGGAAGCTCAGAGATTTAGCCTCTTTCGCTTCTTCCTTCATCCCGTTCGATCTCATATGTGAGTGCTGCGGTAAGTATCTCGATCTTGGCTTACTGCTTCGGCGGCCGGTGGCTCATTCATCGCCTCCGTCAGGGCGTCGACGATGAGACTGTCACAGCGCAATGTAGCACGAATAAAACTGCTGGCTCGGCTTCTGTATGCTTCAGCATGTGCGTGTATTGCCTGGTATATTGGGGTGTCATGGCATTTACTGTTTATGGATTCCCGGCCTGGTTTGAGAGTCGCGAAGAACAGCTCAAAATTTTCGGCCATGAATATACCAATAACCAAAAGACCAAACTCGCAGTGTAGGAGCTTCTGGCTTTGTTCGGTAATTTAATTTTCAATCGAGGTGGTGGACGCATAGGGCTGGTGGACGGAGTTAGGCTGGTGGAATAGGAAACTGGGAAAAGATTGCAAGGCAAAAGGAGAGCGGGATATGGGATAGATCTCATTCACGGTCATTATCTGGGAAGGCAAATTTATAATGAACTTTCGAATAAAAAACAGTCATAGACTGCAACCTGTAGAAGTGAAGTCTGCGTAACTCATTCACACTCCAAGTTTTCCTGTGCAGGTAACTGTCAGGGCGAGCTCCTATTCCCTAACATAACACCCTAGCAACAACCAAACCTGCCCCGGCTCAAGTTATCCTTCCTAACTACCACCCAGCAGCCTTGTAAATAGGCTGCCGGTCCTAATCGATTCGAGTATGTCATGTCTCATATGAGATACCAGGATGCCCTTCATGGTGAGGGCCTGGCAAGTACGGGGCGTCCTCGAAAGCCCAAAGGTGTCGAATTCCAATGTGATTCAATGGTCGGTCCCAAGAAAAAAGTTGGGATGTAGTTCTCCAGCCGTCCTAGGATTGTTTATCTGACAACTCGTGCTTTGGCGAGCACCTCCCTGTGATCGTAGTGTTCGCCATTCTCGTCGCCATATTTGAAGAGCGCAGGAGAGATAACAAGATCGACCTTTGTACCTTCAAATCCTTCGCATTCAGCATCCATCCAGCTCTTGTCATAGCCGAAGCCGTACAGCATGTCTTTGTATACATCTTCCGCCATGCACAAGACGTAGTGAGCCCGGCTTCGTGCAATGAGTGCGGCTAGCTCGATCGCCAATCTGATGATGAATTGGAAGTCGTTCTCAAGAGCATTTTCGTCGGATTGAGACGAGAAACGGGAGAAGAATCCGGCAAGATAACGTGCAAACTCATCCCAAGCCTGGCTGTTACCCCCTTCCCTCAAGCCACTGCCGTATATCTTATAGAGAGCTTGGCCAGTGTGTGTACGCCATGCATGGTAATCTTTAAGTATCTCTCTGGGGATAGCATCAGCATTAAGATTAGATCCTATCGTCCAATTAGTAACTAGAATGGAGGGGCGCTAGAAGTTAACATACCTAGTGCTTGCTGCTGGGCTCGAAGGACAGCTCGGCCCGTTTCCTCGTTGAAGACAGACGCTGGTACTGCCAGAACTTTGTCGAGGACTTTGCGCCAGATGGCCGCCTCAAAGAAATAGACCTTGAGATCTTCTGACTTCAGGAAGTCCGCGTCGGAATCTACCATCCTTGAGAAATATTCTCTCTGTTCATTTTTCGTAGCCACTTTGAATGGCCAACCGCTGAACTTCATCTGAACCAAACCACCGATTCGGTAGTTCAAGCTCTTCCACGCTTGAAGCACAGTTTTATCGTCGATTGCTTGCGTTGGACCAGCGGCTACATTCTCAATCCCTTGTCGGTGTGCTAGCTTGCTCTCTGCTTCTTGCCATTTGAGAAGCATGTCCTGGCGTTGCTTTTCTTTCTTCTCAAGGGCCTTATTGACCTCATCAATGGTATCGCGAAGTCTTGAAATCGATTGTTCATGTATCTGTAGAGTTATCATGTTCTGATCGCTACTCTGGGTACTGGTAGCAGGAGTTTCCCTCATATGGGCCATCTGGGTCAACGCTTGTACTTGCTGGCGCAGGCCTTCAAGTTCATCGTCGTGAAGAAGCCCCAAGCGCATGAGGGCATTGTGGAAGGAACGCACACCATTGTTTGTAACATTGGGAGTGTCGGCGCTGCGACCGGATGAAAAACTCGCGGCTGGTCGATTGATTGGAGTTTCATGGGGCTGCTGACCAGAGGCTGGGCTTTGCTGGCTCAGTGGTGTGGCCGGGTGGTTGTTGAGATGCACATGCTTGATTTGTTTGGGCGGATTCATCTGTCTCTCTCGATCCGATAGATCGTCTACCTCCCTGGCAAGCCGCTTCCCTTGTCCTTCCATGTCTCAATTGTTCTCTGTCTTGCGTAGACAGAAGGGCCTGCTCTATATATTAACACTTGCGATGAGAGCCTTCTAGTAGTTGGGGCTGCCAAAAAGAGGCGGATACCCATACAGAGATTCCAGGGGGTTCCCTGGTCATGAACATGAGAATAGGTACCTATGTAACGTTTCTTTTTATAGGTAGTCGAGAAGGAACAATGAGATGGGATGATAAGTGGAAGGTATGGGTGCGGGTCAATCATCAAGTGAGCTGGAGATGGGGGAATAATGAAGGAGATGAGACGACGTGGAAAGGTAGCCAGGAGTGAGGTGAATAAATGTATATAGAGTTGAGTGAGTGGTTTGCTCAAGCTGCATTTGTTGGAAGGCCAACAAGAAGCACGATAGCATAGGCTCCTTCTTCACGACCCACGCATGCCTTCTCAACCCTTCTGAAAATCACACTCGGTTGAGGCCCACGAACCTTTGGTCCATTCCATTGATGGGTATTCCTTGATCTTGATTCTATTCCAAGCAAGGCCGACTTGGCAAAACTCCCACCTCATACCAACACCTTCGTAAGCCATTGACACCGTTCCAACTTCCATTCATGCCATTCCAACTATTTTGATCCAGTCACTGTGAAGGCCAAGCCAGCCATAAAGATGGAGCAGAAGCTCATCATCGGCATTGACCTTGGAACAACGTTAGTTCTTATTTCCCCCCTATCCTCCTATGAGCCATTGACTTAGGCGTGACTCTTCTTTTTCATGCCTTCTTGAGCTGACAACACTGTGCTCAGATTTTCAGGCGTCGCTTCTGCCTTCACCTCTGAGAAGCCTGATGACATCCGCGTAAGCGTCATCCGAGCATGGCCTACACTTCCTACCAGAGGTGTGGACCGCAACAAACACAAGGTCCCCACGCGTATTCACTACATGGATAACGGCGGTATTGCTTGGGGATACAACATTCCTGACGACGTCGAGCCCTTACAATGGATCAAGCTGCTGCTTCAGGAAGAGGACGACCTTCCTGACCACCTGAGAACCTCGAGGCACCTGGAACGTTCTCGGAAGAAGCTGGTGAAACTTGAGAAGACTGCCGTCATCGTCGTTGCAGGCATGCGTGCGTCAAACCATTGGCGACTGCCAGTGGTGAGAGACTAATTCTCTTTATAGTGAAGCTCATCTGGAACCATGCTCTCGCAAAGATTATCATGATCCACGACGAGGGCGTGGTGAACTCGACCCCTTTTCATGTCGTATTCACAGTCCCTGCTATTTGGCCCGAGTATGCCCGCCAGAGGATGGAAGAAGCTGCCGAGCTGGCGGGTATTCTTGACAATCGCCTTTGTGGTGAGACTACTATGTCCTTCATATCTGAGCCCGAAGCGGCGGCCATCGAAGCCATTCATTCTGACCTGCGGGCCCGTGGGGACCTGGGTGTTGGCGACGTGTTTGTCGTCTGTGACTGTGGAGGTATGCCATCCTAAGCACCTGAATGTTTCATGGGCCGTTACTTATCGTTGGATGTTGCTATAGGAGGTACTGTGGTAAGCTTTGATCTCTATATAGGGCTTCCCTAGGCATAAGACTTAGCAGTTACACAACAGGATGTGATTAGCTACACAGTCAAGCAAGCTCATCCTCACGTGGTGATTAGCGAATGCGTAGAAGGACAAGGTAAGCATTCTTGTTTTCTGTGAATTTATTTAAGTTATTAATAAGACATAGGTGGACTTTGCGGTGCTACTATTCTTGACGAGGCTTTCGAAAACAACCTGAAAATAGTTGTTGGCGATGCAGACTGGGAGAAGATACCGATGACCGAGAGACGATCGATTCTCAATGACTCGTGGGAAGATGGAATCAAGCCGAACTTCGATGGATCTGATGGGCCTTGGATTGTTAAAATGTCGAAAGGTTCTAACATTAACCTGGCAACAGATGAGATCATCGATTGTTTCAATGACTCTGTGATGCCAGAGATCATCGACCTTGTGCGTTCTCAGGTTAGAGATGTCAGGGAGGAAGTAATGAAGCCGCCAAAGGTATGTACAGCTTGGTCCATACATGAACAAAAGCCCAGCCAAATGACTGACATATTTACTAGTTTGTCATCCTTCTGGGTGGATTTGGTCAATCAGGCTATCTTCGTCAACGCATTCGTCGTTTCCTACAGAATCGGCACAGCAGTCGTGATGTTCAGGTCTTGCAGCCGGACAGCTTTGATACGTAAGACAGCACCCTCTATCTGAATTGGAAAGCTCACTGACTTATCCCATGCAGTTGGTCCGCCGTCTGCCAAGGTGCTGTACGATACGTCGCTATCCAGCATTCACGAGCAGCCACAGCCATCCAGGTGAAGACGCGAAAGGCCCGACACAGCTACGGCTGGACGTACAGCGCCGCGTTCGACGAGGACAACCCCTCACACCAGAGAAACGCTGAGTGGGACGACGTCCGGGCCGAGATGCGCGTGCCGGGGCAGGTCGCCTGGTTTATCCACCGGGGCGACAACGTTGAGGCTGCCACGAAGGTGCTGCTCTACAACAAGCATTTTGGTATAGACACGGAGGGCGTCATGGAGTTCACCGAGACCATCTGGAAGTCAGAGGAGGTCAATCCGTCGAGCGATCCAACCGATGGCGAGGCGAAGAACATAGGCAAAGTGGTGATAAAGACGCCAGTGCCCGTGGAGGAGCTCCCGACGGAGAGGAACAAGGTGAGAGAGCAAGTCCGCGTTCTGAACTACGAGTGGCGGGTGGTAGTCAGTGGTGCCTCTGTGAACGCCGATGCATACTCGGATGTGGGAGAACACATTGGGCACTTGACATTTGAGAATATCTGATGGAGGAGTGATCAACCAATGCGCGAAACGGGTTATTGAATGCATCTGGAGGGGGGTGGTAAGGGTCGAAACTGATCAACGTGCTTACTGAATTAACCATCACATTGAACCCCTTGAGCTATTCTGGGATAATTGATACTTGACCCAAGTTAATGAATACGTTCAGGTAGTTGCTGCATAGGTACTAACCAAACTCGATTATGAGCAACATCGCAGGGTTGCAAAGTGCTTCAAACCCCAACTCTGACCGACCCTCTCCAGAAACTCCCCGTCGTAGCTCATAATGACCTCTAGCCCCCCATTGCCGCCACCGATACCGGGGGGAATCCTCGGCAGCACGATGGGATTCCTCTTAATTGCCAGCTTCGGCAGCCTCACGGCCTCGCACCGCCCCACGACACTTCCCCAGTCCAGCTCGTAGACCCCCTCGTCCGCCCACGAGACGACGGAGATGCCGTCGGAGCGCGGCCCCAGCGCGACAGGGGGGTGGCCAGCTGGCTGGGAATCCAGGTACGCCAACACCCCCCTTACGCTCGGCTCGTCGACCCGGCGGAGAGAGTCGCGGATCGTAGACGCCAGCTTGGCGATCCTCGAGACCGAAGCGGGACGCAAAGGCCCGTCGTCTAGGGGTGTTGCCTCGGCGGCGAGCGCGAGCAGGTCCTCTCGCGAGGCCGTCGCGGTCGTCATGACGAAGGCGGCGCCGAGGTAGCTCGCAGGCAGGGGCGGGTCGAGGCGCGTGCGGACGTTGACGGGGAAGGCCAGCGTGTTGGTGGTGTTCTTTGCGTCGTCGTCGTCGTCGTCGGCTGTTGTTGGGCCTGGCCCAGACGCAGCAGGGGACGGCGCTTGCTCGGCTGCGAGTATCGAGCTCCACAGCAGGACCGCGAGGACATCGCTCGTAGAAACCCAATTTCGGTCGGTGGTACCCTGGGAGGCGATCTGCTCGTTGGCCGCCTCCTTCAGTTCCCGGAGGCCTTGCTGCGGGAAGAAGTAGATGGCGGTCCTGAGATCGCCAGAGCCTCCCGCCGCTGGACTGCGGCTGAGCTTGGCGAGCTCGCTGGGTCCCCTCACGTGGAGGAGTTCGGGAATGGCGGGACCCGGCGCCGCGGTCCTGCCCTTCTCGGACGGCGCGCCAAGAGCCCCGCGGCGGTCCATCCAGGCCCGGTCGAAGCCGACGGCGTCCGACGAGCCGGTCCGGCAATGCGCGGCCCAGATCCCGAGGAGCGCCCCGAAGCCCGTGATGTCCGTCGTGCTGTGGTGCAGGGCGACGAAGAGGACGAAGCCGCCGCCGCGGACCCGCGACAGCCGCGCCCGGAAGACCGGCGCCGGGTCCGCGTACGGGGGCTGCGTGTCGGGCGGCTTGATGCCGTCCAGGGCGAAGGCCGCGGGCGGGAAGTGCGCGGCTCGCAACGAGGCGTAGGTCATCGTCATCGAGTCTGAGACGTCGCGGCAGGAGAAGAGGTCCTCGAGGCTCTGGTACGGCTCGCTTAGCGAAATGCACTGCTGGTCCCCGCTGGTGGCCACCCCTGAGAGTAGGTACGGCATGTTGGCCACGACGCCCGCCAGCCCGTCTTCGAGGACCTGCGGCACGCGCGGGTCTGCCGAGGGGAAGCAGAGCATCTGGCCCACGTAAGCCCGGGGCATCATTTTGTCCAGTGGCGAGAGATACGTTGAGTCCAGGTCCTTTGCCATCTTGGGCTAACGATAGTTGTAATAGCTTATCTCGGTGTTCATTAAGCTCAACTGATATTATGTCTCGAGTAGCAAATGCTGTAAGATGACCATTTTGCCTACGTATCCATATTTCCTGTCGCCTGATGGGTTATTCAGCTGCATTGCGTGTCGCCCTCAGTCAGCAAACCTCAGTGAATGTAGACAGACACTGGGTAATACTTGCCATGTAGACCGGGATTATTCTGTTAGATGCTATCTACGCTTGTCATGTTACTGTGGTAGGTGATCTCACGTCTATACGGCATCGCTTGCACAATCGCATTGCATTCTACAGGTTGGGACGGGGGTCGACAAGTCGGATTGAGCTGGAATGTGAGATATTAATATCGAACATGTTAGTCCCGGGATATCGGAGGACATAAAGTCCATTTATCTCCGGGTGTATATCCAACAGCCTTGGACCTGGAGGATTGACCTCAGGCCTTCGACCTGGCACACACTCCAAAACGTGAGAGAATGACGTAGCTGGACAATAACTAATTACTATGTAGCGTACGGGTTGTAAGGATCGGGAAGTAATTAACAAAAATTCACGGAGCAGCACGTCGGTAGAGCGATGGGAGCACCGGGCCAGAATATGCCACCAACTATGTACGGGATCCAGCAATAGAGTTTTATACGTGGTAATATGAACTATTTTTAACTTCCATTTCCAAGTTGTCAGGGATAAAATACTGCTCAAATATGGACACTTATTAGATTTAGGCATTGCCAATCAAAATATGCAGTCTTGATCCGGTAATTTCTGGTAGGTATATGCCGTTGGAACTTGGAAATGCAGCCCAGAACGTGAAACTCTACTACCTACGATGGATGTATGTACCTTAACAATGGGGGTCAGGCGCATCATGGCAGATCAGGCGTGATTTCAACTCATGCAGAGTCTCAGACAGTTCAGGATACAGGTGATGTCTAGCATGCAACACGGCTCTGATAGGTAAGGGGAATTGGAGTAATCTTCGCGTACCTCTTTGAGTTGATGGATGTTTGAGACATCTGTCTTTCCTTAAAGCCGGGAAACGCGTAAATGGAAATGACAGGTAAGCGGTTTCAAGCCGACGCGCCATGGTACATTACATCAGTAGGTACCGACCTAGGTAGCTCATGAAATCCGACGGCACATAAATGGCGACTGCTTAACACAAACAGGGCTGATAAGGCTGCGGGCTGCGGGCTGCGGGCTGCTGGCTGCTGGCTGCTATCAGCGATGGCCCAGCCTAGAGGAAGATTTGGTCGGGTGCGGACTCGGGTAACCTTGCTGCAAACGAAAAGAGATTGCTGCGGATGAAATTTAATGCATCCATCATATTACGCCTCCATCTGGATACATGTACTGGACTTAACCAGGCTTTCAGCGAGTACCCAACAGCAAGACAGGATGCTTGGATGTCTTGCCAACCATGTTAAATGCACACACTTCTCGATGTCCATGTTTGCTGCGTGCTGCTGGCATGCCACCGGAGAGTTGAGCAGGTTGTACATGTATCTGGCATCTCTGACCCGATCGGACCAAGGCTGGGATAACCCTGGCGGTGAATTGTTGCGTGAGTTGCAGTGTGGCAGCTGTGTGGCAGAGACGGTTGCCAGGGCAGTGGGATGTTTAGTGTTTAGTAGGTAGTGGGTGTGGCACCCTAGGTACGGTCCCCTGAGGGAGGGGGCCAATGGGGATAATAACGCTATCCATAGCCCATGTCGGATCCTGTTGATCGGTGAATTTTAAAAGGGCGGGACTACGTAACAGGATGAGCCGCGGCGCAGAGACCCCTGGACCCGTTGCGGGCTATAGCCTGCAGGGAATACCGCGTCCCCAGTCATCAGGTAGAAGAAGAGATGGCCTGGTCAATAGCGGCCGCCAACAACAACGGAGAGAAACAACATTGGGTGTCCGTGATCGAATAACATAGGAACATCTGTCTTGCTTACTTGCTTGCTCGCTTGCTTGCTTTCTCGCTCGCTTTTGAGGGTACTGGGCCCGATTAGGTTTCCGATCGAATCTCGTAACACGCAGCACGCAGCACGGCCGTTGAAGGGAAACGGAATCCCCTTCCTCTCGTTCTCCCCATATGACCACTTAGACCCCCGACGACACGGCTTCTTCGACCTCGTACCATATCGGCTTATCGTTCGACGTCGTGCATCTATTCTTGCCATGACATAGCCTGGCTACTGCTGCCGCCGCCCGACAACCCACCCGTAATCAATTTCCACCTCCACGTCCCAGGTCAAACGGGACCACAGGTGATCAATCGTCCGTCTGACTAGAATCCTCGTCACTTTTCACTTCCGGTCACACCGATAGCTTGTTTCCGTGCCACCGCTTGCCGCATCGACAGACGCCGCAATATCCAGACCGATTGTGAGGACTGCAAGGGCAATGAGACATGCCCAGTAGATTGCAAAAGCCTCGATCTCGTCCCGTTCCGCCCACGCACCAGGATATTGAAACTGGTAAGCCACCGCTCTCGTTCACGCCTCGCTGAAACAACCAACAAACCAACCTACATTGTTTTTCCCCCATGACGCCCTGTCTCCTGCAGGCTGCTTCTTACCGGCTTGCTTGTGACACCCGCTTTGTGCTGCTCAGCTCAGAATATGAGCACAAAGCCAGGCGCCCATGTATTGTTTTGCCGAAAATTAACTGTTTATCGACAGACCCTACATATCTATATGCTGCACCGTCAGATGCCAATCCGAAAAGCCCCCCAAGCCCCAGCACCCCAAGAACAAAGCCTGTGCCTGCGCTCCACATCACTATGGACACTATGAATCCCAACGGCGCAACTCCGGAATCGGCATACGGCCACCATACCAACTCAACCGCTCTCAACGGCAGTGCCAAACTCTCCTCCACCATTCGGACCGTCCCCAGCTTCGAGACACCTTCAGACACGTCCTCATTAGACTCACCATCTGCACGAAATAGCGGGTTTTCCAGCTCTACCAATAGTAATGTCAGCGGCGCCTCGTATATCTCCCAGCAGTCCCCAGCGCAGAGCGGATCAACCGTTAAATTAAAACCACAGCCACACGACCAAGACGCTCTGTTGACAACTCCGAATAGCGATAGCTCACATATGTCTGCTAGCGATGTGACGCTCAGGGGAAAGGAGAACATGCTGGAACCGCCTGTATCTTTACACGTTTCGGATACAACCGTGACCGAAGAGCACGCGGCTCTCGATACCTCGCCGCAATGGAATGGTACGGTTGGCAAGGCTGGTCTGGGGAAGACGGGTCGGGTGATCAATAAGCTGGTGTCTGACAACGAGGCGTTGAAAAGGGATCTCAAAATCGAGAAGATAAAGGCTGACGAAGCCAAACAGGCCGCCAAATTGCTTGAGGACAAGACAGAGCACTTGGTGGCAGATTACGAATCGCGCTTACTAGAGGCTAATGTCAACAAGACTCTGCTGAATCGCAAGGAACGACAAGTCGAAAGCCTGCAATCTGCCCTCGAATTAGAGAAGAAACGCACCGCCGAGGCTCAGAGCCGCGAACAGACATGGCGAGACGAGATGGAGAAAAGCCGTCGGGACACAAAAATCCAACTGGAGGAGGCCAATACGCATGCAGCTCAGATGGAGGTCCAATACAAGGCCATCTCATCCCATTGGAAGGACCAGGGCGCGGAAGTGAAGCGGTCGGTGACTGTGCTCGAGGGCAAGATAAAATCACTGGTCGAGGAACGTAGGAAGGATGATGAAAAGATCAACGTCCTCCGCGATTTATGTGACCAGCAAGATGGAAACATCCGAGATCTGAAGAGACAGAAGGACGAGATTGCTCAAAAATTCGAGGCTTACAAGCAAGAGCAGGAACAGGCACTAAAGAACATCAAGAGAGATGCCGCTGCACGGGAAGAAGAGCAAACGAAGACCATGGAGGAGACGAAGCAAGTACTTGGGCAGCTAAAATGGGCGCTCAATGTGAAGAATAATGTTAAGGGTGCCCAGTGATGAATCTCGGGCCTCGAGACTACAAGATCTCTTCATGCATAAGTTGGTTGCGTATGATTGTTCGGCCACAAGACACTGCTTTTTTCAGCCAGCATGGATTCTGGCCATCAACGCTTGCCATCACCCTCGATTCGAAATGGCATCTGACTTAGGTCAACGCTAAAGCCCAGTGAAGCTGGGAGCACTCGGCACCCTGTCGCGAGAGTCGATTCAATGAATTTAAGAGGAGTCCAACAACTTGTGACATTATACTTGTGTTATTATTACGCTCCAGCCAAATTCGCTTGACCGGACGGACCCGAAGGTTTCAATGGAGGGAAAAGGACGGGCAGGGCAGGGCAGGGGCAGGGGCAGGGGCAAGGCAACGGCGTTCGAAGACATCCAAAGAGATGACCTGGATATGTTATGATCCTTTGGAACGGCGTTGGGCAAAGATGAACGACACACTTTGTTTTATTATCACTACGAGATGACATCCGGAGCGAGGGCCAGGCTCGCCGAGCTGCGGCAGGGTACTTTTCTTTTTCTTTTTTTCGAGGCGATCTCCATAAGAAAGGGGGGGAGGGCGCCCACAGGAGGCGACGAAACCTACAGAGCCCCGGCTGAGCATGAAAATATGTATCAATATTTATTTGCATTCCACGGTCCTCTCGCCTTTTTATTTTCTCTTTGTGTCGCATATACCCGGATCATTAGTTAGAAAGAGACTTCTTATTTTCTTGTCCCTCAGCTCGTTGCACGCTAGAATACCGAAGCAAGCGACCCCCCCCCCCCCCCCCCCCCCCCCCCCCCCCCCCCCCCCCCCCCCCCCCNTTGACTCCCAGCGTGGCTGAGTGGCTCTTACTCCTGTTTTAATACTTCCAATTAATTGAGATATAAGATATTTGTAAATAATGTAGCTTAGGTAGTGGTGCTCGCCCTCCTGCTATTTCCTTTCGCAGGTATCCCGTGAACGCACTAGGTACACCTGAGAATAATAGGGGGCGGATCTCCTGACAGTAGGTCCCGTACGAAGAATGGCCCTTCAAAACCCGTAACTCCACTCAAGATCTCAGTGCTTAGATACCTAAAGGTAGGTATGTACCTCCTAGGCACGAAGCTTCTGCTCCTATCTCTTCTCATCCCACTCGTTCGTTGGGTACCTAGGCGAGTCCAGTGCGTTTTCGAGTCGGGATGCGAGCAGAACATTACCTAGGTAGCTAATGTACCCGCTATATCGGCACGATCACCTCTCATCCTACCCGACAAGACATCGCCCGACTGCGAGTTCCCAGCCTAAGTAGGTACCTTAGGTACTTCAGGGTGTTTATGATTCAGCTCCTTCAAAGGATGTCACGACTGGGTGGGCCAGGTGACGGTTGTTAGGTAATTTTAACTTCGTAACCGGTTACTCCTACGCCGGTATGATGCCACTTGTAGAACGTGTAGGCCGGCGGCTTCCTCCTTACCTTGGGTACCTAGACATGAGGTAGGCAGCGGCCCTTCCATTGAATCTTCTGTTCACTGCGTTCGGCTATAGCGTTCAACCTCCTTCCTAAGTTAGGGGGTAGTTTCCCTAATATTGGGTTCATGTCTAGTCCCAGTATCTATTACACGCCTCATGGGATTATACAAGTTTGTACCGGATTACTACATGTAGACACACATAGGTATAGAATAGCTATAGAAGGTACATATATATGTAGCTACAGCTGTATAGATAGGCCCCTTAAGATGCATTACATGTATACCTAATGGTACGTTTATTGAATATGAGCACAAACTTACGTGACTTCCGTGGCGTTAAGCCTTTTCTACTGTGAGATAGAGGTATGAATGGAGTCTGTTGTAACCCTGGTGTATCAGGATTGAATGTAGAAACAATAGGCGCCTGGCCGTGTTCACCGTCCTGAAATATAACATTATTCCTATTCACATTTATTTATCTGGTGAGAACTGTAGGACTCGAACCTAATCAATTTCCCACTGCGGGAGTATCGATACATTATCGTAGATACATCATCACATTACAGTGTACCTATATCATCATCGAGCAGTATTCCGGAATCTCTATGCAGGAGTCGATGTCGTTGGTGTCTCGCCAGAAGTGGCGCAACCTCCGTGTTCGCCCCGTACCGTCCCTACTATGCGTCCTCAGGTGGTGGCATATCATGTGGTGGCGGTCGTCTATGAGGTCCCAGGCCCACTTCTCTCTCCTGGTTACGGGGACGTCCCCCCTTAGGGTCAGCCTGTGCGTCACGCGGAGGAACAGCTCGCTCCGCAGCACACAAGCCTGCGTGCTGATGCCCCAGTTCAGGTAGCCTATATGGCTGAATCCGGTGTTGACTGTGAGCCGAGAGGGATCCAGCCCACACTTCGGCCCGTAGAAATGCCTATTCATAACTAGGCGCGCGTGGTAGAATCTCATATAGGGGTGTGCCTGATAGCCAAGGCTAGGATCACAGGGGAGTCCGCGGCCAAGCCACGACGCTCTCCTGTCTATCCTCCACCGCCTGTCGAAGAGGTGGAGCTGGACGCAGTCGTGGCAGTAGAAGAAGCGGTCGCAGACATCCTTCTCGAGCAGCTTGAGGAAGCGCTCGAGAGGGCTACCATATAGGCGCTGTCTCAGGTCCGGATATAGTATTTGGAACGCCACCCTGCACGTCAGCGCGAGTGATGCGGCTGCTTCTACGGGCAGGTGGCGCGCGAGCTCGTACCAGACAGATATCAACAGGTTGGCTCAGAATTAGTGATTCACGTCGCTTCGGCTTTTTCGGGTGTCTCAATGGGAGGCGCATGAACTTGAATGCCGGTTTTATCGATGAACACTTGTAATCCCCCATCGTGTTAGATGTGGCGTGTGGGTGTGTGAGGGTGAAAGGGGGGAAGGGGGGCTCTTTCGTGATGGTAGATGGGCGTAAAGGGTTGGAATAATAGTCACATAGGTAAATTTCTTGGGAGCGATTTCCTTTTTATATAATAAAACACCTACGCCTTATAAGGTCACTAGATCATCAGTTGAATCTCCTTGAATACGTGGTGGTTCAGGCTTCTAGTGCTTATAACCGCGCGGCGCCCACTACTGAGTTTGGGAAGGGCTTCGAAGTAGGTAAGGCTTAGTACCAAACCGAAATTTTGCGTAGATTGGGCTGAGGGTGTTTGGAAGTGCTCTGGAACACTTTTCATAATAGGTTGCTTATTTCGCACGCCACTTCATGCTTCTTGTTGTAAGCATGCCTTAGATGACCGAGAACTCTGTGTTATCACACGATGCTAGATGTATTGTGTTTGCGTGCTATGCATGATAGCCCATCTCTTCGGTAGACTACCTAGTAAGAGCGTGTTCTTCAGCTAACATGTTAGCCCCTTTTCAAAGATTATAACTTTCCAGTGACTCCATGTAGACTGTTGACACGTAATGTGGACAATACCTGAGGTATGTATACCCTCTCGAGTTCAATGCCTAACCTCTTAACTCTTGTAGACAAACAAAGCCCATGGCGTAAATAAGAGTGAAACAACATATGATAATACTATCAGCCACTTCAAAAGCACCAGAATGTTTTAACTTCTTACCTTTGACTGTTAGCCCTACCCGTGACGTGCTTATCCCACGTGGAAAATCGCCCTTGTATAGTAAACTGCATTTAGTATAAATTAATTAGTAAGTTGAGAATAACAGATTGAGGCTGCCTCGTCACCACTTGAGACTTCGGATAGGAGCAAGTGTTCATATGACGCTCTTACACAATATAATGGTGATCTGGCAACATTTATATGTATGCTCTCGACTTAGCGTATCTGGATTACAATTAGTCCAACTGGGGGGAATCCAACTTCTAGTAAGAATGCCTATAAGCTGATCGACGTAGATGTAACTTTCTCGACATACATACTATGCTAGGACTGCGTAGGTTGTATGGAAATATGGCAAGGTGCACGCATATTTGGCCCCAGCAGCGAGGTATTGAGAGGCTCGCCTAGGGCGCTGAGTGATGAGCTGACTGTTTGGTAATAGTCGTTGGAGACTATCCAGGTTTTGGTTGTTATAGTTTGAACCCTCTACCTAGCCATGAGATGTTGATGGAATTGATCCTATCCCGAGGTCTAACATAGGTCGTCTCAGTCCGTGGAACTTGGTGCGTATCACATGTGCTCGGAAGCAACCATGAATTAATGCCTAAAGAATCAGAACCAGACGGATGATAACCTTCTTAAGCAAATAATTGAAATGAAGAGCGAACTTGGCTACCAGACTGAAGTTCTAGCCACTTGATACTTATAACCCGTCGCGCCTACAAGGGCAGGACAAGTGACTGGGGGTTGTAAACCGGGTACGTATCTTCACTGATTTTTGATTTATATGTATGATCCTGCCAAACCCTTTCGTGTACATGATGTCTTCTGTATGGGGATATTTCTTGGGCAAGCTTCCACCGACCTGCCGACAAAGGTTTGGCTGCATGGAGCGATGTGCCGCATAAGAGCCCTGGCAAACGGTACGTACCTGGGTACCTAGCATGGTGCCTTAATCGTCATAGGCCTCTTCGTAGGCTTCCTCATACTCCTCCTGTGCCTCTATCAGCTCTTCGCGTCTTTCCTCCAGCTCCTCCCTGTCGCTGCTTGATATCGAGCTCCCGTCTGCCGTCTCGTCGGGCACCGGCGGCGGCGCGCCGTAGGCGGGCTGATACGACGCCTCCTGCGGCGCGGCGACGTATACGGGCTGTGGCTGCGCGGCAGCGTGGTGCTCGTTGTCGTCCTCGGCTATGCGACATTTGCTATTAGCGATGTTTACCTACCCAAAGACCGACAGCAATGGGTTTTGGGGGAATAGAAGCAGATATGTGAGGGTAGGTAGGAGGTTAGAGTCCTTACTCATCTCGTGCGCGATCACGGCGCCTCCGATGGCGCCGACGGCCAGGCCGCCCGCACCCGCCGCCATCATCTTTCCTGCGCCGCCGCCAGACTTTTTCTTCTGCTCCTCTCCGTAGCCACCCTGTCCGTATCCGTCCTGCCCGGCCGGTGGCGGCATCGGGCTCTGCCCGCTGTAGTAGTTATCACTCTCGCCACGAGACCCGTACGGCGCGGGCTGGCCTGTCGCATACGGGTACTGTCCGGGTGGCGCCGACGGTGGTGGGGCGTAAGGGCCGGCCGGCGGCGGGCTGAAGGTTGCGGGAGGGTCCCATTGCCTGGTATCATGTTAGTACCCGGAGTTCGTGTTTACATACAGTCCAGCATATTTCCCTAGGTTGGTTGGGGCAATATGCCGGAAGACGATAATGTAATTCCCCTACTTACTGCTACAGGTTAGTCACTGCAGACAAAGAAACCAAGATGGCCCGAGGAACAAAGGATCAGAGCCAGTATACATACCGATCGGCCTGTTGCTTGTTCGATGTAGTACCATCGGTTTTGGTTCGCATCCCACTGGGCATGCCATCCTGGCGGCATCGGGGGCGGGGCTCCGTAGGGCGCTGGCGGCCCTTGAGGCGGAGGTGGACCGCCGTAGTATCCGGCCTGTTGAGGCGGCCCTCCGCCATATCCGCCCTGAGGTGGTGGCCCGCCATAGCCTCCCTGCTGAGGCGGTGGTCCTCCCTGCTGAGGCGGCGGTCCGCCATATCCGCCCTGTTGGGGTGCCGGACTGCCGTAATACTGGCCTTGTTGCTGGGGAGGTGCGCCCTGGTAGTCGCCGCCGTAACCGCGAGTTTGGCCTAAGCTACATTTAGTCATGGTATTATTGCCGAACTTCCGCGCTCATTCACTGACCTTGGTTCTGGGTCTGGCCCCCCTCCTTCTTGTTATCGTCGAGAAGATCCTCGACCTTATCGGCCAACTTCTTGAAGAATGACATCGTGTGGGGATAGGTATGGTATGATCTCGTCGTGTAATTGATATCAAGTATGATATAGATAAATGTCCAGCTTAGGGGAAAGAGAAATTGAGGAGGTACCGCGGAAGATATTTACTTAAATGTCCGACCAATCTCCCCTTGATGATTCCATGGAAGTGAATCATCGTCTTGACAGTTGTCACATGCTGGCATTCTGTATTGTCCCTTGTTATACTGTGTAGCTGAGGCCCCTTTGATCCACATCAGATGCCTGTGCAATCAACACAACACCTGTTTGTGGACCCTTGGGGTAATCATGCCAAGACGATAGGTTCTGTAAGAGTTCTTTGCTGTTGCTGTTGTCCTCTCGTGCTACCGATTGGCTTGCTCTGGCCATCAAACTCGATGCAGAGCTACCCAGCCCTCAAGCATATCGCGCGTTTCCCATTTCATCGTGTCCTACCACTCTACAGACAAGCTAATGTGAAGGAACATAGTTGTAGCAGTGTCGCAGCAACAAAAGCCAAGGAAACAAAGCGCGGCAGGTGCTCAACAATATGTACATATCTCTCGTCCCACCGCAATGCTGGTATGGTGCCGCCTTGCCGAGACGGACGCCCCGTTTCTTGCCGGATTTGGCTGAATCTTTCAGCTGGACAGGGGCCATCTCTGTTCGTCAAAGATCTTGGCTGCAGATCGGGCCCGGTCTTAAGTGGAGATGTGTTTGAGGCTCGATGTGTTCTGTTGCAGTTGTCGTCGAGCCGCAAAGGAGACGGAGCGTAGGCATGTATCCCTCACTTGCTCGAGACAAAAGCATGCGATGGTTCACGAGTTGGAATCGGAATCGCTCCTCCGACCACGCGCTACTTTAGACATGTCGAGGCTCTCTCTGCCTGTCTCTGGCGGTGAGAAAATAGCGGCTTTCTTGGTTACAGACCCAGCGGGATGGACCGGGCGCCGCGGTCACCCTGAAGATCTCGTAGGGTACGCAGGCGAACACTCCCGATATGCGGGGGACTCACGATTGTTGTGACTGGTTCATGTATCTCGGGCTCACCAGGGCGTGGCGTTACCACATGTCCATATCCATCAATCTGCGCTTCCGACCGCCCCGACATCCGAAGTGGTGTGCAGCTGCCCCCTGCCACGCTATGCAATATCTAGATCGCTAAATGCATAACATATCATTTGAATCCCCCCAGGTCAAGTCCGATTTCTTCCACTCATGGAGGCTACCTGTGGCTGTGCATAGGGACCTCCTCAAGGAGGTAGTACCTGTGAGCTAGAGGTGTTATATTTCCCTCAGGTGCTACGCTACCTCTGGGTGCTTTTTGAGCGGGGAAAGCCAGAGATTGCGGTCGTCCGAGATGGCGCGGCGAAGCGGTTACAATTTTGATCATATACCTAAATTTCTCTTTACGGTTTTCACCTGTTCCTGTCGTTAGAAATTCCTCTCAGGTGTGGTGCTTGCATTTCATATCAGTCACCTGAAGCCATGCACATCTGGATCCCCTGAACAGGGGTTGTAGATGACATCTTCATTAGAGGTGCTCGGCCATCACATGGCGCTGGTCACTGTTATGTTGTCACAACAACGATACTTGGGGCAGAATTAGGACTTTTAGCGGCGTTCCATCCGATAGGTTGCATTTAACACGCAACATGCTGCAAGAGGCGGCGCCGCTGTTGCTTGTTGAAGCAATGGCGCCTAACCGCAATACAATTATGACCGCAACACAACATGATAGGTACCTAGTATTACACACCCAGGAAGGTGGCCGCAGCCACTCACAACATAGGTTGCTGACTCCATCATGACATTACGCAGCTGCCTACTTAGGGTGGTCTTATTCGTAGAAACTGAATAGTTTCGGAGCACTTGGCACTCGTTGCCACAATTCGAAGCGCTTGGTGCCTTAGACAATCACAAAGGTTTGGGCCAAGATACGTGATAATTACCTCCTATATATGTTCACAGAGTTGATGGCAGAGACAATGGAAGTATCCATATTATGTAAACATCAGGAACACAAGTACCCGTTGGTCAGTGTGCGTTCCTTTTAAAGACACTTAAAAGGAATCGCACACGGACCAACGAGTACATATCCATGTATACCTCCCAGGTACCTAGGTATAGATTTGGTGAGGTCGAACTGGCGCTACGTTGGAACATTCTATATGTACCCAACGTTCATTGGCTATTGATACGTAGATATCGTACCTACGCTAATGCAGGTACCATTCAGAATACTATACCCAGAATAAAGTACAGTACCTAACCTTCTTCGTATCTTTCTTTTGTATGAGAGGTATGATTCCATTTCCAGATACCCGATGAGGTAATTCAATTCTGCAGTTCGAAAATACTTACCTAATGCATGAAGGTGTAGTCCTGGAAGTTGGAAGCTACCTGCCTCCTACCTACCTAGAGGTACCTTAGGAGGTAGTTGATAAAATCAACCATTGACTTGCAAACAAACCTTGTAACTGTTTTTCTCAACCACATGACATCAGAGAGCCTTCGCTGTCTTCGTAATACATCCACTGCATGGCTAAAATACACTGACAAGTTCTTGGTTGATTCCCCCTTCTATTCATAGGTAGTAGGTACCCCCCTCTAACCTACACCTCTTCTACCTCAGGTAGACCCCAGTCGCTAACAGTGTGTTTTCTTTCTACACCTAAACATTAACTACGAGCCACAGCATTTAAGGTTAGTTGATCAGAACCGATCGCAATACCAAGGCAATTGTGGTCTTCTGGTATTACAACTCAAAATGCGTGAAATATAAGTCGAAATGAATCAGAACACAATAGGCCACAGTAGACACAAGCGATACAGGTTTTTCAGCACTTACAGCTAAACTACCTAGGTCTACGGCTCTTCGGCGGAACTCGAAGAGCCCTCCAGGATTTATGTTACCTCTAATAAGAAACAACTGAAACATACTAGAAACATTCACGGAAAATTCACCCCGTCTTCCGTAAACGGTATATCTTTGATATCACTCACTTATGAAACAATGATAAGTTCCTGGTCAGAAGGCAGAACGAAACCGAAATTTTTATCAGACGCGATTAAGGTGCGTTGTTAAGTATATTAAGAAAGGGGCCAGTTGTCGGTTAACTTAGGTACCCAAGTAAGTAAGTAGGTATGACAACCCCTTCCATCCCTGGGCCCTAACGAGGTCTGCGGACGACACGACCCCCAATTATGGGCTCAGTACAAATGTAATACACAAACAAACACAATTAGCTCAACATCTGGGGAAACTTGATTTTTGAATCAAGAGAATACAGCGGAAGTGGAGGGAAAACGAAATAAATAAAACACAGGGGGGCAATACGATTGCCCGGACTATGTCTTGCTTAATGCCACAATAAGGCTTTTCGATTCCCTCTGCCGCTTTTGTAGATGTGCGGTTCAGTCTGCGTACCTAGCAAAGTTGGTCACGCTTTGGGTATTTGCCCTCTCCATTGTATCGCTTCAACCGCCCAAATTACCAATTGCGCAACCCCCCTTCCTAAGTTAAGTACTGGTGTGATTTCTGCCGATGGTACCAGAAGAGCATGCCTTGGTAACCTAGACTTCCGAGTACCTACTCCATACCAGTTCTCATCCGTATTAAGAGCAGTAGGTAGTGACTACTTTCTACCCACAGGGAGTTAGAAACGGGCATCGATCTCACGCTTAAAGTTTCTTTGGTAGCCTTCGCCCACGGTACCTTGACATCAAGCCCCCATCATCTTTCCACGCTACCAAACCTCTTTACATACCTACTCTTTATTGGCACTTGCCCTCTCACAACTCTCACAACCTTAGCAGAGGTAGGAGGTACCTTACACACTCCCAAGTTAATAGAGGTGTACGTACCCAGCTTCTTGAGGCGGTGGCTCTTCTCCACTGAGATCTCAGGAGCCTTTCAAGATTTACTTACCTCCTAACCTGTCTAAGCTGCTGTTCTAACACGCAGTTGCTACACACACTCAGAGAAGTAAAATCTCAACCAAGCACTCCACTGATATCAAAATCAGGACCCCCTCACCCTCACATTTTCCTCTCTTTCTTTTATTGCCCCCGTAATCTAACCCCTCCACCAAAAGCAAGGCTCAAGCACATCTCCACCACAATGGCAGCTGATAATTCAGATGTCGCCAACCTGCGGGTGATGGAGGCACTTGGCCGCCAGTTTCCTGCATGGAGTCAAGCTGTCGCCAAAAAGACCGGCGCATCCACCAGTAACACCGCCGACGCCGCGGACCCCACGGAACTCTTACTCGCCTCTGACCGAGTTTTGCGCCCCCAAGGGGTCAAGGAGTTCTCTGACGAGCTTCGTAGGAACTTACCAGTACGTTTTTCGTCTTCGCCAGTTCGTCAGCTTGCCATTAACTAGCTGACCCATCATAATTACAGGATGTCCAAGTGGCATATGAGTATCGTGGAAGCTGCATAAAGATCAGCCACCCAGGACACGATGAAGAAGAAGTGATGACCGCTGCGAAGGTTATTATAGATCGTATCGTTCGTCAAGAAGTAGACGACGGTTGGGTAAGCATTTCTATATGGCCGCCTCAGAACTCTGGACCGTTGTCTCACAAGTCTCCATATATAGGCGGACACAGTTTGCCAGCCCAAGCAATTGAATGCTAGAGGTACTGCCGACAAACATGAGTATGCTAAAGCACTTGCCCCTAGAGCGGTACAAGCCTGTTCATACCAGACCGTGTGGACTTTTCCAATAAAGTTCGGGGATGACGAAGTCGATCTTGGGAATGTCTTACCTACAGAGTCCCTGTTAAAGCTACAGGAATCTACGGGTTGTTGCCTCGTCGTTGCAGACGATGGAAACCTTGTTCATATTGGCGCCGAGTCGGAACAGGAGGCTGCGGTGGTCGAGAGAAAGCTCAACATCCTGGCCAAATACTATGTAAGTAGCGTCGCCTTTGAGATCGAGAACCCTGAAGATCTAATGAAACATTAGAATTCCTCGACCGGGTTTGATGCGCGTTGCGAGAGCTTCGTGTATACCGAGGATGACCCAGAGCCAAGGGGTGGATTTACGTACGTGGCGAATGGGCCCAAGACTTATCTCGCCACGTTCTTCTTGGATCGCGCCAAGTACCGGGTGGCTGAAAAGCGTTCGGCCTACGGAGTGGTTTTCGAAAAGGGAGTGGTTGTTAGTATCCTCGACAGCAGCCTCCGGCAATTGCGCTCCGGTCCACATGATATCATGCCAGCGAATGATGGAAGTGAGAGGAGTGAGCCTTTCAAGGCATTCGTCTCCACAAACTGGGAATATAGACCCAAAGAGGGATACCCCAGAAGCGACTCCAACTCTTTGCCATTAGCACCATTCCCAGCGGAGCCTGACAAGAACGTCACCTCTTGGGTGAATAAATTGCCCGACCCGGACTCAGTGCCCCAGATGGAGCAGGAAGTGGAACGGATTCTCACGCATTCGAGCAGGACCGACACTTCCACCAAAATAGGCTCTGGTTCAAACAGTGGCTTGATTCACGGTGCCAGACATAAGCAGCAGGAGGGACCAGGAGAGCAAGAGCAAATAATCCCTGCAAACAGCCGTCCTGCTCCATTCAACCCGGGAAGATTGAAACAGCCGAAACAAACTCTCCAGCAGAAGCAATCTCTCCAGCAAAAGATCTACCATGCTGAAGTCGATTCGGCTTCGCGATATGATCTAATGTCGGAGCTATCAGGCAAGCCAGGGAAACAATACCGATTCACGTACCGGAACCAGGATTATCCATCTGCGGAAGGAGCTCCGAACGGTGCGAAGTATCCGGAGGAACAAGCTGACTTGCCAATGAACGGTCGCTATATAACTCGATCAGACCATCAGGATCTTCGTCATACCCTCCAGATAGATTCGGATTCAAGCAGCCGGAAGAGTCATGCGTATGGCTTTGCCCCCCTTTACCCCCAGCAGAACGTTCCTCGGGAAGATTCTCGCCAAATAGGCCTAAGTTCGAGCGATGAACAGGCTCGCCCTGCTGGCCGGGTAGCTCCTTACCTTCAAGGCAAAATTCCACCAGGCCAGGCTGAGTGGGGAGGGAATCGTGTGACCAGGGAGGGGGTTCGCCCTGCCCAATGGGTACCGCCTCATCTTCATCTCAAGACTCTGCCTAGTCAGAATAGCCAGGAACGTACCGGCCCTGACGACAACAAAACTGCTTCTGAAATATCGTCCTACCAGCAACAAACAACCCCACAAAATCAGGCTGGTATGACTATCACCGAATCCCTACAAGAGAGAATGAAAGAGTTAGAGCTAGGAATGGAGGACCTCCGCGAGCAGCTTCGTGAGCTCCAGTCTGGCGATAATCCATCTAACAACAATCAGGATCAAAAGAAGCTATCGATATTTACTGGAATCAGGCACAGCACCATGGAACAGAAGGCTAGATCCAGACCTACCTACTCTGAACCCCCCAGGCAGGTAGGCCCGCCAATGATGCAAGCCATCAGTAACAGGCTTGTGCAGTTGATGGGACCACTAAGAATCTTCACTGGCAAATTATCCTTGAAGGTCGAGTTTGGCCGCGCCTGTCTTAAGAAGATCAACCAGGCGCATGTGCAGCCACAGGACAATGGTGATGAAGCCCGAACCATGCCGATGCATACCATCAAGGAGGCTTTGGACAAGCACCACGTCAAGCCCGCGGACGTAATGTTTACAAACATCCTCACCGCCGATGGTGCGGATATGAACTATCTTTCCCACCTCGAGAGGAATGGGCAAAGAATGTGGTCATCAGAGACCCGCCAAACTGTCTATGAAGTCAGCTGCCTTGCCCAGACGAAAGAAGGGAAGCCGTACACGTTCATCATTGATATTGATGGCCATAACTTTGCACACCGCGTTAGGCCTGCAACGCCGGAGGCTTGCGTTCTTTTCGTGCATTGCCCGAAACGTACATGGGACTTCCAGGTCAAGCTCTCTATGCATCAAGAACTAGGAGAATCCTTCGAGGCCTTCGCCAAAGACCTTGTGGACTCGATGCACATCTTGTAAGTATGCTTCTGATCTACTTATACGGGGTTTCTTACTAAGTCGCGAAAACAGGCCCCAGAAGTCTGGTATCCCTCAGTTGGAGTTCGCCATCAGCAAGGTGTACCAGATTGAAATCGTACTTGTCCGGACTCGAAACATTGCCTCTTACACTACGAGATCTACTTCTGCTATCCTTGAAGTGAGCGAGGTGCACGACATGAAATCGACCGATCGCATCAACACTGAAGAGATGTCCATTGTCACCTTCGACAGATATTCTGGTAACAAGCAACTGGGCCTTCTCCCTACGTGGTATGAGGCCTCGATCCAATCACGCATGATTAAGAATGCGTTCTTGCAGAACAGCGCTCTTGAGTTTGGTGATGAAGCCGACTGGTCGGCTGAGGAATTCCAGAAGAAAGGAGCGTTTGAAGCGCTTTTGCAATCCACGATTGATACGATCAAGCAAATGGATGGGATTGGTTATTGGGGAGACAACTATCAAGACGCAATGATTCACGGCTTGCCTCCTTCTGCCCCCCAAGGACCTGCCTCCCAAGAACCCCAAACTAGTAACAGCGCTGTTGGGAAAGTTGTCTTTTGGTAATGATTCCTTTTCTTGCGATGCCTGTACTGGTACACGACATGCCAGGGCACCACACCACACATTGGACAATATCGACTTGAGTTGGTATCTTATTGACAACCAGCATTGTCTACTTGTCCATTCCTAACTTTCGATCGATATGCCCATTCGTTGTGCGGATGTACTGGAAGCGATGTCACCTGAGCGGTCTTTCTGCGGCGGTTTTCTGCTACAAAACCTGAAATCTGAACTGTGTTCTAGTAGCGGCAGAAGTCTATGCAAGTAACAAGTGGCTAGCATTTGAGTGTTGCTTTACTCTATCACGAGGTAGTACGAATACATCTCTTGATGATCTGGCACAAGAAAGCTGTGCCCTTTGATTGATACTGATTGATTCGCGCTTCTAAGCGTGTAGTTTCCGCCTAACAAAGTCCTTCGTTGGCAATAGAGTATACGTGCCGGTAGGCCATACATACCTTACACGTGCCCTTGTTTAATGTAATTTGAAGTGATCTATACCTCCCAACTCCTGAGCGGACCAGCTCAGCAAGCCCAGGGACCTTGGCAAACAGCACCGTTGTACTATCTAACACACAATACCACGCACTCATTCAACCCGTCTTGCCCCGCCTCCTCCCGCTCAGGTCCTCGACGACCTGCAGGAGCTGGCGGCCCCCGACCACCACCACCTCGCCCTGCGTGCGGCGCCTCCCCTAGAGCGCGCCCAGGTCCAGCGGCACGCTGCTGCCGCGGCCCGCGCGGTACTTGCGGGCGCCGCCCTGGAACGGCCGCGGCTTGGGCAGCTCCGACTCGTCCTTGAACCGCCACCGGCTGTCGTGCACGATGTACCTCTCGACGCCGCGGGGGCTAGCAAGGGCACTTCCGCTAGGCGACGGGCTCGGGCTGCCCTTCCCGCCACTACCACCGCCACCCCCGCCTCCGCTTCCGCCTCCACCGCCGCTGCCGCCGTTGGGCGCGAGCGTGTACATGCTGGGATCCAGCATCGAGCGCAGCGTTGAGCCCGTGCGCGAGCGGTTGGCGCCGGCGGTGGACGGTTCGCGCGATATGGGGGACGATGACCGCGAGTTCGAGGCCGGGGGAGGCGGGGGCGGGGGCGGGGGCAGCGCGGAGGATGAGGCGGTGGGCGAGGATGAGCGGCCCACGGCCGACGAGGAGGCGCGCATCGCGGCCTGCAGCGCGAGGTTGGGCCCCGAGCCGTTGGGCGCCGCGGGAGGGGGCGGTGGCGGGGGCGGCTGCGAGCGGCTGTGCGCTGCTGCGGGCGGCCGGGGCGCGGAGGATGGAGGAGGTGGTGGTGGAGGTGGTGCCGGGGACGTTACCGGTGGCGGTCTCGGGGCGGAGACGGGCGGTGGAGGGGGTGCTGACGGCGGCGCGGGCGCTGAGGATGGGGGAGGAGGTGGTGGTGCCGGCGCGCCGGGTAGTGGAGGTGGCTGGGACGACTGGGATACCACGGCCGCCGAGGGTTTCCTGGCGGTGGGCGGCGGCGGCGGCTTCTTCCCGACGGGGGGCGGCGGGCCCTTGGTCGACGCGGACGAGAGGGGCCGCGGACTGCCGCCGTTGAGCGTCTTCCTCAGGGCCGCCACCGAGGGCGCTACCGCCCCTGGCGCTGCTGGCGGCGGCGGCGGGGGTGCTCCGCGTCCCGGTATGGCGGGCGCGGACGCGGTGGGAGGTCGCGGGGCCGACGGCGGCGGCTTCGACGGTGTCGACTCCGAATCTGATAAGTACGAGGCGCTATGGCTTGCTACATTGCATATGCGGGTGAGCGGATGCTACGTCTTTTGGAAATCCGGGGGGAAAAGGGGGTGGGGGGCAATACCTCCGGTGTCTACGTTCCCGCCGCGTTTCTTGAGCTTCGGCATCCCGCCCGCGAAGAGGCCCGCCAGCTGCGGCGCTGACTCCGTCGCCCCGGCGGCGTCGCGGTGTGGCTGTTGCTGTTCGCTGTCGCTCCTCGGCCTGCTCCCCGGGACCGGTGGTGCACCGCCCGGCGGCGCCGGGGCCTTGGGAAAGACGGGGATCGGCGGCGCGCCCCCTATCGGCGGGCCACCTCCTCCGCCCCCGGACGGTTTCCCGACCTGCGGTGCGGATCGATCGTTCGTAACGGCCTTCTTCAGGGCCCTGCCCTTCTGGATGTCGCCTAGTAGAGCCCCCTACATGTCGTCTCTTGTTAGTTGTGGTGTGGCGGGTAGGGGCGAACAGTTAACAAACGACATACCCGGCCAGCGCCTGCCGCCGGCGGCCGTGATGGCAAGCCCCCGGGCGGAGGAGGTGGTGGCGGCGGGCCTCCCATACCCGGCATGGGGGGCGGAGGTGGTGGTGGAGGAGGAGGCATGGCGGCGACCTCGCTCCGTATCCTTCAGGTTCCGGGACCTCCGTCCGTCGAAGCGTCGGATGGGAGACGTGTGTATGCGTGTGTGGTTGGCCGGCGGTTGTGGCTGGTGTTCTACGGGTTGACTAAGGCAGGCAGGCAGGGCTTGGGTTTGGGTAATCGGGTACGCGGTCGAGTAAAGGACGGGCGGGCTTTGTCGGGTAGAGCGAAGATGTAGAAATGATGTATAATACGGTTCTTTCTCTTCTGCTATGCAGGACGATAATAAGACGTGTTGTCGGTTGGTCTTTTGTAGAACTTTTTGCGCGAACTCCAAAAATGTACAAATCGGCGGGAAGGATGCGCGATGGAGTTCAGCGAATGTCTGGTGGTGTGTAAGGTTAGGTGTAGTATTAGCAGGTGATAACGATTGGGGGGGGACTGGGCTGGGCTGGGCCGGCTGACGTTGAATTGAGCATTCAGCCGCACGTGTCGTCACCCACCCAGGCCTGCCGAAACTGTGGCGCAGCCTTCCGGCGGTTTTCTTTACCGAACCGAACACCTAATCAGCCGCTAATGAGACCCCTGCTTAGGTACTGTGTGGATTGTCAGGGGCCCCTCAGCCCCTACAGCTTCGTGATGTCGCATTGGATCCGAGCAATTGTGGATTCTCTCAATTGGCAAGCTTCGATGCACCTCCTCCCGCGACAATTGCGCCAGAAAGCCGTCGACGCCGTCCGACAACTAACGAATCCCTCATCATAGCTTGCGACTTGGGTGCTCATCAGATTATTGGCAAGATGCCTCGACCTGGTGCTGTCCCGCAATCGCGGTCGGTTTGTCAAATCTGCGAGTCGATCTCTACACGAAGTTTTCATTCCGCTAGGCCGATATTGGGCTCGCGCAACATTCCCAAGCCTCGAGTCCAGCTGCGGAGAAGTGCGATCAGGCCGAGTATATCCTCAAGAAGCCTAACACTAGCTTCTGCGATGACACCTGGTGGGGGGGATAGAAGTGGTGCCACGGCTGCTCTGGATAATAGGGAAGAGCATGGACAGACAACGACGACGACGCGAACGCCCAAAACGAGCAGCCAAGAACTCTCGTCTCTTACAGACATGATGACCTATCTGGAGAAAAGCAAATCCAAAGTTTTCGCACATCGCCGCATCCCCCCAGAATCAGATGTGAGTGCGGCTCTCCAGGCATGCCGGGTTCTAGCCGATTACTTCATGGACGACTCCGTGCAGCCTCAGATAACACACATGGCCACTGAGCTGGACACGACTGCCTCGAATATTCTCTCGCTAGACAGTACGAACAGGTCTCAGGCGGCCAAACAGACCCCTGAAGCTGCTGCTGCCAGTATAACGGCCCAGGTTAAGCAGATGATCGACAAGATATCAGATACTGCTTTCGCCATCCTTGCCCATCCTCCTGTATTTATCACCCCAAACCTACTCCAACAATATGTTGAAGTCCAGGCCCGCCTGATCAAGCCGGAGACCCTCCCGAAAGTATTCCAATTATATGCATCCAAGCCCATGCCTCGTGAAGCCGCGGGGTCTATCAGTTATGTGAAACAGAATCCCAACAAAGTTGCAAATGCCATTGAACCCAAGGTCATCGAAACAGCTCTTGACACGGCAATCGAAGCCCGCAATCTAGACGCGGCCGTGGGGATCATCGAGAATAGCTACATGACTACCGCCTTCGTGCGATCCAAACTTCTTCGCCACGCACTGGTCCCGGCGGGAACGTTCGCGGCCACGCCCGTAGCCGCGTATATACTGGCTATGAACTTTTCCGATCTACAGCAGACCATGGATAGTGGTACGGCAACGAAGGTGGCATTTGTTGGCATCTTGGCCTACGTGGGTTTCACGGCTTCTCTTGGCGTGGTGGCACTGGCGACAGCAAACGACCAGATGCAGCGGGTGACTTGGGCGCCCGGAATACCTCTACGGCAGCGGTGGATCAAGGAAGAAGAGAGAGCTGCGCTGGACAAGGTCGCCTGCGCATGGGGGTTCCGCGAGAAATGGCGGCAAGGCGAAGAAGAAGGGCCCGACTGGGATGCGCTACGCGAGTATATCGGCCAGAAGGGAATGGTGCTGGACCGAACGGAGCTAATGGAGGGAATGCAGTAGACGGGCGAGTTTAAGGTTATCTTGTCTGCTGTGAGATTACCTGAGGTATGCAACCGTTGTCACATGCCTTAGGTAGGCACAGAAAGAAACCTTGTTGTTCCACCGAAGTCCGCCAAGCACTCGACGGACTCGTTGCAGGAACTAGGGGGCAGCTAGACTGACAAGAGCTACCAAGCAAAGGGCCTTCGTCGGTACTCAAGTGTTGCCGCAGATTGCTTCGTTGTATGTTCTCGCCAAGGGTCGACCGCGGGTCCCGCTGCCTCGATCCGTCGCATCTGCCAAGCAGCTTCCAAGCAAACCAGAGATCCAAAAGGCTTCGATCCCGTGATAGGACTTTCCAACAAGAATCACCACTGAAAATGTTTGACGTGCTTTTCTGTGACATCCTAGCTATGCGGCTACCCATCGTAATAGCCGTTGTGGCCTCCTCGCTACGTTGAGCAAAGCTAACCCGGGTCATGGGGCTTAGCTGGTGAAAAAGGTTCACTAAGTCCATACTACGACCCGTCATGGAATATCCGGTCCACCCATACCAACTCTAACAGCCTTTAAACCATAAAGTTATCCCCCTTCTTCGTCCTTAGGGTATCTCATAGAAAACGATCATCGTCTTCGACGGCTCAATATAGCACCGTTTATCCCCTTTGGCCAGATATCTACTTGAAAACATCAGATTCATATTTACTCCAGCCTTTTGTTTTTACTTGGCTCGTGTATTTTCAGAGAAGCGTGCATTTCAGAGCGTCTTCTTTCTTCGTTTAACGTTGGCGTTATTCGGACAAGCACACACTCCTTACACCACCGCTTGCCGATTTATCAAACACTGGGAATGGGCGGACAGTTTACATCCTTTGATCCCGTAAGATGTCAACACTATGCCCGATTTGCGGCCAGGCTGGATAGAATCCATTTCGACGCAATCTATTGGACATTCTTCCTGACGGTGATCGGGATCCTGTTCCTGTCATCATGGGTCTACCAATGGTAACAGAAAATGATGGCTGCGGAAACTCGAAACTGGGTTGACTAATACGCTTTGTGTAGGATAATGGTGTATCGCGAAAAAGCCGGGTTTAGCGAACGCAATTTCCGACGAAAACTCATACTCGGCATCGCCTTCTGCACGATGCTGTTTCTCCTTGCTGCGGTCTTGCTGGTCATGGAGGTGTTCGCTCTCCTGGCGCTGCAGTTCTGCGACGGCGAAGACCTCATGGCGCTCTACTGGTCGACGTGGACTATGTTGCAGCTGGGGTCGGAGATCGCCATCCTGGGTATTGTGATGGCGCTTTGGCACCACCTCTACGACATCCGACATCCGTATGTCTCTGTATTCTGCCTAGGCCTTGCTACCAGCTGACGGAACCTTCACTAGACTATGGGCTCTCGCCCTGGGTACTCCCGTGCTTGTTGTTGCAGGGTTCGGCCACATCAGTATGTGCCATATCAAACACCTCTCCATTCTCCGCAGAGCGTTTTCTTCTAGAGAACGGCCTGCCGCATTGGGTGTTGTATTTTCAGCACGAGGCTTTTACGCATTGTATCGAAACGTTTCGAAACTTTCTAAAGAAGAGATGATGACTGACTCGCGACCTCACAGTTCAACTAGCTTTCCGTATGTTTTACAAGAAAGCCAAGGCACGTAGGAACTCGCGGCGCGCATCGTGCAACGACACCTCGATTACCTCACCAGCGTAAGTCTATCTATAGCTGGACGGTTCACTGCCCCAGCGAACTTTACATTGTTACTACTGGAGCTAACGGCATCTTAGATGCAGCATCCAGCGGGAGAAAGGGCAGCTCGACCAGCAGATCGAGGCTGGTCAACTGGTGTATTTCGCGATGGATGTGGGCAACGACGAGCGGGTGAAGCACTGGCCGTCCTTCGTCGGCATGTCGGATGGCAAGGCTGTAGTGCAGTTGACTACCCACTCGGACGTATTTTCGAGCAACGCCTCACAGATGTCGCCGGCTTCTCGGCGCAGCCCAAGCTGACCCGCTCATCTCAAGTCTATATCCGTGGAGTCATCGAAGGGGTTTGAAATGTAGATCCTGTGTAGTGTTCGCGCAGGGCGAGAAGGAACGATATCACTTGGTATGTAGACGATATAGAATAGGCCAAATTGCTTAAGAGGCTACGGTACAGATAGGAGTACACGAGAAATCGAGGCAGCGACCAGTATCGGCCAATGCAGTTATCTACATTACCGAGCACTAGCTGTTATCCTAATCGGCTTGGCGATCTATAGAGTGGGTGTACTGGCTTCTCAGCATGCCTAAACACGACATCGCACTATCCTACCGGTGACGTAGTGGTAGGCAGTGAAAAAAAAGGGAACACATATGTAGGCCAAGCAGACCGAGGCGTAACGCTCGGCTTTATCCAACATCATGAATGACCATTACAGTATGCGCCGAGCAAGCCTAATACATGCTGTACCTACCTGCCAAGCTGGGCTGAGTAGCTAGACCGGTGGAGGTGTTCCAGCAGGCGGGCAGGCGGGCAGGCGGGTGCTTATCGAGACCACCCGGTAGGTATGTAATATATGTAAAACCTTCAAGTAATCCCAGCCAGCCAGATCTCGGTCTAAATCTGCCTTTCTGAAGCTACTACGCCCCGACTAATGAGGGTCTGCGGTTCCGGCGGCAGGGCACATGGCACATGGCTGGCTGTATGCATGCGTTTCGCGCGCGCAGGCAAGCAGGGAGCCGAGCCGCCAAGGGATGTCGATCCCGGGCGTCGATCACGGCCGCCGGTCAACGACGGAGGAGCATACGCATACCTAACACGTACCTGTTCACAGGGGGGCTGTGCAGCAGAGCGCGGGGCAGGCAGGTAAGGGGCTATAAGGATGTGTTGTGCTGGATCTCGAGGGGTCAAGGAGACGATCCCGGGGTAGGAACCGGTGTGCTAGACAGATAAGCCGCCTAGGTGGTTGATTATCACGCATTAGATATGCACGTCGAGCTCAACGACTGGAGGACCCCCATGTTTCAGGCATCTCTGTCACACCATGAAAAGCCTGGTCAAAAGTAGGCACGGGGGTAGCAAACTCGATGTATGGGGGCGGGCAGAGAGGGAGCGACTTGAACGCGAATATTCAGCGGGATGAGAGAACTAGTGGCGGCCACGAATGGCACTCGAGCTGCTTCTCTGTGGTGCAGCTACCTTTACACAAGAACCCAAGCTTCCAGTGAGATCGTTCCTGAAAGCAACGAGGCATTGTTTGCGCGTACCGCCAAGAGACCTGGGAAGCCTAGTCTAGACCCGGGGGAGATGCGCCGCCCCGAAGCAATCAATAGCCAAGGCTCGGGGGTAATGCGGCTGCTAGACGATCCATTCCTCATTCCTTATACCTCATCCCCGATATGCATGTCCTCTCCGTAGCTATGGATGTAACGACCAAGAGATAGCATGTCACGTGAATGAAGGGGGGGTCAACACATAGGGTGAGATGGATGGGATCAACACCTATCAGCGCTAGACGGTTCTTCGCCCTATGGCTCATCCCCCCGTTTGTTCCACCCTGTTCTCCTATCTGCCGGTCATATCAAGCCTTGACGACAATGCCCTGTATTTCAAGCGCAAACAGCAAAGACTAGAACGGGTAGCAGCAAGGTTATCTTTAGACTAGGCGGTATCTGCGCTAGCTTAGGGATTTAGAAGATGGCTTTGTATCCAGTCCTTCACCTCGATATTCTAAAAGGCGTTAGAAGACGGGAGGGATGATGATGCGTAGGAAGCGGTACTCTATCAGGTTGCTACACCCGTCCCGCCCGTCCAATCTGTAGAATCTCGCCCGTGAGCCGCTCGTCGCTGCGCAGGACCGGCCAGCTCGCGCCGTCGGCCTTGTACAGGCTGACCTCGAGCTTGGTGCCGAGGATCTTAAACGTGGACTTCTCCGGGTCGATCTGCCCGAATAAGGGGACCTCTGCCCTGTAGCGCTTGGGCTGGGCGTCGCTCGTCGGCAGGTCGAGCACCAGGGCCTGGGGCTCGAACTTGACCGTCGCCCTGGCGGCGTCGATCTTCTTCAGGAAGAAGGACGCGATCACCGTGGTGGGGGTCTGGTAGAAGTCGTGGCGCACCGTCTCGAGCAGCTCCTCCCCACCGTCCGCAGACGTCGAGTCCGTCGCATTCCTGGCCGCCTTCTTACTCCTGTCCTGCTGCCCGGAGCCCACGAACAGGTGGCGCGGCGACGTCCTGCACCCCTCGATCTTCATGAACTGGTCGAACTCCAGCACCCGCCGCTTGCAGCAGCTGTACCCCTTGCTGCCCTCGTGGAAGATGGGCGCCCCCGGGTGGTGCACGCACCGCTCGTCGTCGGACCGCGGCTGGCCCTTCCGGTACGCCGCGCCGCAGCCCTTCCGCCGGCACTGCTTCCCGTCGGGGATCTCGAGCGTCGGCTCGTCGTCTTCGGACTCTGGCGGCGGAGGCGGGGCGGTCGGGGCTGGCTGCGGGGCGAGGGGCGCGCGGGTGGGCGTGGCCGAGACTGCTTCCGAGAGCTTGTTCGCGAGGGATGGCGCCGATGAGTCCGCGTCTATGTTCTGGGGCGCCTTCTTCTCGATCTCTGGAGGCAGGTCGGTCGTGCTGTGCTTGCCCTCGGTGCAGGGGGGGATCTCGAGGAACTCGTCAAAGGTCAGGACTCGGGGCTTGCAGCACTTCCAGCCTAGATGCCATCGTAGAGTTTAGCACATGTTAGCTCTCCGGTTGCCTCGGGAACTAGAGAAAATGTTTGATAGAGAGCCACTCGTATTAGGCTGGAGATTCTAGGGCACGACGGGCTGCTTGTTAAACTGGCAAATGTGACTGGTCAGCTGGGGCTTACCTTTCTGCCCCTCGTGGAAAACAGGAGGACCCGGATGGTAGACGCAGACCTCGTCCGGGTCGGTGTAGGCCTTTCCGCAACCCTTGTGGACACACTTCTGGGCCATTTTAAGACAGCCTTTGTAAGCTTTCTGTTCTCGCGATGTCTGATCCAGTGCTCGGCAGAGTTAACAGAGTTGAGTTGTTGGGCGTCAGCAGAAGCTGGTGGAAAACGAGAGACACCGAGGGCCTGGAATGCAATTCACCGCCTGCCGTTTGGGACAAGCATTGAAGCTTTTTGCCCTGTCAAAAGTCCCCCACAGCACCTATGACGTGCATTTACAGGGGATGAAGCTACTGGGGGACCATGCTAAGGCTCCCCATATTTACGGCTGGCAGCTCTACGATCGCACTGAGTATTGCGGCACCTGCCATCATCTGCACGCACCGTTCAGGTTCACTTCCACTATGATTTTGAACATCCGAATAGGTATAAAATCATACGATTGAATGAAAGTACACTTTTGATACTATAACCCGAAAAGAATCACACCTTTCTTCTTCGAACAGGTTTATCTGTCTGAAATAAAGGCCTTCCAGATGCGAGCGACGTGCAGATTGCTGCAGAGCTGCAGGATCACGCTCTTCACGCGCGAGAACTGCGGCCTATGTAGACAGGCCAGGTCGGCCCTTTCCGACGTCTGGGACTCCCGGCCGTTCCAGTTCAAAGAGATCGACATTATCAAAACCGAGTCCGAGTCCGAGTCCAAGCCTCGGTGGCGCGACCTGTACGAGTTCGACGTTCCGGTCGTACGTGACTTGCTTTCCTCGGCCTCTTCAGAAACGTCCCGGAAACATTGGCTCATGTCTTGACAGATCCACATCAGCAAGTCCTCGGCCGTGGAAGAAGAGCCGCAATCCGCCTCACAGGCTATCAAACTTATGCATCAATTCACAGCTGAACAGGTCAAAGCTAAGATGGACGAGGCTGAGAAAGCTTGAGAGAGGTGTCGACACCCCAGGCCTATAGTGATGGTGATCAGGTACTTTCAGGTACAATAATACTATTCGGCTGATAAGTTGGCTATGGCATCAACAACCCAGACATACCTTATAGTCATTGTCTCGCCAATTGAGGTTTAAAGGGAGGAATCACGATCCTCTTGATGCCATGGCAACATCCTTAATATGTTCCATTTGCCTGTCAGGGACTGCCTATCTATCCCCGGGCAATACTCAGAGCCTGACCCACTGAGGTTTGCAATATAGTCGTGTCAAGAGCAGCGCAGATCATGTGGTATCCTTTCTCGGCATACTCCTTGGCCTGTTCACCGCTTGTAGCAAAGAAGCCGCACTTCTTACCCGCCTTCTTGGCTGCCGCCAAAATGCGGTCCATGGCTGCTTCTAGTTCGGGCTCTACTACGCCATTCAAGATCGGGTGGCCGACTGGGACATCCAGGGTCAGTCAGCAGTACTTCCCTATAGACAATTTTGAATCACATTGGGAGTTATCAGACCTGGTTCAAGGGCTTTGAACGCCCGAGCATATGCTTCTAGGGAATTCACTCCTGGAGAAAGATGAAAGGGGTAATGGATAACTCCGAACGCTACTCACTATTATTACCCAAATCGAACGGGCCCACGTATAAAACGTCGATACCCGGAATGGCAGCGATCTCCTCGACTACATCGAGTGCCTCTTGAGTTTCGATCTGGACCATTGTGAGGAGCGAATTGTTGGCTTTCTGCAGGTACTCTGTCATGGTTGGTGCAGGGCTGAACCGCTCCATGGCGAAGGGGGATCCAAGTCCGCGTTGGCCCTCGGGAGGGAACTTGGCTGCCTGAACGACAGCCCTGGCGGATTCGACAGAGCGAATGAGAGGAACCAGAATCTGGTCTGTCAGTGTAGTGTTCCCACTTGCTTGGGACGACTACCTACTCCATGTGCTCCAGCATCGAGTGCGCCTTGTGAAAGGTTAGTCATATTAAGTGGATGGCCTGTCAAGTCAACTTACGCTTGATCATCCACCCGTGAGTATCAGGGATTCTCACTATGGGACTGACACCACAACTTGCTATAGTTGGAACAGCTTCGTGCATAGCAGCGTCTACGTGCCATATCAGCTTTGAGGATTTTTAGGTGAGTTGGCCCTTATATCAGGTGCCTCCGCTCAGAGGTAGCTTTCCAATCGAGAGATAACCATACCATCGATATTCCCGTGCTCACAGTCCACCGTGACCCAGTCGACCCCCGACCGGGCCAGTATCCTGGATATATTTTGGCCAGGAAGCGTTTGCCAAAGCCCCATGCTCGCACCATCGTTGTTGAGGAAGAAGTTCTTCAATACACACCCCGGAAGCAATTCGGAGGAGCCTGGACTCGTTGAAGACGCACACATTATTCGATAATTAGGAATGAATCGTTTGGAATACGACAATGGAATCCGACGAAGGGGAGCAGTAGCTCGGGTCATGAGCGTCATTGATCTAGTCTGCCCGGACGAGGTTATTGAGTGAATGAACACTTAACCTCGGCCATATCATGAGTTCCGCTAATGAGAGACACCCACGTTGAGTCTTGAACGCATCAGGCACCCCCGCGCCGGCATGTATTCACGCGTGGAGATAAGCCGAAAGCCCCCCGCCTTCCTTTCCCCACGCGACCACCTTTGCACAACGGGGACCCGTGGGGTAATTGCAGTCTTCTTACTCATCCCTCCTGCACCGGACCCTTTCCGCGAAGTTACCACATGTCTTGAGCAATGTCACAGGATACACATGATTTCAATCTGAAGGAAGTTGTCAACAGGAGGACCCCAATGCCAAGAACTGCTGAGGCTTGTAAGAACTTGGGAGACAGGCTAAACTCTTAGTTGATAGTTTCTCATTGATTGGCCTCAGTGTCTTGCAACAGTCGCACACCCGGTTTGGGGGTCGGGACAGCCCTCCCCTCACGCCACGGAGATGACTAGCATTCCCTCTGCCAGTCCGCCACCGCCGTCTTCGCGTATTAGAATGTCACTGAGAAGTAATTCCGATTGGAAATTAGCACTGCTTGTATATATATACACCCATTGCCTTATCAGAGCTTGCAGGACAAGGCAGTCAGTCCATTATCAACCTTAAGAGGGCCAGCTAGTTTCTTTCTAGCTCGACTTCTAACAGTATATACACCTTCTGGCGACCAGACCCAATCCTCGTATAAATATATACTAGAGCTCATTGCTCGGATCGCACCCATAACCCAAGTGTGGAGATCCTTAGTAAGTGCCGGCGCGGCCGGCGCCGGATGCTTGACTTCATGACCCCACTTTTGCGCGAATCCCGGGACCGGTGCGTTTTCGGCAGGCGCAGTGGCACGACCGGTAAGCCTAGGAGGCGGTGTGCTTATAGCCTGTGTTCCATGGTGCACAGAACGGGCATGGCAGTGTCGTCGTACTTCGCACCGCATGAAGAGGAAGTCTGTTGTGCGGCCAATGAGATTCGTCAAGTAGGTACCGGTAACGCAACCGGTAGGTAGCTCTGTCCTGCAGAGAATACCGATAGAAAGAAGGCAAAACACCTCGACTTAACACAGTGTCTCAATCTAAAGCCCAAGCCTCAGCTAGGGTGGCGTCGACGTTCTTCTCGTCCCGGAGGTCCCCTTTCCACCCTCAACAGCGTCTCACTCTGACCCTATCACGGACGAAGGACACACGGCACGGGGCCCCTATGGCTCGTAACGGCTCTAATGACTACCCAATGAGGCTGTCAAGGACCATTAGAGTCTGTAAGTGGGCAATATCCATAGTGTGTGTGTATATATATGGGTGAGAGAGAAAGCGAGAGAGAGATGTTATGGCAGAAGCGACCACACCGCATTGGACCGTATAATGCGGGATAATTGCCCCTATCATAACACCTCTCTCTCTCTCTCTCGCTTTCTCTCTCACCCATATATATACACACACACTATGGATATTGCCCACATACATACTTTGGTGGTCCTTGGTAGCCTCATTGGGTAGTCATTAGAGCCGTTGCGAGTGACAGGGGCCCCGTACCGTGTGTCCTTCGTCCGTGATAGACCCCTTCCGTGAATCGGACATGAAACAGAGCGCTTCAGCGATAGAACGTATTAGTGATGATATCCTGTGAGTGACAGTAGGGTATGCGACGAGTTCTACTAACCTTGCATTGCTAGTCCTCTCAGTCTGCTAGCAGAGTTCCCATGGTCTTTGTGATCTTCCCCGTGTCCGCCCTCCCCGCTGTATCCCAGGCTCTCGTGGCTGGGCATATATTTACTACTAGTGCCCTGTCCAGGGTATTCTCCCTTGGTCCCATCGTATCTCTCTTCCGTTTGTCTCAAGTCGATGTGGCTGCCGACACGGTTCCGCTGGTCGTTCAAGACACCCGTGGTGGGTATGGAATCTGTGTTGGTGTTCTGGGCTGGCCGACGGTTAGGGTAGGACGCGCCGGCATAAGATGTGCTAGTGTAGGAGTTTCCGCAATAGGATCCATTGTGTGAGCCGTCTACGATGGCGTGGCTCCCTGCTCCGCTGCTGGATTGGGTTTGCGATCCGTAGCCGACTAGCACTGAGGGGATTGCTCCGACTCTGCTGCTCATGCTGGGCCGCCGTTGTTGGGCCCCTCGGGAGCTAGGTGGGTCTTTGACGACAAAGCCAGGTGTTGGCCTCAGGCTGTTCTGGGCATCGGCAGGTCTGTCGTTGACTGCGCTCAATTCCAACAAAAATAACTTGCGAATGCTGCGCAGTGTCGGAGGATTGCATGGCTTCTGGGCATGTCCCTGGGTACCGGTAGGTCTGTACCTGAGCGGGTTCAGTGCCATCCAGTATCGGTCTTGACCACCGAGTAGCTTCGGAGCCTCATGCGGTCTCTGAGCAGGCACCGTGACTAGACCACCAGGGCCAAGTTCGTATTTCCACTCGTGTTCTTTCCAAGTGCATGCCCTCTTTGTCCTGCATGCACTGTTGGCTCGCAATATTGTGTTTTGATACCCTGTTGAGCCCTGATGTGTTATATACTGAGATAAACACCCCTCTTCGGTGTTTTGGCGATCGCGTTTTCTCTTTGTGTTGTGTCGTACATTCCATGAGGACAAAGGATTCAGCTCTGCCATAGTGGTTGGTTGCTCTTGTTGTGGAGCAGTACAGGAACGTGATGTTCGGAAGTTGGTTGATGTCTTTGACGATAGTCAAAATACAGGAAAAGGGATGTCTTCTGCTGTGCAGTCAAGGGTAGCACGCATCTATATATCCAGTTAACCTTGGGCTTTGTACGGCTGGGTAAGACAAGAAGGGTGGATGTGGAGTGGGTCAACCAACATTATTAGACAACAAAGACTATTCCACCAAGCCGGCATTTCCCCATAAGCCGGCCTCGATGGGATGATGTGTGATACGAATAGCCTGCAGCCTAACAGACGGACGGCCGGTTCATGTTTGTCGAGAGATATAACCAACATACGTATTGCACACCAGTGTAGCAAGGCATATTCCGAGCCAAGCAATGGTGGAGGTTGGTATTGGCTTCAAGTAACAACCCGTAACCCGCCAGTGGACAAGAATCTGTTACGATATACCGGAAGGTAGGCATGTTCGGTACTCATAGGTTCTCTGCTCCGATTCGCCCGTGGCCTTGTCTGATGTATGTCATTTATTGCAAGATAAATGACCTAATAGCCACAATATCAGCGGAAACTTTCTAATGGGCTCGAAGAAGGGAGCAAGGCACTAACAATTGGAGCTTCGGGTCACGGCTCATAGTACCTTGACCCGGGTACGGATTGCCCGTTCGCGCGGACGCTGACGGACCCCGCGGCGGTGAGAATGGCCCGTGACATGTTCCGTTAAAGCGGTCTCGTCGTGGAGTTGTTGTATGGTGAGGTTGCGCTTGAGCGTAAGGTCCGGAGTATTGACGTTCTAGAGGCAGGTTCCGAGGAACTGACGAACGGGCTCTAGCATATGCAACGTCGTCTTCTTGGGGAGCCGGTAGAGGAGGTAGGGCTGGAATGTGTGGCGCGTGGTTTTGACTATCTGAGTATGCAAGATGTTGGAGAGCTAATCGAGCTTTGGCGCGTGTGTTGTGTGCTTCTTGGGAGGGTCGGGATAGCGTGTGAGGAGCACGGCATCGGTATTCTGGGTACAAGTTCCGGGGAGCGGAGGAGTGAGCTCCAGCGTATACGGCCTCTCCCCGGAGAGCCGGTAGATGAGGAGGTGATGCCGGTGGCTGTGGCTTGGGGTGTTGATGTTCTGGGTAAAGGTGCTGGGAAGTTGGGTGACGGGCCCTGGGATATGTAGCGTCTTCCTCCTCTCCAATCTCCTCTTTCCTAGCAACGACCCCGTTGGAGATACTCTTCTTCTTGTGTTGTCTCTTACTAGCATGTGTCTTCCTCTTGTCAGCGACGTAAGCTTCCCTCCTGGTGGCGGATGCTTTCGTGGGAGGACTGCGGGAATGATGTCCTGGGTAAAGGTGCTGAGGAGTTGGAGAGCGAGCTTTCGTAGCAGCAATTTCTTCCTTCTCTTTGGCTTCTTCTTTCCTTATGGCCTCCTTCTTAGCGATGCCTTTCTTCAAAGCTTCTACCTTAGTGGCATGATTCTTCCTCTTCTCATTAACCCGGTTCCTCCTACCGGGGGAGTCATCGATGCAATATTTCTCTCGGACTATCGGATCGTTATAACACTTGATACAGAAGCGTTCCGAGTCGGGTCTTTTGCGTTTGGTTTTAATATTGGTTTCATCTTTCCTGACCGTGGACTCACAACCCTGGTTTCCGCAATTTCCGTCGGCATTGCGGCGGTTTATTTGTTGCTGCATCGACTTTATGATCAAGCAACCTTGACATGAGCGCTTTCGTTGGGCCAAATCTTCTTCGCTCAAGGCATTTGGGCATTTCTCGCACTTATTATTTGCGTGCTTGAGTGCGCGTTCTTTTCTTTTGCGAATGGCACCTTTAGTCTGGGATAACTCGGCTTCGGGTAACTTCTTTCTGGGCTTCACCTCGCGGTCTGCTTTCTTGCGAATGGCACCTCGAGTCTGGGGCATTATGGAGTCTCGAAAGCGTGACCGGGGTGACTAAAAGAGGATGGAGGGCGGGAATCGGATTAGGTGAATGCTATGTAAAGATGTCTTGACTACGAAGAAGATTGGGATTGATTGTGTAGCACTAGGGTTTAATATGATGAATGCCTCAACAGGTAAGTCCTCGACCTCAAGCCCTCCATTTGTATGCTCTAGGTTCAATGAAAGCCATTGTATATGTTGGCCATCTGAAACTACAGCGGTACCAACCGCTGTGACTCACGACAATATAATTATGTTGGACAAAGAGTACAGCCAACCAAACTAAACATGTCTCGCGGCTTACCTTGACATAACTGTGTTGCGCCCCCTCATCCCCCCCTTTTTTCTAATGTTTGCACAGTCTGGCCTACAACTGGGCTACGGAGATCACCAACGCCATTATCATGTGGCGTCAGTTATCGTGTTTGTTACAGGCCATTTCCAGCCAACGAGCTGTGTCCTTTATCCTCTCCCCGAGGAAGTTTGCTTTGTGCTTGAGAATGTTGGTTTTCCGCGTCGTTTGATCTGCCTGACTCTTTGTTGGGCGATGCCTTCTCATGCCAACTATGTAGATACAGGAAGAATGAATGTACTAGACCAGTACGTGAGCTCCGGACGGCCTGTTATTTCTTTTGTACATTTCATTAGAAACATACTCTCACAACTCCGTGCATATGGTTGGTGTTATTCCTGCTTCATATCCATAACTTCTGCTACTTTGACAGTGTTCAACGTCCTGCTACTGCTGCTGGATGTTGCAGGAAGCGCGCCTCCCTACCTAAGGTATGACCCCCTATGACCGCTCCAGTTCGTCACCGCTGTACCCAGCATGATTATCCCGTCCCACCAGACGATGGCCAACCCCCACCGGTGAGAACTCTCTGCTCGCTTGAGTAGTGCTCTGTGTGGCGTGTCCAGAATCCCGACGTTCATACCCAATGAACTGCCCCATGAGACAGCCGCCTGCTGGACGGAGGCGGATGTCTACTTCACAGCCAGCGGCTTTAGTCGACTTATGATAGAGTTTCCCGCACAGTACCGAGAGTACCGGACCATGCCTAGACCGGTTTACACTTGAGACACAAACATAATCCCACTGGCGCTCTACCCCGAACATGACGCGACAAGACGCGGCAAGAATCGCAAGATGCCTTCTTCAGTCAGGGATATCCAGCCTCAACTTTTGATCACCTCTTCTCGATAACTGTCCCAGCTTCGTGGCCAGTCCGAACTTGGCCCTATCCGAAACAGACTCGTGCATTCGAAAGCCTATGAAGGTTAGAAAATACCTTGCGAATACCCCAAATTTGAATCTAGCCTCGAAAGGCATGTAGGCGAGGCAAACAGATAGCTTGGTACACAGGTTATCACTGCCTTTGGAGGATGTCTAGCTTGCCTTACCTCCCTCGGGTATACCTCGTTGCTAACGGCCGAAAGAAAAGATCCCTTCGAGGCTTACAAGGAATATTATTGTAGTGAGTCGTCAGCGTGGGTTGGAGTGACGGTCAACCAAGTGATATTCTGCGTATATGGTCATCTAAAAATGCGCTACCCCTATTCGCATACATGGATAGGGAACGGTCGCATGTATGCTCTTAGTGGTACGTTTACCATTTGATCTTAACATATATATCGCGCAAGGCTTCGAAGGCTACAAGGGATGATCACATACACAGAACAATATCGCCTCAAGGATCCCAAGGCCAGCGTTGCGAAACATTTCAAGTCCAGTCGACATCATACAGGCCATCGAGTCGAGCGCCCTCATCCCAATAAACACTTTCATAATCAAGGAAACATGAGCAGCGTCAAAGGTTCAGGCGAACAGAAAGAGGCTCTTCCTTCCGGGAAAGTTCCCACGGGACTCCAGAAGTCTGTCGAGTCCGAATATATTCCCCAATGTCCACAAGTTTCTTAGTCTTTAAGCTTTAAAACAGCTCATCTATAGGATCAGCGTTGCAGATATCCCGCGAGCCACTGTTCCGACGGCGCTTCGAAGACCCAGGATGCCACGATGTTCCCGAAAAGAACCATACTCGAAAGCCTCCACAGAAGCAACTCGGCCACTACTGGATCCACGACGCTCCTGTCAACATGGTGAATAGCGGCGTATTACGAGGTGCCGTTGCATAGAATTACTTCTCAACCCCCTCGGAATCTAGCGAATAGGTCGTTCTTCATGCGTTCAGTGGCCTGCCCGTCCCGGGCCCAGCTTGGTCGTGGGTTCTCTACGGGATAGAAAGCTGTCTACACTGGTCCTCCTAGAGCATCCCTTTCCGCTTCTTTTCTTTGGCCTTCTCAAGTTTCAGTCCTTCCTTCACTTGGATACGGATTGAGGTGCGCCCGTTAGCGGGCTGGTGATGCTAGAAAAAGCTGGCCATGATGGGCCATATGACAATAGCGAGTGCTGTTAGGTCAGTGTTGGTGACTGGGAAGTTGACCGATGCACCCCGACTAGGCACTGTGCCATGGGGCAACTACTTCAAATGGGGATCACGCCCTTCACCATCGCTCCTTGCTTAGACTTGCCGTTAATATTAGTTTGTGCTGTTTCTGAGGAGTCCAAGTAGTCGTAGAAGACAAACAAGTGTTTGTGGTGTCCTTCCTTACCGTCGTCACAGCATCACGAGCTGGTTCTCGCCACCCATCCCCTGGTGCCCTTCTCTCTGAATCCCCGCGGTCCCCCATTGACCGTTTGCTTGTTCAAAGACAAACTGAGGCCAAGATATGCTCCATGATATCCAGAGAATCCTCCCTTTTCATTATGATCTAACCACATTTGTCGCTCGAAGAGTGCGGATCCCTAAACTATTGTGAGCGGGCCATTCCATACTTAAATGTTTCACTAGTCAACACAATCGTGTATAGCGTACTCATCGAATGGTTTTCGCTCATTTATATCTCCACTATACTATGTTTGACTTCATGCAAAGGACTAGTGATTTCAGTTTCTATATTAAGTTGTCATGTGTTGACGCTTGGAGCCAGAAGATAGGGAAGTTATTCTAATAGATATGCTCTCGAAACAACCCAGAACTATGCAACTCATACCACCACGATTGAATGTTGAACAGGATGACTACACGCAGTAGATAGTAGGTAGCTACCATGAAAGAATACCTTGGGACAGCCATTTCTGAGGACTTGCACACAAACACGCATAAATATAACATTATTTGTACACTAAAGCAGACCTACGGGGATTGTTCGCTGTGCACACGTTCATCTAAGGGTGCTCGAACTCATCATTCGAATAACAATGATGGAAGAATAACTTCTGACTCGAATGAAGGGTCACTAACGTCACCAACATGGGTACCTGTACCTAGTCCTCTAGCTATGTAATATATGGTTGTGATGGGATAAAATACCCCAGTAATCTTGGTACAATACCAAACTCCAGAATATGGGCTTTCTTAACTCTATGGTATGGTTGGTAAGGCATGGAACACCAACTGCAATAATGTGAGAAGTAGACAAAGGTGCAGTAGTCGAGAACCTCCAACCGCCTATTGCATGCGAAGGCACCTCCGTTCTCAGAAGGACCCCGGTGCGGCCTTTGACACATCTCGTATCACTTACTGGATTCGTACGCAGGACTTCCAACAAACTGTTATTGGCTAACTTGGTTGTTGTTGTATCTAACAAAGCTTCATGAGCGGCTGCCAAGAATATGGGGTCCACTAAACACAACACCCCCCGGTCAAGCTCCAACAAGGTGCCTAACACCGTGTGAGTTTCTAGTTAGTATGTAACGTTCGAAATGTCCGCCGTAAAACAATTGGTGGCTTGCTTTGTACGCGCTGCGTAGACAGAAGCAACTGGCCTTTCAGGAACCGCGTCGCGAAAGCAAGGGAGAAGTCGGTGATGGTGTGGATAAAATACACTTACACAGAAACGATGTAAGAGGATCCCCGAACAGACACACCTACGGTAATGGCCGGTGAGGGGGGAAGGGAAGAAAGGGGGGGCGGATAACAACGGTCAAGCCCACCTGTGTGCATCGCTTATCGAAAAGTCGAAAGCAAGGCCGGGCTGGCGACGCAAACTACTATGTACATATCTGTGCTACCCCAGCTTCGCTCTGTTACCGTGGAACTGTAGCCGCCTTGCCACGTCCGCCATCCCTTGTAGGCGCTCTCGACCCGGGCTCCGGCGAATGTTGGTAACAAATCAAGTCGGGTCGAATAACCAGCCCTGTTTTACGTTGTACTTTATTGGGTTTGAATTCTTGTTTCTTTGAAACCATTCAAAGCTTGAGTTGAGTAGCCGTACCCCCCCTGAAATTGGTCTTGTTGCTACGCTGGGATCAGTTCCCCGGCTATGTGATGTGTCTCTTTCTTCAATGAGTTGACTCAGAGGAGAACACCGGTCGGCAGGCAAGGAGCGTGGCCAACTTGTCATGAGCACACAAGGCTGTGATAACGGTCAACCCCTAGCACCCTCAGTATCCTTCTCCCATGATGATCTTATGATTAGGTACCTACTTACGCCCAGTTCTGTTGTCGTAAACATAGTGAAAATCTATCAACATTATTTGATACTGATTTCAGGTCTGGTCAATCATATCTAATACATTATTACGTTGAGATACATAGGATCATCCCTTAAGTGATCACGTTCAAGGAGAGCAACTGTCTACTGGATCTAGAGGAATCCCTAAACCTAACGGAGGACCTGGATCCAAGACCTCCAGACGTCATACATCTCAGATTCGGCTCGGAGGGTAATTTATCCGCTCCTTAAGCGGGAGCTGAGGGAGCTCCGAATAGGGGCCTCATGTGGACACCAGCACCACGATACATATCTCGTGAATCTAATAATCTGAATTGTCGCTTGAGCTCTATTATATTTACACCAAGCATTTTGGCCCTATTGTACAGTAATATTTACCTATTGAGTTGTGTGCTATTTAGCTATCATCCCTACATCGATAGCGCAGCTAGCTGGCTGTATGCATACGGCCCTCCCTAATCTTGGCCCAAGGTCTCCTCGCAACAGTGAGAGTATGCGAGACATAGCACCGTGCCATGTGTTTGATACGTAGCATCACCTACTTGGAGGTTGAGGCCCGAGGCCCGTAGACCCTGCATCATGGTGGCAGAGGCAATGCCGCGGGGAACCCCTCAATACGCTTCGATATAATAGCGACCACGGCGCCATCGAGCCGGGCTGGAGGGCCAATAAGCACGTCAACTCCCCCCATGCTCGGGACGTATCCTAAAAACTGGAGTTGGGAGTGTCCAAGAACATAGTGTCTGGCTTGAGGACGGCATGGATCTATCTCCCACAGGGAGCTTTCGACCCGAAGTGCTCAGCCGCACACCCACGTCACCATAGGCCCAGCACTTCGATAAAAGCTAGCACTGCTCTATTTGACTTGACCATGTTGTGGCAACGGCCAGAACGCCGTCAACGGCGAAGTCGTAGTTCGAATCGGCATTTCTCGCTTAGAGAAACGACGGCGGGGAATTTCCAAGCAGAACCGCTTACGCAATCTAAACCCAGGACCTCGAAGGCTTCAGTCAACCTCGAGTGAATCCATCTCGTCATCGAGTTGCATATGTTGCAGAAACGCCTTATTCCTGGCCAGGGCGTTCTGGTGGGCAATGGGGTCCAAGGCGTCGGGTACGTTGGAGGACATGTTCTGCATGGCCGAGAACATCTGGCTCAGCAGCTCGATGTGGCTCACGAAGCCGCCGGTCTGGCTGGCCTGGTCCAGGAGGGCCTTCTCGGCGGCCCAGTCGGCGCCCCAGATGTCCGGCGGTATGACGTCTCCATCGTACAGCGCGATCCGCACCGGCCACTCCAGGCGCGGCCACCACTCGGTGTCGTCCGGGTCGAAAAGCGACACGATGCCCATGACTTCGCGACGCGCGACGCCCTTCAGCCACCATACGCTATCGAGGCACTTAAGCAAGCTGAAGTAGCTTGCCAGGATGGCGAGGGCGCGTGGCCGGCGCGCTTCGAGCAGATCGACAAAACGTCGCGAGACGGTTGCCAGGAAAACGAGCGGCGCACCGGTATGGGGGATCTTATGGGCCCAGTCCAGGACGGCCACGGCGTGCTGGTACGCCTGTCGCGTCAGGAGCTGGCTACCAGCATCGTCGTCACCGGAGCTAGCAATCTCCTCCTCGACACCGTTCAGGAGATGCCCGAAAAAGGTCGCGTGTTCCCCCGAGAGGTCGAGATTGAGCGCGGGCTGGGATTCGATGATGGGGACCACGATCCCGCTGTTCCGCAGCCACTGCCAGCTCGAAGCCACGACGGCCTTGACGCCCTGAAACGAATGGAACCACGATAACGGCAGAACGTATCCGTCAGACCGGTCCTTGATATCGCCGCCATCGTCGCGGGTGAAAATTCGTGATGCGGTGGACTGGAAGGCAATAAGCGCCGCCGTGAGAAACAGGGCCTCGGCGTTGGACTCGTTGATGCCTTTGCTCAGACTCGCCCCGTATTCGGACAGGGTAGAGGCCATATATGAGTGACTGGCTCGTATGAGGTCCTGATCTTGGGGAGTATGGGAGCGTAGGTGGAGAGCGGAGACGGCGAGCAAGGCGTCGGCGAGGAAATTCGCGCCGGAGAAGGCGAGGTTCGGGACAGTTTCCCGCCATATCTTCTCGCTCACGGGCGAAGATATGGCAAGGGTTTCGCATGTGATAGTGGTGTAATGGTGCAGGAGCTTCAGTTCCATCATGCGATTGTTCTTGGAGGTGGCGGTCAGCGGGAGGGGATCTGGATTTCGATATAAGGGGAGAGGTGTGCTGGCAGCCGGGGAGGGGGTAGGAGGAAGCGTGCTCGTGGAGGGGCTGTCGCATGAACTGGCGGAGGTATTGAGTTGGCCGGGGGATTCGACGGGGGTCAAGGAGTCGGCTATAGCAGGATGCTCGAAGTCGCAGGGAACGCCGTGTTTGGAACAGTTGCCGCAACGAGGATGGACTTCATCGCACTGGCAGTAGAGGGGTTGTATCAGTTCTCCGTCGCGACCACAGAGAGTGGGAGGATCCACCGTACCTTGATCTTCCTGGCCTTGCACCTCCTGCACCCGGCACGAGACTTCTTGTGGGATCGTCGGGGCGGCATGGTTGTTTAAGAGCAGAGCGCATGCTCATAACCGCAAGTCGACGGTATGGTATTTATAGAGCCTAGGAACAGGACACATAGACGAAGCCATCGGGAACAGTTGAGACACGACAACTGGTTGCTCGGAGTATCGGGACGCAGCGAAAGATGAAATGAAGGTCAGTCTAGAAGGAGGTTCCAGATGGAGGCAGTTGAGACTGGACGATGGGGGCCCAGGCGCGTTGTGTATGGTGTGGGGACTATGTCTAGTGGGCAATTATAGGTACCGTCAATCACTGTCAATCACTGTCAATCAATCACTGGCGACGGGGACATCATCCCTTTTGCATGTGCTCAGCCACCAGCCACCGCCAAAACTCGACCACATCACCACGTCAGAATCCGGGGCGATCGGCCCTAGCCAATCACGTCTGTCTGATTGAGCTGATGCTTCCCAATTGTATGCAATAGTGCAGCTCCTATACGCGACAGCCTGCCTTGCTATTTGTTCTTGAGGCTGATGGAAACAAAATGACGAGATTTTTGTCCCTCGGCTCTACCCGTTGCCGAAATCTGGATGACTCCTCCATATTCTCCTTCCCGAAATCGACTCATGCCTATCTGTCCGTATCTGTCCGAGGAAGCGAGGTTGCTTGATTATGTACGCGTACAAGTCGGGGCTCAGCCACACATCCCACCTTTTGCATCATTGGACCCGGACCACGCTCTCTCGGGTTTCCTGATGTCCCGACCCCCCGATATCCCCTTTCGGAGTCGCAGATACTACGTAATCAAGCAACTTTACCAGTCGTCAGACCGCGTAGTCTCCGGGTTATGCAGAGAAGATCCCGGGTTTGTGCCAAGCCGGATTGCGGCCTGTTGTATAAACGGAGGGAGACAATTCCGGGTAGTAGAAGCTTCCCGACTGGAGAGCCCGGAGCCCCAATCTAACCTAGGCGCCTATAGGCTATGCCACGCTGCCTTCGAGCCGTACAACTTTCGCATCCCGCAAAAACACGCAAAGGCATGAGTCGAATTACTCGAAAATGACAAACTATCTGTCAAGACACATAAAAAACGAATAGTGTAACTAAAAGCATGTGTTTTGTAAGTATGGCCGTATCAAGGGCAGCAAGTATACCTACCTACCTATGTATAGTCTTAAAGACAGGTTGACAGCAACTGACCTTAGGTTTGGTCTTCTTAACTTAGGCCAACATATGCTACTATTATATAAGGTTATATAAGTATGCAAGGCTGTTATCAAGTCATACATATTCTTTTAATCTTGCTTTAAATATTTATATTTATTCGCCACGGTTAATATGTTCTTGGGCGAATCACAATGTTTACGTAAGTTACATTTGCTTTCGCGGGCTTGTAGGGGAAGTCTCATTGGTAATGCCCAATACCATGACGTGGTTGATGTTACTTTCTCAAAAATGGTTTATTGATTCCAAGGAATTCCGGGAGAATACCATTGGAAATTATATTCACCTGGTGGCATTGCAACAGAAGTAATTGCAGCGGTAACATCATCTTCCTTCGTTGGAGTTTAATTATCTAAAAACACGATGTATGGCTACGAGAGCTACTAGCCTTGGCTACATTAAACAGCTCATGTTGCGATTGTCATGTAGATCTGGACGAGTCACTGACTAGCGATACATGTACTTTTCTGGGGCGTCGTGACAACCTAGGTTCCAAGCTGTAGTACCTACATATACCATTCTCGCGGCTAATTGTAAAGCCAAGCCGCTCAGGTATATAAGAAGCTCATCAGAAATCATGTAAGTAGTTCCGAGAGGCGTTGTTTCGAAGCATATTTTCTAGCATGTATGTTGAGTCTCTGCGCTTTCTTTTTATCGTCTTCTTCCACTTCCTGACCAAGCTCTATTCTCTTCGAAAGGAGATAGGAGACTGTAGCAGTACTGACTGAAGTTCTAGCCTAGGATCGTCTGATACGTACGAAGAATGCAATCCTAGAACTTTCAATCTACCTTCAATTGTACTTCTTTAAACCGTAACGATTAGAAGTTGAAACTGAAACTATGGCCATACCAGAGAATATAAAAGTATGACGTGAATAATTATATCGAAGCTGTGATGAAAACAGAAACCAATAAATCAACTGTTGCGCGATAACCTGTGTTAGGAGCAATCTCTCCTGTGTGCCCATCAATCGACCTCTTTCACTTACCATCAAAAGGAATGTCTGTCTTCATGAAGACAGTGTACACTCTGAGAAATCCGATTTGAAGCTGAATATTTCCAGAAATGAGTGAGTATATCAAGGACAGAGAGTGAAAAAAAAGGAAAAGGAAAAGGAAAGGAATCCTCCAAGCATATTTCCCTCGTGTTCCCGATGATAGAACCTCAACGACGTAAATCGAAGCTCCATGTATAATATGCCTCTACTGACTTGACAGCTTGGAAGAAGTCGCATCGACATATCTAATCCAGAAGAGGCGCTGCGATTATGTACCGTTTACGGCGAAGGGGTCAGTGATTATGGCAACGATGGCCCGCCGCCATTGTCAACTTCAACTACCCCGAGGTTCCCCTTACCATGTCACGCAAATAAGGGACCTCGGCCTTCCACTGCTGATATGGCGACCTGATTATGACGGAGCGGTGACAGGAGCGGCCACGGGTTATGTAGCGGGAATTTGTTGAGGCTGACAGTGTGTGAACCGATTTCGGAGACATAGAAACGATGCGCGGTTCGGATGGCTGAACTGGTTCAGTGGTGCGAGGTCCAAGACTGGCTGCAGCGGAGGAGGATATCCGGGTACTGGCACCTCGAGCTCAACGGCAGACTGCACGATCGACACAAGAGCACCGAGTNCCCCGGGGGGGGGGGGGGGGGCACCAAGGGGATAACCCCAGCCCCGAATGATCTAAAAATACCTAGCACCATCTTCACCCTCAAGTTTCCTGTCGTACCATATGCTTTAACCCGGTCTTCGTCTCCGTGTGCTCCGTGCTGAGGTGTCGGTGCTTGATAAAAATGCTCGCCAACGCCCCGACGGCCGCGATGCAGGTGTACATGATGAACATGTTGCGCAGGCTCCAGGCGAAGGCGTCCTGCGCGGCGCGGCGCTGGGCGGCGTCCGGGAGGGCGCCGACGATGTCCACGTTGGCCGCCGCGCGGTGGCCGGACAGGGCGTCGAGGGCGGGCGCGGCGAGGCCGGCGGCGGCCAGCGCCGGCTGGCGGGCCGCCATGCTGTTCTGGAAGACGACGCCGCCGAGCACGACGGACAGCGAGGTGGCCACGTTGCGGACGAAGCCGGAAGCCGCGGTGGCCGCCGCGCAGTCCGCCTGGCTGACCGTGCTCTGCACCGTGATCATGGGCGCCTGGAACAGCAGCGCCGTGCCGACGCCGCTGACGACCTCGAACCCGACGATCGTCGCGGTCGGCGTGCCGGCGCCGAACATGATGAACAGGCCCGTCCCCAGCACCATGAGCGCGGCGCCGGCCCAGGTGATCTCCCGGACGCGGCCGGTGCGCGAGATCAGGAAGCCGACGGCGACGTCGACGGCCGCCTCCGAGGCCATCATCGGCAGGATCAGGATGCCGCTGCGGAGGGGCGAGGCCTGCCTGACGCCCTGGAAGTACAGCGGCAGGTAGTACTCGACGCCGATGGCGACCATGCTGTGGGCGAAGGCGACGAGGAAGACGGCGTTGGTGGACCGGCTGCGGAACATGCCCAGCGGCACCAGCGGGTACCGGGCCAGGCGGCGCTCGCTGAGGAGGAAGAGGCCGGCCATGAGCGCGCCGAACACGAGCAGGCAGACGACCTTGGGGCTGCTCCAGGGGAAGATGGCGCCGCCGAAGTCGAGCCCTAGTAGTAGTAGTAGGGTCACGGCCAGGATGGAGGCGGTTCCGGCCCAGTCGACGGCGCGGACGCCCTCGCGCAGCCCCGTGCGTGGGCTGTGCACGTCGAGCAGCAGCAGCAGCAGCGCGGCCGCGACCCCGCACACGGGCAGGTTGATCCAGAAGCACCAGCGCCAGCCGGCGAGCTGGGTCAGGGCGCCGCCGACGGGGGGGCCGGCGGAGCCGGCGACGGCCCACACGAGGCCCATGAGGCCGATGTAGCGCGAGCGCCCGCGCACGCTGAACAGGTCCGACGTCGTGATGGTCACGAGCGACATGAGGCCGCCGCCGGCCGCGCCCTGCACCGCGCGCCCGGCGATCAGCGCCGCCATGGTCCGGCTCAGCGCCGCGATCAGGCTGCCGGCGGCGAAGCCGCCCACGGCCGCCAGCAGCGCCGGCTTGCGCCCCCAGATGTCGCTGCACTTGGCCCAGATCGGCACCGCCGCCGCGTTGGCCAGCAGGTACGCGCCGCCTATCCAGGTGTAGCCCGCGGCGGAGTGCAGGGCGCCCGAGATCGTCGGGATGGACGTCGCGACGATGGTCTGGTCCAGGGCCGCTATGAAGAGGACGAGCTAGAGGTGTCGTTAGCCAACTAGACGCCACGACGGGCCTGGTCAGGGTGATGTACGTAAAGCGCGGTCATGATCGCGAAGATACGCAGTCTTGTGCGCACTTTTGGTGCATCATCAACATCCAGGGGTTCAATGGCGGTGGGCCCTTGACCCGGATCGTCCGCCTGGGGTCCCGCATCTGCCGTCGCGGGCGTGACGGCCGTGATCTCGTCCACCGTGTCCCGCTGTTGCTCGGCCATCCCCGGCAGATGTTGACTTTTATTATGGAGAGAAGATAAGTACCCAGTCACTATCGGGTGATGAGGTTATATCAGACCAATAGACACCACACTCGTACGAATTGAAAGAGAAGAAGCTAAGGCCTCACTATTCGCAGATCCGGGGGTTGTGGAGAAGACTTATAAGCCAGTGAGCCCCCACATTGGTATCACCAGCGAGATCGTAGGTAGCGTAGATGCTGACAACAACGATGGATTCCTACAGGAGAATACTTGATGCAATGCAGTGGTTGGTGTCCTGGAAAGCCATGTCATTCGCGCCCTTCCAGCCGCATTCAGACGCCTCTGAATCTCCCGAGCCTTTCCTTTCTTGGCAGGTCCATAGTGGACATTCTAACGTCAGGTACATAAGCGACGGCCCCCGAATCTCATATCGTGCTACCCCTAGGAAGTAGTTTCGGCCCGCACTACTACACAACCCACCCCCGAGACTTACTAGTAGTACCACGGGCCGGCGCCGCAACCATTGTGAAATATATAAATATCTCGACTCGTGCCGAATCCTCGTACTCGAGCGTATTGGCCGTGAACGGAGATTTTGAAGCACCAGTGAGTATTTCGGAGAATATCGATAGGCAAATGTCGGTGTAGGTGCGTGTAAGACAAGTGCGACATCGTACAGAGGGCCTAGATCACCGCCACCACGAAAGCCTGCAAGATAGGTAACAAAGCCACCCGGGGATATAGGTCCGCGCCGAATCTCCGGCGACATTCAGCCGAACCCAGACCGCGACGGCGGAGCCGTTGTCCTCGCTCTCGTCTCCGTCGGCCGCCGAACGAGTCCCTCATAGCGTCTATGAGAGCAATGTCGCGCGGCGCGAAGGCGAATTGCAAGCAGATGAAGATACCCACCACGTAAGAGAGGTCCCGGCCGCCGGCGACCCCAATGACGAGCGGATATAGCATGAGCCTGATGGACGCGGCGGGCTTAGAGAGCTAGTCGAAGTGCGCGGCTACAACACGTGTTGGCCTGCGGTCGGAGTGTTATGCCAGGAGCCCCTAAGGACCCATAGGCCACTACATCATGAATTCGATCACCCGCACTTGGACTACCTAACGTATCATCAGAAGACGTGCACATAATTTATAGAGAACTTAATAGCCGATATACTTACAGAATTCCGGGTATTATGGGCCCCAGGGTCCCGTACGAGCCCGCGATGCGGAGGTCCGCGGCGAGGGGCCCGAAGGGGCGAAAGTAGACATCTTCGCACGCCATGGCCGTGAGATAGGCCTTCAACGCTAGCAACGGCGTGGAGCTGAGTAGGATCGTACCGACAGACATATTTAGATATCTACATGGCCTGTGACAACCGATGGGGTGACTTCCATGCAGACAAAAGGAGGTACTCAACGAGCTTTTCTTGTCTTTTTTCTTCTTCTTCTTCTTCTCAAATCACTCCTACCAAGTTGCGCACGACTACAATAGGGGGTTTTGAGTGTCAAACTTACGCAACGCAACCATTTCCACGCCGCCCGCGCCGTACAAATTATAGACTACGCCGATCACGATTATCCGTTACGTCTCGGCACCCCTTTCCCCTCAGCATCTATACCGTGTAATTGGTAATCCTACGAAGCGTGCCAATCCGATTCACCGATACCCACTCTCTTGCATAATTCCTATTTCTTGGGTCGTCTCAAATTTTTGACTATCACTTTGGAGAAGTCGTCCCCTGTAGATTCGAAATGTGCATGGCGGAGTTGCATGGCGGAGCGAGTTTCGCATATACTTGCGTAGAACATAGTCGGCCGATTCGCGCACTTACAAGGAGACTGCTCCTTTTATGTAGCTCGGCAACTCAGGTAGAAGAGAAGGGAATACGAACTGAAGGAGAGCAGAAATCTGAGACGTGCCTGGCAGTGCATAATATATATCAACATGCACTTTGGGGTGTGGGGGAAGCACGGCAGTGATTTCAAGATACGCCATCTCATTAGTAGGACGAGCTCATGTGTATGTTTTGAATCCAAATAATGTACAAAACAAAAATCCCCTGCCGCCACCTCGTGTATTCGATCCTCATGCCAATGTTGCCAAGATCATTGCTGATGGTTGAACCAGCAGCCATATTTTTTTGGTATGACCCTATTAGCCCTCCTATTATTCATATATGTGTAATCAATCTGACGCCTTCATTAAAAATACCCCGGTATTGTCCATCAGGGGTCATTCGTAAGGCGTCAGTTTTGTAGCATTCCTGATGCCCAAGATAAAAATTATGGTTGGCCGTTCCACGTGATTATTGAAAGGAGCTGTCTGAGTCCCCTCCTTAAGCTAGCATGGTGAAACTCCGTTCCATCTTTAAGAGGCGTACTGGACCTTTGTCTCGGTGGTGACATTGATGCCCCGTGGGGAAGTGGAGATAGGAGTGTGCCTGCTGGTTTGTGCGTGTGGCATGATATCCGAACCGTTATCGCTGGAGTCGTCCCGTGCTTTCGACGAGATGACTGTCTTGTAGTTGTTTTCGCTGGTGTCCTTGTTCCAAAGGCTCGCCTCGTCCTCTTCCCGGATTCCCTTCCCGAACTTGTCATCGCGCGACCCGAGTTCGTATGCGTGAACCTCCCGGCGTTGCACGTTCCGCTTGATGACAGTGTCGTAAGGGTTCGAGACGCCCGAAGTCGGGTCTTTGGAGCTGCGTCCGAACGTGGAGTTGAAAAACGGCCCAATGTAGCGCTTGACGAGGGGCTTTAGGGCCGGGACGGAAGCGCAAATGATACCCAGGTCAACTTCGAGGTAGGACCAGTGGAACTGTTCGACAATATCCCATGTGTAATCTATTGGGTTTCCCACGACAACTTGCATCTGAAGTGTCCTCTTAATAGCAACAGCACAAACGCTATATCGAGCAGGTCAGTTTTTGTTCCTCTCGTAATTTGCGATGCCCGAATAGAAAAAAATGAAAGAAAGTCACTCACAAGGCACCGGTGGTGAAAAGAGTAAAAACCGAAATCTTCTGGGCCAGCCTCATCTGTAGGGGAACTACAATGGGGATAGGCAACAGCAGTGTGATAATGTCCATGCAAATGTTGGCTATACTAAGAACCATCATAATAGGCAACATTTCCGAGCACTTCGTCGTTGGGAGGGCCTGGATAGTGAGATCCCAACCAGCGGCAGGCGGATTGCAACGAAATATAAGAGCGAAGATATAAGAGATCGAATAGGCAGCGACGAGGCCGGCAAGAACCCAGACCCCTATTCTGAACCATCTCATAGGAGACAGTCGCAGGTAAAAGGCCAGCAGGGATAGCTTAGAGAATGTTATAGACAGTGTATAGAAACACGTGGTGACAACAGTCCACTACCAAAGTTGTCAGCGTGTTACCTTATGGTAGACGAAACGGTCACCTACAAGTCCGAGTCCAGGGCTGTACATGTCGAAAGTGACATCCCATAGATGAAGTCCCACGCCGGTGTCCTGCACTAGTAATAGGAGGCAACCGTTAGTAACTGGTAGAATAGGGTTGATAAAGGACACTGAACCTAAACGGCTTACTTGGAAAATTGACCCCAAACATGGTTATAGACATAGCCATAGCAACGCAAACCAGATCTGATTATCTCGAGTCAGTCCCATCTCCGTTAAGGGTTTGATTGAGAGTATAAACGATATGTGATAGGACTTACAGTCGTCAGCGTGAAGACCGTTTCGAACAACGTACAGCCTAGTGAATAGACGCATCGACAAAACAATAAACGCGAGAGCAGTCAAGGTCCCTCCAGACGCTTTCAAACTGGGCCTGAGTGACGCGCCGCTACCGCGTGTGTACCCCGGAGGCACGGGGGCCACTATCCAGTCAAGTGTTAGCAAATACCCCTTTTGGATAATTTCGAGAAGTTGAAGCAATGTCTAAGTAGGCGTGATCCTAGCTTGATACAGACTGAGAGAGAAGCACTGAATAGCTCCGTGATACGTACTGTAGACAGTGCCGTCCGGCGCAACGTCTGCCATTTTCAAGCCGTGATCGAAGGAGGCGTTACGGGAGTCGGTTGTTCACTCTTGGGTTGTTGATCAAGGACAAGAGTTGCCGGACAGAAATGGGGCGCAAGGGGCTAGTGCAGGAGGGCGAGATCTTAAGTACTATGTATGTCAATGGGTCTTCGAGCAGACTACTCGTAGTAAAGGATCTGTGCCCCCCGGCTGTAGGGTGGAGGGAGAACTTTTTGCAGTCTCAGTCTCATTGGCTCTTACGATAGCATACAGGGAAGGGAATATGCAGCACCCCATGTCTCCCCGTTGGCACATGAAAAATATAATCGATGCAACATCACCTCTGCGAGCGCGGCATGGTAAGCCCGACTTCCTGGCAGCCTGGGCGACCTGTCTGTCACGCTGAGAGTATATCTAATGCGTCCGGCCTCGCCAACTCGAGCGGATTCACATCCTCTATACCCGTAGTGAGGTCCGCTGGTTCGTGAAGACTTTACCTGGTGTCGCACATGAGCCCGGGCTCATGCGGCCTGATGTGCCTACATACGCATGTGCATGTACATGTACATGCAGGTTTGGCCTCGCGATCCATCTCCCCGCAATTGAGTAAAATCATCCGTTGATCCTCAGGGGGGCATCGTCGCAGTACTGGCAGGCTGGGCTGGTGCATGGAAAAACCTGACGGGCTGGCCTATCACATCAGAGTTGTTCCCAATTTTAGGGACCTGGAGACGAATGGTTTACCGTTACGAGGCGATGTAGGGTACACGCAAAGCCACTCGTTTCGAGTGTTTAAAGGGGGGGACTATAATGACTAATACCAATCCATAGACTGTTGCGGTTTAGAGGTTCTGGGTTCAAGGGTTTATTGCCGCTGAAGCGTATCTCTTTTTTTTTTTTTCTGTGTTTAAGCGTTCGTACGGACCCTCGAGATCCTCATACGATATCTCTTTAATTCATAACTGCCAAAAACCCAGCCCCCTATCCACATTACCCACACGGCCTCCAACCTAATAGCAAGCTCTTAACTGCCGCAAAACAACCATGTTATGTATCACTCCCCACCTGCCCCTCGCTCCTCTCATGACGAACTTCCGATGCAAATCGGGATCGTAATGTGAATATGTGGTATTTGCGGGCGAGGGTGTGCGTCGGGGTGTTATTGTCACGAGGTCTACGGAAATGTCATATTTGGATGTAACAACGGTCGGTCGATACACCCGTGGCTGGAGTATGTATGTGCTTGTTATCTACCGATCAACCAGGCAGCGTTGATGTGATGAAGAGGTTTATCGGTAGTTTCTTTCCTTCCGACAGCAAGGAGACCGGCCCAAGGAAAAGAAAGACATGTACACGTAATAAGTTATCAGTGCTTGTCTTCTAGCCGCAGCACCAAGTTTCCGCCAACTATAAGTGGTGCATCTTCAAAATTGGTATGATTGAATGGCTCGTAGTACTATGATATACTGGAGAGAAGCACATCTAAGAAAGACTTTCCGACTCGCAGGTAGTATGGAGTCCAATAAGGCCTCTGTACCGCAGGAGTTGACACGGGGAAATACCGACTTAAGTGATCAACTGCATGTTCTCAACTTAGCATTTCCATCCAGACTGTCCATTTCGCGGCCCCTCCTGCCAGGTACGGTAGAAACCCCAGATGAAAGGGCCCACCATGCCGTCTCATTGTACGAGTACTCAGTGATTGTAGCAATCGACGACAAGATCCCTAGTATATTTATTAAGATATTGCCCAGGGCTATTGCGAATCCCCCTCCTAGTTGTCCCATAGTCAATAAAGACAAGAGTGCCAGGCAGGGTTTAATCTCGGGATATTGCCCGGCGCTGTAGCCTAGAGCGGGCCCTCAAGTTGCGCCGCCTTTAATATGTAGTAGCCCCGGAGGTGTCAAATACACTGCGTATCGATATGAAATATACCTCCTATGTAAATGGAGTGTTCAATGTAATATATCCTGGATAACGGAAGAGCACGCACAATCACGAATGATGCGAGACTTAGTCTCACGCAGCCTCTAAGGCCTTGAAATTTCGTCTGGGGGGAACTTCAAACCCCTCTGCGAACCGTCTTTGCTTCGCACACAGGGCGCCCCCGTAACCGTTCTTAGCGGGAACTAACATACATTACATTAGTTACCCGCCTGGCCTAAGATTTGTGAATCCTCCGATAGGGCCCCTAGCGGAAGCTGGTTGTGATCATCGGCACTAGCAAGCGTGGCTTGGTAGCCCCTCTTCAGAAGTTCTTCGCGAACCAAACCTGCCGCTTCACATTATCTTATGTACAAACTGCAGAAAAACAAAAAGCACGGCCAGTAACCAGGCAGCTAGGGCCGGGCTGCCATGTACGTTAATAAATAAGGTTCAGGCCATCGTGGGTGATTCAAGAACGGTCTGTTCGCAGTAAGATCGCCTGGTCCCTGCGTTCTTGGCGGTGGATGAAATACTTATGGCTGGACGTCACCGTTGATGGCCAAGCTTAGAAAGGTCTTCAATCATGTTCGTCGCCATATTATGACGTGTGTTAAGGCGGTATCTGTAATTGTCTTCATTGTAAGAGAGAGAGAGAGAGAGAGAGTTGCGAAGGTACATTGAGAATCTAACCTTAAGCTCATACCTGTAGAGGCCTTACTGACGTTTCAATGGCTAACTGCCTCAAGAGGGCCGTCCATATTATACATGTATAATATGACGCGGCCGACTTATTAACGAAAGGAATCAACTTCTTCTACTAGTCGATGGATGTGGCAGTGTGGTTGATAAGTGACCTCAAAATAACCCCGGCTAACCCCTGCCGACCAATGAATTAATCTCACGATATATCTGTGGGGTGTAGTATGAATTGTGTGACTAGTCTCAGGGGTAAACCTTTCACCCATGTCCGCGTTCTGGCCAACGCAAGGTTAGGTCTTGACAGAAGTTCTTTCTCCGAGAAGCATTAGCTCAGCGACTTTCTATTAGAATGCTTATTACAACGGACTCGTACAGTAAATTGCGTATTGCATAATAGTAAGCTATGCCTTACAGCGCACAGATATAAGCTGATAACTTAGCATCAACGTCCTCTACGGGTACTTTTTTTTTTTTTTTTTTTTTNTTTTTTTTTTTTTTTTTTTTTTTTTTTTTTTTACACCAACCTCCACCTATACCCACAAATCGAGACGGGCTTACGTTGGCTTCACAATCCGGTCCAGTGCCTCGGTATCTGCACATGCCTACATGGAGGATGCTTGAGCCAAAGCTGCTTTGGCGACACGACAGTCGCATGGAGATGACGGGTCCATGATACGAGCGCTAATAGATTTAGTAACAGCATCGGGGATGATCATCAGGAATAGCCCATGAAAAGCACTAAGCCCGGGAAGCCGGCTTCAGCATAGTATTTGCAAAACAATGTCGGCTTCGGTATTTTCCGTGCCGCCTTGACAAGTTATTAACCAGGTTGAAGTTTATCGTCGATTCGTGTTTCACCCCTTATATGCGGAAGACGCCGTACGTTGTTCCCCAACCAACCAGACCTGGCTCCTTTCGTTCTCCCCATAACCGGGATCGGGAGTCACAATGCGGCTACATAAGAATGCCGAGAAATTCTTTGCTGTAGCTGACTTTTTTGAGTATGCGACCTGCCTATTTTGTGCTACGTCGCCGCGAACGTCTGCAGTTTATGACTGCAACTTGCAGATCAAAGGCCAATTCCAGATGATGACCCTGGATATCCCAGCACTCCGGCCCACATCCGATGCGTTACGTTCCCAGTATCCACTTGGTCGGGACCCGTCCCCCGGAACGTTGCCCGCGTTGTGTAGCGTTCGGTTGGCCGATTCGGTGCACACAGTGCGATGCGGGATGAGTTTCACGAATATGTGGTATTAGTGCATGTACCATACGCAGTGGTACAGTACATACGTGGTGGTGCTATAGCCGAAAGTAGATCAGAGGGCAATCCTATCTCTGGCTGTGGTCTCATAAGGCACCCTGACGGATGGAATGAGGGTCAATGGGGCCGGCTATCTACATAATAGGACTGACAGTGGATAGTCTAATATGAATATGCCTAGGAGAATGCCGGATGCCACATAGCCTTGCTTACATAGTAATCTACGTTGATTCGTTGATAGAGTGTGCCATTCTCGTACATATGTGAATGACGGCCCCCTTGTCTTCAACTCAAGCCTGAAGGCATTACCCCCACCTAACAGGACACACCCGCGTCGCCATGGTGCTCGATTTGACGCCGTGTAGCTTAGCCTGCGCCGCAGCGCTGTCAGTATGTGGACTTCTATCACCTGTGTTCGAATAGCGATGGAGCAGAGGAATTCTGACATCTAGGACGTAGGGCGTGATATATCTACTGGCACGATGCGTATACCGCCTATACTTCCATCCTCTGGCCAAATACCCGGGGCCTAAACTAGCCGCTATAACTGAGGTGAGTATCGTGGGCCAAGTGTAGATACACCCATCCAGCACGGACAACACTGACTAAACTCTGTATCCAGCTATGGTATGCAAGAGCATGGACAAGTGGACGGTGGCACCTGATCATCGAAGGACTGCATCGAAAGCATGGTACGTAATCGTCTGAGAGGAACATGTTTGACCTCACGGGTCTGGATGAGCCAGACTAACAAACCATCCGTTACCACGTACAGGCGATGTTGTCCGTATATCACCGAACGAGCTGTCCTTTGGATCGGTCCAGGGGTTCAAGGACATCTACGGACCTCCGAGCAAGTCGCGCAAGCTATTCCCCAAATCGAAGCTGTTCTACGACATCGGGATAACGAATATTGCGTTCGAAATGGATCCCGAGAAGCATGCTAAACAACACAAGTGGTTTGCGCCCGCATTTCGGAGCTCGGCTCTTCGTTCGCAGGAGCACGTCATCCACGAGCACACCGACCTCTTCATTGAACAGCTGCGCCGCTTAGGCGCATCTACTGGCGAGAGCCTTAACATGACGGACTGGCTGGAATGGCTTTCATTCGACATCATTGGTCTGTCTTCCCTAGCATGGTCTAGGATGACCACTCCCTCCAGTCAGTGGGTCGCCTAGCTAATGATCGAACAGGTGAGCTTACATTTGGCGAGCCTTTCCACGCCGTCCGAGACGCGAAGACCAACTACTGGGTAACTCTGCTCCTGGGCGCCAACTTTGGCGGAAGTCTCGTCAGCTTGAGGAATCGCATTTCTATCATGGGCCCGCTTCTGAAATGGGCGCCGCGACTATCTACAACGGTTGCGGAGGCTACCAGATGCATGGTCGAGCATCGAACTCTGACACTCGAGAAGACACGCAAGCGCATCCAAAGTGAGTTTCTCCAGCACCCCCTACCTTTACGGATCCCCCCCCTTTCCCAAATCTCCACATGTATAGATCATATCAGGGGGGCATGTTCGCGGGAATCCCGGGGCTTCCCAGACACAATCCCTCTCAAGTTCTCGCTACCACCGTACGGCGAAGAACACCGTCGCTAACCCGGCCTTACCTACCGCAGTGGGCCCGTCGCCCAAGACCGAGGACTTCTTCTCGTACATCCTGGAGAACGGCGGGGAGGAGGACAGGGAGGAGGGGAAGCTGGCGAACCAGGCGACGGTGCTGCTGACGGCGGGGGCCGAGACGACGGCGCAGACGCTCGGGTCCGCCATGTGGTTCCTGGCGCAGTCCGGCAACGCGGCGCGCGCCGCGCGCCTGCGCGCCGAGGTGCGCGGCGCCTTCGCCCGCTACGGCGACATCACGAGCGACCGCGCCGCGCAGCGGCTGCCCTACCTGCACGCCGTGCTCGAGGAGACGATGCGCATCATGCCGCCGTCGCCGCTGGGCCCGCCGCGCGTCAGCCCCGGCGAGACCGTCGACGGCGAGTACCTGCCCGCGGGCACCTACGTGTCGGCCGACGTGTGGACCATCAGCCACGACCCGCGCAACGCCGAGGACCCGTGGGAGTTCGACCCGGCGCGCTGGCTGGACGACAATAAGGGCAGTAGCAGCGAGGGCGAGGGCGAGGGCGGTGACGGTAAGAAGCGGAAGAGGCCCTTCAGCGCGCCCTTCATCATGGGCCCGCGCATGTGCATCGGCGTCAACCTCTCGTGGATGGAGATGCGCGTCGCCCTCGCCAAGCTCGTCTACTCGTTCGACTGGACCCTCGCCGACAAGGACGTCGACTGGGTCCGCGACAGCAAGCTGTCCATGCTTTGGAAGAAGCCGGACCTGAAGGTGAAGCTCACCCCTGCGCCGCAGAAGTGATGTGCGGTTATTTCCATAAGAAAGGGGTTGTCTGATTCGGGACTGTAATAGATTGTATCTTGCATAAACATAATTCACTGCGTAGACAAAATCCGCGAGGCGGTTGGTCGATTCTGCAACAATTGTTATCATTAGTTCAGCCAATACGAACATTGCTGATCTCCTTCCTACTTATTCCATGTACAGCTTGAAGCTTGGGGTGATACCCATTGGGCATATTGCAGTCCCGTTCCCCTCACACTGGAAGAGCTACAAGCCAGCTTGGGCCCGTTTGTGAGCAGCGCTCTAGACCTCTCTGAATGCTTAGCCGTCTGTGTCATTGCGACAGCTGAGAGCGTGAGGCCGTCCTGGCTATTTGGTAAGCCAAGGTTGACAAAAGCGAATCGATGGAACTTGCCGAAATGGGAGGATTGAGCCAAGATCAATACTACAACAGTGAGAAAATTGTCATATTGTCGTTCGCAAATCGCGATCTGATCGCCAAATGTGAGCCCAGCTACAAATATTCTGGTGACGGTACGAGGGAGTATCCTGGTACAGCCCCTTAAATGCATGATGGACCTAGAGAATCTTGAGCAGTATCGAGTACAAAGCTGACCCGGGGCTTTAAAGTGACTGGGCCGGATCAAATTACCGCTGTCAGACCTGTCAAACAATTCCAGATCTAACTAGCGTACCAGAGAATGCTTCGCTCTGTTGTCTGTGTGTTCAGATCACTCCTGTTACGGAGATGATCGGACAACAGCCCGGGAGTCGAGACCCCAAGCCCTTGGCCTTTCTTCAGCCAGGCAGCCAAGGAAGGACCGGCGATCAAATTACGCACCCACAACCGGGGTAATAAACTCTTTATCGCAATGCAAAGGGTTTTCCCTATGACGAGGTATCTGCTAGCGCTCCGAAAATGTTATAGGGGACCAATTCGAAGCGGGACGTGCTCGGTGTGGGTCTGCGACCGGCCGGTTGGCCGTGGTTATAATTCACGGACGAAAGCTGAAGACGGGATGGAAGGAAGCCGAAGAAAACGGACTCGAACGTAAAATTGCTGGCAATGTTCCCGATAATGGAAGCAGGGTTGGTGAAATATTGCTAGGGATATTAACGCCCGCTTGGGAATAAGTAGAAAAAACAAGCTCCATATACAGTGCTTGTCGAGTCTGTTAAGCAAAGCTTAACGTCATATGTATAGCAGCTTGTGAACAGCCATCCTCAAGTATTTGATATTTCTGAAATCTATTTGGAATTTGTTCAGCACGGCTAGACCATCTTCGAATACACGCCTGGCAAGGTTGTTAGCACTCTCGTTTGTCAAGTTAGGACTTGTAGGACTAGAGACTGGACTACCTTCACCCTATTCCTTTGATGCGACGTACTGATTGTCCCGGTCCTCATCCAAATCCTGGCTTCTCATAAACAAAGGATCTATATCCCCCAATGCTCAAGGTTCGCATCGCGCCTGCGCCGGCCAACCAGTGCACATTAAGAGTGGATGTAATCGTTCCAACTTCGTAGGTGATGGTGCCAGGAGTTTCCTATACCGATTGTTGCGCAAACCCACTCACTCAACTTCGCCCATCGAAACGACGAAAAGTCAAAGCGGTCACCGTGTGATAAGGTATCGTATCCATGTTTCTACCAATATCGCGCCGCTGGAACCTGTTTTCCCTTCCTCTTAGGCGAGGCAAGAACATCCAGGCCGGCGCCTAGAAAAGGAATTGTACCGCCATTACTATACAAGCCAAGCTTACGTACGGACTCAGCCGCTCGCCAATTCTCGCAAATTTCCAGAAGATGCCCAGAGACCTGTTCATGTTAGGACCAAGGATTTCGGCTCGAGGCACGGAGACACGCACCCGTCTTTGTTCGAATCGAGGATTCTGGGGAATATCTGGTGCACGTAGGCCGAGGTGCAGACGGCGAGGAGCAGGACAAGCAGGAGTCCCTGGATGTTGAAGAGCGCCGACTGCAAGATCTCGAGGTTAGCGAAGGATCCCCGTCGGCGAACATTGGGGTGAAAGTACCATGCTGACCGCGATCGACGTCGGATACTATTCGACCAAGGGGCCGTGGCAGGTTTCTAGTTGTGTTGCTTCGTCTTCGTTGACTCTGGAGGTGGTCGTCCAGAATGGGTGCGCGTCGCGACTCCGGCAAATCCAGGGAATTGACATGACACCTTACCAGACCTAGGCCTTGGGTACAATGTACCCATGGAAGGCGGCGGGGTAGCCACGGAGCAACAACTTCTCCGACCCGCCGGTATTGGTCCAATCGATAAATCGTGGGTGAATAGTAGTCCAATTCAAGTACTTACTAACGTAACTTGGCAGGGCGTGTACTTCTAGGTACATGCCTTTAGTATTAATAGAAACGGCTTATGACGCACATGAGATCTCGAGACCTTCAGTATTTGTCGGTAATGGCTAGCGCATATATCTGTACGTATATAAGGCTATCATTTTCTGCAAGATACCTATCCTTCGACGGAACAATACCTATGGAGGTGCCTAATGCAAAGATACGCTTCGCAAGTTCGATGATCCAGTGCTTGCGGAGTTCCGAACCAGATGGGTACCTACCACCTGATGTAAAACTCCACTAGCAGGGGTAGAGCTTCAGTGTGCTACAGTAAGATCAGGAGGCTGAACCACGATTCGTCCCATTACCATCTTTCCCTCTTAGTATCAGTAGAGCTCTACTCCTCCCTTGGTTAACAGGCCCCGATGAAGCTGCTCATACAGTCCATGAATGGATTCGCAAAAGTTGAGAACCTACCGAGCCAGTCTCGCTGGTTCTCTATCACGTCTCTACTCGGTCACATTGGACACCTTCGGTAGGAGGATCAGGTGGATCGCCGTATTCATCGCCATCTGTTTCGGCTTCTTTGTTGCCCGAACCGAGACCTTTTACACATCAAGAAGAGTATTCTCCAATGCACTATGCAATTACGTGGGATCCTGTCGACATAGCGTGGTTGACTCGTCCATCACTCTGGAAGGTTATGGCAAATTTACGGGCACCACAATAAACGAGACACTGAACGGTGTTGGGCTCCCCAACGACGTCGACGCTTGGCTCGGTATCGACTATGCGACCCAGCCGGTCGGTGACGGCCGTTTTAAGCCCGTAGATTGGCCGAAGCCATTCGACGGTGTGAAGGCGGCTACTAAACACGGAAAGGTGTGTATCCAGGATTCCGGGCGTAATACCCTCAGGAAACAGGACGAGGCTTGCCTGAATTTCAACGTCTACCGGACGAAGGGTATACCCCTGGATCAGAAACTTCCCGTCTTTGTTTACATCCATGGCGGTAGTTTCAATTATGGCAGCCAGAAGAGCCTAGATGGTGCCGCGTTTGTCGCGTGGTCCAGAGCGCCCATCATCGTGGTGACCTTTCATTACCGCCTCAATTCTTTAGGCTTTCTGCCTTCTAAGATCTTCGAGGAAGAGGGACTGCTGAACCTCGGCTTGAGAGACCAGTACTTTTTCCTGAGGCACTTCTTGCAAAAATATATCGGCTCTTTCGGAGGTGATCCTGACATGATTACGCTTGGTGGCCGTTCGGCTGGTGGACATTCCGTTGGCATTCACCACTTCCACAATTACGGAGACGATGCGGGAAAGCCTTACTTTGGAAGGACCATTTACCAATCTGGATCCGTCACAGCACGTGCGTTCCCCAATGCCACTTACCCCGTCTACACTCAACATTTCGAAGAGTACATGGCAGCGCTTCATTGCCCTGTTGATGACAATGCAGCTGCTCTCAGCTGTCTACGTTCGGCCAACATCAGCGATGTCAGAAACGTCAGTGTCAAGCTCTATAAGAAAGCCATGTATAACAATACATGGCCATTTCAGCCAGTACAAGGTGGTCCGTTGCTGGAGAAGTTCGGTTCCCAATCAGGATACGATGGAACTTTCTTCCATGTGCCTGTTCTTACCACTAGTACCACGGACGAGGCACGGTTTGCCGTACCAACCGATTTGAAAACAAATGAAGAATTCCTGAAGTATATGCATACCAGTTCCCCAGGTCTTACTGTTAATGATCTTATGGAGCTGGAGAGATTATATCCGGATCCTGCAAAGGATGCTACGTCCCCCTATTTAGATACACCGAAGAGCATACAGTACAGTCGCTTGTCTGCTGCATGGAGCGACTACGCATACATCTGCCCGGTACAGGAGACCGCGTATAGACTTGCTACTACTGGCATGCCTACATGGAAAGGCCGATTCAACACCAATGACAGGACCGCAGCTTGGCGCGGCGTTCCTCACGCATCTGATGCGAACTATACTTGGCCAGATACTAAGGCTCGACACCCAGAGGTCGGTCACGTCCTTCATGGCTATTTGTCCAGCTTCGTCACAACAGGTGACCCAAACATTCACAGGTTTCCTGGTTCCCCGGAGTGGCCGAAATACGAGCCGGAGGGATACGGACTAGAGTTTATGCCGCCGAGTCAGCTGGTTATACAACCGCAGTTTACGGAAGTCGAAGCAGACTCTATTCGCCGGGGCCCGTGTCTATTCTGGAGAGACCCCAAGAGAGCATGGCGATTGAACAAATAGATTTAGACCTTGGGTCACATTACTTACCATTGCGAGGTCACCTTTCCGACCGTTTAAAATTGAATAATTTCTAGAATGACGAATACCCCTGTATCAATAATGATCATTATGTCCTGGAAGCGGACACACCTGTGTATCAGGTTGAATCATCTCGCAAGAGTCCTTTTCATTTTCCTCCCAGTGATGCGATATGCCTGCTCACCTCGTTAAGAAGAACGGTGAGGCGAGCACGTCCAATAATATCAAACCCGGCCACATCCCAGTAGCCATCACACTTGGACAAACTCACTGGTCAGTCTTAGCTCAATCCTCATACTGCATCCCTACATGAGAGTTTCAATATGCAGAGGGCTAGATGCTAATCATTCAACACGTGATTAGGGACTGCGGAGAAATCCCTGGCTTCCCGAAACTGTTCGGAAGTGGTGATACTCAGTTGCAATGGCGTGATTCACGCTTCAGCCCATTTCGGCAAGGACGCCAACAGTGAATCTCCATTGTTAAAGACTCGATGCCACACAGTATTTCTCATGAGCCAATGCATGTACCAATCGGTATAGCTTTCAGTGTCGTTCTACCTACCCCTCATCAGCCATGGCTACCCCATTCAGTGAGATCCCGACGATCGACCTCTCACAGGCGCATGACGAGTCAACCGTCCCCAAACTGCTAAGCAGTCTGCGGTATGCTCTCACAGAGGTCGGATTTCTATACGTATCGAACCACGGTGTTCCAATCGCGGTCATTGATGACCTGGTAAATGCGCTTCCCAGGCTCTTCGCCTTAGACGAGGAGGTCAAAAAGTCCATCGCGCTGGAGAACTCACCTCACTTCCTCGGATACAGCGGCGTTGGCAGTGAAACAACCGGCGGCAAGACCGACAGGAGGGAGCAGTTTGAGTTCGCTACGGAGTTGTCGGCGACATGGCATGAAGGGCTTCCCTTGTACGAGCGGCTGCGCGGCCCCAACCAGGTCTGTCTGCAATTGGATATCCCCGTAACCGGAATTCTGTTACTGAATGTTTCCTAGTGGCCACAGGGGGAGACAGAGCTGCGCACCGTGATAGAGAACTACATAAGCGAGCTCACGGCCCTGGGGGAGCGCTTCCTCGACCTCGTCGCGCAGGCGCTCTCGCTCGCGCCGGGGACCTTCCAGCCGTTCCTATCGGATCAGCACCGGCTCAAGCTGGTGCACTATCCCGCGCTCCCGGCGGCAGACTCCTCCTCCTCCTCCGCCTGGGGGTCGCAGCAGGGGGTCGGCCCGCACAAGGACTCGTCGGGCTGGTGGACGTTCCTGCTGCAGGCGTCACCGCCGGAGGTGGGGGGCCTGCAGGTGCTCAACAAGGCGGGCGAATGGGTCGACGTGCCGGCGGTGCGCGGCACCTTCGTCGTCAACATCGGGCAGGCGTTCGAGGTGGTGACGCGCGGCGCGTGCCGCGCCACCACGCACCGCGTGCTCTCGGGCGCGCGCGAGCGCCACAGCGTGCCCTTCTTCCAGGGCGTGCGCCGGGACCTGACCAAGGCCGAGGCGGCGGCCGGGATCGCGCTCCCGGCGGGGGTGGCGGCGAACGCGAGCAAGGAGTCCGAAGAGGGACATGCGATCGATTCCCCGTTCCTCAGGGGCCGCTACGATACCTGGGGCGAGTCGCAGCTGAGGACCAAGGTGCGCAGCCATCGCGAGAACGGCAGGAAGTTTTATCCGGAGGTCTACGAGCTGTACATCAATGATGATGTTTAGGAAGAGAAATAAGGCATGTCAATTCGCCATCTGCAAACACCGCCGGCCCTTCCCCTTAGAACAAAAGAAACGAAAAGGAAAGAAAAAGGCGAAAAACGGGCAGAATTGGCGCACGGTCGTGATCATGTTTCTTGCATTGTTGCTAATGTACCAACAAAGTATAACTAGGCATAACTACTGTAAGTACCGTAACCCCCCTCTAGTCATAATACTTGATCGACTTGCCTCCGATGATCTGCTGCTCCCCAATATCGCTCCGCGGCACGCCCTTGGCGACGCCCTTAGCGACTCGCGCCTTGACCCACTCGCCGGCGGTGATGCCGACGGCGGCGCCGTCGGGCGACCTGTCGTAGCCGAGGCGCTCGAGCACGCGGCTCTCGACGGGGCGCAGCTCGACGCTGTCCTCGGGGCGGACGAAGTAGAGCACGCCGAGGCGGTCGACGCCGGCCTGGTCGGGCGGCGGCGCGACGACGCGGTGCACGCTGCTGCGCAGGAAGCCGTTGGTCAGGAACTCGAGCGAGTCGGCCAGGTTGACGGTGATGCTGCCCGGGTGCGGGCGCACCCAGCGCCAGCCGCCGTCCGGCGCCCGCACCTGCAGCGCCGCCACCGGCTGCCGGAACAGCAGCGTCAGGCTGCCGAAGTCGGTGTGGCCCTTGGACCAGACGTCGCCCAGCGCGCGGTTCTGCTCCGCCGTCCGCCGGTGGTACTTCATGTACCGCAGGTGGCAGTCGCTGCGCTCCCCGTACCGGTGCCGCTGCAGGAAGTAGTCCTCGGGCAGCTCGAGGATCCGCGCGAACAGCACCAGCAGCTTGCCCGCGATCTCGAAGTGTATGTGCCGCGCGAACGCCTCGATCTCGGCCCGGTTCTCCTCGATCACCCCCGGGTGCGGCCGCGCGAGCTCCGGGATGAACTTCGGGATGTTGTAGATCTCGGTGTTGTCGTAGACCCCGGGCCGTATCTCCTGATGGTGGGACGGTTAGCTAGCTGGCTACACTCGACGAACGGACGACGCGATGGGCTCGCGTCAGGTTCTTCGCTAACCCGTAGCCCGAGGGGCTTGTAGCCGTTGTAGCCTCCATTCTCGAGGTCTGCGCGGTACTTGAGCTTCTCGTCGGTGGGAAGCTTGAACACTTCCTTGCCGATGGCAAACTGCCGGTCGACCTGCTCCTGGGTCAAGCCGAAGTTAACAACATAGAAGAAGCCTGTACTCGCAGTATATGTCAGCAGTCAAAGTCTGGATAGTCTACGAGGACCTTTGAGTCCGAAGGAACTTACCAATCTTCTGGATAGCATCGAAGAGCTGTGTCGCGAGTTTATCTTTCCCCCCAGGCTGATCGAATTGAGAGAGATCTAGAGTCACAAGGTCTGCCCAATCCACTAAACATATACCACGTTAGTTTCAGTGCCTTGAGAAGTGTGTTTTCTCTAGGCTTTCTTACGTTCATACTTGGTTTCTGGGATCTGATGATACGTAGGTAACCCAGAATCAGTTTTAATGGAGGTGGTAGCCGCCGTTGCCATTTTGACTTATTTGAGAAGCGCAAACGAATTTGCTGTATTAGTTACGACGTGAAAATCACAACTAGTGTCTCTAATGATCGCCGCGGCCCGGGAGGGTGGTTCCATTTATGATACCGCAGGCATCGGATCTGAAGCCGACGACATCGACGGGTTGCATGATACCCCACGGACATCATTTCTGGATTGATCACTCAGCCTATGGTGTAAATAGAGGGGTATGGGGTCCTGAGATCTTGGTTCGAGGGAGCCTGCGTAGCGAGGCAGAGTAGTGCAGACTAAGCGTATGCGCGATCATCCCGGCCGATGACGCCTTTCGGAGAACGCGTCCTCATCGGCCAGAAACCCCAACCCCAACTCCATACTGCTAGACAGAGTGGGACAAGACAATACTCAGCACGTGGGATATTGAGATTCCATGCACGGTTTTGGCCTTAGTTTCGTAGTTGTGACGGGCCTGGGTCGGTCCTGTTATCCCAGCCGACGACTCCAGCCAGGCCTGGTGTTATCTGTCGGTACGCCCGCGCCGATGTTCGTGATTTTGGTAGACTATGAGCCCACGTTAGTTCGTGGGGTCTCATAGATCTCATTCTTCCTATTTGGTGTATTTACTCTTGACTTAAAATGGGCGCGGCCTGGGAGGATGATCGTCGTATCTACTCAGATTGATTAAGTGCGCCCGACTGTTCACTTATCATCAGAGAGAAATGGCCAGCGTAAAGCAGCCCGCGGAAGCCTCTTCTAAGGCAACCGCCGAACCGAGTTCTATATCTCTCGATGACCGTTTTCACCGCGCCCAGAGAGGCGAGGTCGCCGAAACCCTATCCGGCGACGAGTCCATTGGCGGATACGACGCCGAGCGAATGCAAGCGCGAACGGCGCTGACGGCCGAGGAGGAGAAGAAGCTCATTCGGCGGATTGATTGGCATCTGATGCCGTTGTGTTCTCTCATCTTTATGTTCAAGAACCTGGACTCGGATAATGTGAGTTATTATGAGCAGGGACAGATCCTAGGTCAGGCTAACATTCATCATGTAGGTCTCGAATGCGCGTATTATGAATCGAGGGACCTCTGAAAATATCATCACACAGTTAGGATTGACGTCTGATCAGTATGCCTTGGTTACTGTTTTGTACTATGTGAGTCCGAGCTTGACAATCAAAAACTTGGACTGACGACTGACAACATCGAACAGATACCGTATATCGTGGCAGAGGCGCCTTCGAACCTGCTGCTCAAGAAGTTCTCTCCTTCACATTGGCAGTCCAGAATCATGATCACCTGGGGGGTCATGCTGGCTTGTCATGTCCCAGTCGTAAACAAGGAGGGACTTTATGTCACGAGGTTCCTCTTGGGTCTTGCGGAGGCTGGAATGTTCCCGGGTATCATATTACAGATGACATACTGGTACAGGCCGGACGAAATGTCACTAAGACTTCTTTACTTTTGTAAGTAAAGGACGCAACTGGCATGTAGAACAACCGACTAACCACTCAAGCTAGATATTTGCGGAAACCTGTCTGGAATATTCAGCGGACTCCTTGCATTCGCCTTCGACCACGTCTCAGGGGCTGGGGGCCTGTCTGGCTGGCAATGGTAAGATTCTTGGGAAGATTCACGTTCAAGTGAAGTGCACAATGCTAATATCAAGCAGGTTATTTTTAGTCGAAGCAATATTAACCATCATCGTCGGAGTTGCTATCTGGTTTCTCTTACCAGACTGTAGGTTTATTCATTCCCGTACCATTTACACTGGCCATTCATCCACGCTGACTGAACCACGCAGTCCCTCAAACCGCATCCTGGCTTACGGACCGTGAAAAGGCATTCATCCAAGCACGACTACCCGCAAACGCTCCGCGGGCAGCAGAGCAGGACTTCAAGTTTAGTGAAATCATCTCCTCCCTTAAAGACAAGAGGTTGTGGCTCTTTACTGCCATATGGGCGTTCTTCACCGTCGGTACCTCTGGTGTCCGCTTTTATCAACCTACCGTCATCGCGGACCTGGGCTTCACGTGCGTTATCCACCTATCTTCTACAACCATCAACATAAGATTTGATCTGAACTGCCTACCTATCTGTAATACTGACATCTTACCCTCTCTCTCAGCACGATCGCGCAAGCCCAGCTCCTCAACCTGCCCATCACCATCCTGGGGCTGCTGGTGATCCTCGTGACGGGGGTGTTCGCCGACAACGGGCGCCTGCCGCGGCCCGTGTACCCGCTGGCCTTCCTGACCATCATCCTCGCGTGCTACGCCGTCATGGTGGTGTACCCGAACAACGGCGGCGTGTACGCGGCGACGATGATCGGCAACGCCGTCACGTCCGCCTGGTTCCCCATGATGTGGCCGTGGCGCGTGCAGACGACGAGCCGGGCCACGGGGTCCGCCTTCTCCATCGGCTTCGTCAACAGCTACGGGCAGATCGGCGGCGCCATCGGGCCCCAGATCTTCCGTTCTGCTGTGAGTAGATCCCCGCAAAGGGCTTCATTGTCACATTGCATCCTTCCTATCACCGCCTACCTATCTCATGAGCATCTAATCACTGACTCTCGGATATCGCAGTACGCCCCTCGATACCAGATCTCGTTTGCGTCCGCCATGGTGCTGGTCGGCTGCTGCATGATAACTACCCTCATCACCTGGTGGGTTACGCGCCGGACGGAGCGCGAGACGAGGCGGCTCAAGCTGGCGAGGGTCGCTGCGGCCAAGCGCGGCGAGGCTATCCTCAATGATGTGGTCGACAACGACTTACAAAAGCAGCGTACATAGGAGGGCGCAGGATACAGGGGAGGACAGCAGTCAAATTGCAATAGACATGATAGACAGATTAGGAAAATCTCGATGAACTGAGGTGGACTGGTGGTTTGGTCTGGTAACCTGACACCCTGGGGTTTGAGGGCATCTCGGCCACTACTACAAGAATCTTTGGGCAGTATATACTGTAGACGCGGTAGCTAAGACTTTCGTATAACGAATTTGAGATTCAAATGAGGAGTTATAATGTCATAAGGAGAGATCTCTGACTCAAAGCTAGAGCATCCAGACCAGTTATGTACTGGGTAGATGGTGCGTAAGTGGAGATTATGACGATAGCATTAGTAAACGAGTATAGCATATCAAGATAGATACGAGATAAAGGGCGGGGCCCTGTATACTAGGTAGTAGGGGTTCCCGAAGGTCCGGATTCGTCCCCGCAAGCAGCATGCAACTGGCAACCTTCTCGGGCCTATGAAGGGGGAGGCCATTCCTACTGGAGCTCTACGGTTAAGCTTAAACCAGAAACTTAGACTTCGTGACAGTCAGCATGACAACCTTGTTGACCTTGGGTGAGCCCCGGCTTATCCGCAAAGCTTTTCCGGAACTCCGTGGCAGATGTATCTGCCCATGGGAAGAAAAAGTATCAAGGCAAGCTTCAGAGTTCAAAGTATCCTAATGCAGTTCTTGTTGCCAAGGCACCCACTTTATTACCCGACACTGAAGTCATTACCTGTATGCATATAAGTCGTTCTTTATTGATAACGAATGAACTCGAATATCTCGATCGTGTTCAAGCAAGACAGGTAACAAGCATGGTATGACTCGAGATCTCTTGTTCATAGTAAGTACAGACTGCACGACCGCATAGACTAGTCAATGCCATGCCATGTAGTTGTATGCTTGCTGCTGGACGGACAGTCCCACATACAGGTGGAAGTAAGGTGTCCGTAGCTCGTCCCACATTTACCCGGAGGGCCTCGAACGTCTCGAAGACAAATACCTACTGGCAACGCGTCCACCTCACGTACAACGATGATTGGATGCTTCCCCCTCTTGAACTAGTATAACTGACCCGTCTAAACAGATCTCGTCCCTGCTGAGATCTGAGATCCGGGACCTGATACAGGGCATCTGAATGGCACCAACTATAGCCATGCCAACGCGTGTATCATGTCACCGTGGCCCAGTGGCGTCATGCGGGCGGGACTGGTTAGCAATACCAAACGTCATATAATGCGCGCCTCCTCCCCCCTTTGATGCCTACCTTCCACGTACCCCTTTGCTTAGCTCGAAACGGGGGTTTCCAGGGGCCCAGGTACCCGTGATTGGGTTCCATACGGGAACAACAAGAGACTATGGACATTTTAGGTTTCTGGCGCCAGTGTTCCCAGGCGATAAAATAAATATATCAGTCAGATCCCGCCCGCAAAGCATAGCCATGAGCCTCACCTCTCGAGTCTGGATTTTAAAATCTGAGCAGCCCACCGGCATCCCCCCTTATCCCAGCACCTCTCCACCCCCCCTCCGATAGAGCAACGGAAGAGTGAAAAAAGCATGTGGGAGGAAACCCTACGGGATTCCAGTCTCGGCCAGCTCGTCCGTTGCTTCTGGCGCCCCGAGGCGCTCGCGTACCCGGAGGAGCGCGGCGAGTTCCGGCTCCCGGAGAACCTGCACCACGGCGATGCGTACTCGCTGAGCCGCGCGCTCGAGGACCAGCTGCGGAGGCGGACCGGGGCCGAGCCAAGCGCGGACGGCTCCTTCTTCGCCGCGGGCACCACCACCACCGGAACCAACACCACCGCCGCCGCCGCCTTCCACCGTCACGAGGAAGACCTCGAGGCGGGGCCGCCCTCGGGCAGCAGCAGCAGCAGCAGCGAGTCCTCGCACTGGTCGTCGTCGACGACGACGGCCAACGGGAGCCCGCCGAGCGGCGGCTCCTCGGGCTTCAAGTCGTCGCCGGCGTCCACGCCGCCGAGTGATGATGACGACTCGGAGAAGCAGAAGAAGAAGCAGGGAACGGGACAGGGACGGGGACGGCGCGACGTCGTGCTCGTGGACTGGTATGACCGGGACCCGCAGAACCCGCGGAACTGGCCGCTGGCGAAGAAGCTGTGGGTGACGGTGCAGATGGGCCTGTACACGTTCGCCGTGTACATCGGGTCGTCGCTGTACGCGCCGGGCGAGGCGCAGGTGGCGCTCGCGTTCGGGACCACCTACACGGTGGCGCTGCTCGGCATCGCGCTGTACGTCGTCGGCTACGGCGTCGGCCCGCTGCTCTGGTCGCCGCTGTCCGAGATCCCGAGCATCGGGCGAACGCCCATCTACACCTCCACCTTCTTCGTCTTCGTGTGCCTCGCGCTCGGCGCCTCGCTCGTCGACCCCGACTCTGGCTCCGGCTCCGGCTCCGGCGGTGGCCTGGCCGCGCTGCTCGCGCTGCGCTTCCTGCTCGGCTTCTTCGGGTCGCCGTGCCTGGCGACGGCGGGCGCCACGCTCGACGACATGTTCGCGCCGTGGAAGCTTCCCTACGTGTTCCCCGTGTGGTCGGCGTCGTCGACGCTGGCGCCGGCGTTGGGGCCGGTGATCTCGGGGTTCGCGGTGGCGGCGGCGGGGGGGCGGCCCCTGGGGGGCTGGCGCGCGGGCCAGTGGGAGCTGCTCTGGATCGCGGCGCCGACCTGGGCGGTCATGTTCGCGAGCCTGCCCGAGACCAACGCGGACGCGGTGCTGCACGGCAAGGCGGCGCGCCTGCGGCGGCGGACGGGCCGCGCGGAGCTGCTGTGCGAGGCCGACGTCAAGCGCGCGCACATGACGGCGCGCCAGATCGCCGTCGACGCCCTCGTCAAGCCCTGGCAGATCAACGCCCTCGACCCCGCCGTCCTGTACACCACCGTCTACGCCTCCGTGCTCTACGGCACCTACTACTCCTTCTTCGAGTCCTTCCCGCTCGTCTTCGTCGACATGTACGGCTTCAACCTCGGCGAGTCGGGCCTGCCGTTCGTCGCCTTCGTCCCCGCCCTGCTGATCGCCGTGCCCGGGTACATCTTCTGGTTCCGGCTGAGGGGCGAGGCGGAGATGCGCAACAATCCCCCGCCTCTGTACGGCTATCCCGAGAGCAGACTCCTGCCGGCGGTCGTGACGACGTTCCTGGGGCCGATTGGGCTCTTCATATTTGGTAAGTGGAGCCAAAGTCTCCCCAACCCCTATACATAAAATGAGGCGATAAATGAGGCGATAAATGAGGCGCGCACATGTGCTGACAAATTTTCGTCTTAGCATGGACTTCCCGGCCAGACATCCACTGGTTCGTGCCCATTGTGGGCCTTTTGATCAATTTCATCTGCCTCTTCATCGCTTTCCAATGCATAGTTTTCTACATCTCGCGGTGTTATCCCAAGTATTCAGCGTCGCTGTTTGCCGCAAACGACTTTGCGCGCAGTTCATTTGCCGCCGGCTCGATTCTCTTTTCTAGACCCATGTACGAGAGGATCGGGATTAATGGGGGCGTGAGCCTGCTGGGTGGCCTCTCGGTGCTTTGTTCTGGCGGCATGATTTTCTTATACTACTTCGGCGATAGACTGAGGGCTAGAAGTAGATTCGCTCAATCAGACTGATTGGCGGGCGTTTAGTGGTTGTCAAAAGCTCTTCATGGGTTACAAGGCGTTTGATGGGAGGGACAAGAATGTGACAGTTTGGATTCCGGCGATGAAGGGGTAAAGAAAACACTGGCATGTATTTTGATTTACTAATATGACAGAAAAAGGGCAGTCTATGTTCGTTTGTGTGGTGCAGTTGCTGCTGTTTGAGGGGGGAAAGGAAGGGCTTGGTGATGTATGGCAGCAGTTACTCGGTAGTAGCGGAGCGAACATAGCAGACCAGTCCAGTTATCACAGCAGACAAACACGTTATGCTAGTTATTGGTCACGGCAATCAATGTACTTGGCAAACTCGATGGGGTACAACAGACCGTCAGGTTGCTGCCCGGCAAGACTGATTGTATTCAGGGCTTCAGTACGGCATTTCGCCCCCTTAGCAAGTTCAATGCTATATAGTGTGAACATCCTCCTTGCGTTATGATACAGTACTATGGTACAAGCGAGCTGACGGACTGGTGATCTCACCAAACACCCGTCTGACCAGCAAGAACATCTATATATATATCTCTCTTGCGCCACGTCGTATAGATTGTACGAAACCTGAAGTCTTCTGAGGCAAATCCCCAATTAAGGACTGCCCACCACCAGACATCCAAGATCTCCAGATCTCCGAACGAAAATGCAGAGACCACGGCTGCTTGTATTACCCCCATATCTATTCAGATGTTGGTATCCAGCCCCGCCGATCCGAACCCTGACCTTTGGAATGCGTCGACATGCCGTCAAGGATTGTTGCCGTATTTATTTTAGATCCCCATCGAAAAATCAATTTTCTGAATCATCAAAGATGATGTTACCTTAGAACGCCATTGAGTGATTGTACTGTAAATGGAAGAAACGAATGCTGCCTGTCCCTTTCGGTGTTTTGAATCATATATGCAGAACGAACCCCCTTGAACTCCGATATGCCGAGGTCAAAGCATGCAACTCCCAACTCCAAATCCATTGAAATTATCCGGACTTCCCCACGAGTAACTTCGTGGGGAACACGGTCTCCATAAATTCGACAACTTCGCACACGCCTTTTCGAGGCGTCGCTCAGGATCGTTTAGGGTCGGTTTGCTCGAGGTACCCAAGTGTGTGGATCAACCAATCTTTCTAAAGCCCTCCACTCCAAGTGACGGCACTTCGACGTCGCTCAGACCTAGAACACCCTCCTCACGTCTCCGGTCTATGAAGCTGTTGCATTCGGCGACCACGAGACTCCATTCGGCCAAGGCTCGTCCAGCATATTTCACGCCAGGGACAAACGCTCCCTTGGGCTCAACTGGCCTGACGATCGGCTCTTGCGTGGGACTAACCGGACTTCCAGGACGCTTCGGACTTTGCGACGGCTGATCATCGCCAGACCGCTCAATGAAAGTCAATTCACCGAAACTGTCCCGACGATCAAACGTCATAGAAATACGGTGAGGCGATGCATTGGCTTCCGAGGAACCCGCGTTTTTGGCAGAGTTGATCAGACCCGTGTTTGGACTCCCCGATATGGCTCGTGTGGCAGCCGGCGGGCCCGTGGCGGGCGGTGGTGGGTGGAGGCCCGTGTGGCTCTTCGAGGTGACACAAGACTGGGCGGGGTTCGGCAACCGAGGCCTCGTCAGAACACGATTAGGCGGCGACATAGTTCCGGCAGCGTTCCAGGACAGTGTAAACCTGAAGACGAATTGCAAGGCTTCATAGGTAGGCGACGACCCCATGCTGTCGGTGTCCGAGCTAGTCGGGCTGGCGGTCAGGCTCGATCCTTTTGGTGGCAACGCTGGACTGGTACGCGATGCTGCCGTTTCCCGTCTCACAGCCTCGAGATCGTTGTCGGTTGTGCTACTGCTGGTAAACGAAAGCACCTTGCCGATAAGTCCCCATTTCTTTCGTTGTGGGGAGCTTGGCTCGGGTTCGGGAGTGTCCATGAATTCGAAGTCCGTTACTGGGCCGGTTGCTGAATCTGATGTCTGCGATGAAGATGAAGATGAAGATGAGTCGAAGCCCGCCATAATCCCAGGTTGCTCAGCGGTGACCTCGGTGCGGATGATCATGAACCGTTTTCCGGGGGTCGGAAAAGAGGGCGCCGTGGACGGCAGAACTTTACGCTGTTCTTCCGCTATCTGTCTCGACCAGAGATAATGTGACCACACAGTCTTCAGACGCGACGAGACGGTGAGGAATATCTTGCTGGGAGAAAGTTAGCGAGTAATTTACAACGCATCAAGAAACTCTTACGCGTCCGACTCATTTGCACTTCCGGCATCCCTACATATCCTCCAGCACAGCAGCCGCATGTAGTATGCTCTGACCATGGGGCACCAGTTGTTGAATAGTCGACTAAAAACTTCCTCCGTAAGTAGCCAATCCAGACAAATCGACTCCTTGCGAGACTGGTCGCTGGAAATAGCCTCCCAAATAGAAAATATGAGTGAAAGCACTCGGATTTCCGACATGGTGTTGTCTGACTCCATAATCCTCTTCCAGACTTCGACCCAAAACTGCCAATCAACGTAGACTGTATCAGGTTGTTGGACATCCACAAAGCTATCATAAGCTACCAGTGATTCCTCGAGAAAATCGCAGATGGTAAAGCATGCGTTGTGGTCAAATTGCGAGGTTCGTTTCGCAGTAGCCTTCATGATAGCCATGAACGATTCGGCGAAAGTGTGCCGTGCATTTATAGACAACACTGAGGTGGTGGAAAGGAAGTCCTTCAGGAGAACGATAAGTCTGTTTTCGTTCATGCCCTTCATGATGTTGTTATTCGGGGCTGATGGCATTGCCATGAGAGAAGCATCGTTTCCGTGGACCGCGTCAGCGAGCGGAGGTCCCAGCATAGCCTCCACAGCAGCCTGGCGATGGATGGTCGAGTCGAGGACAGAGAGTATCTGAGCGTTTACCAGTACAAAGCCTGGAGCACGAGCCTTCTCTGCCAGCGGCAAGTCCGAGGGAATGAATTCCTCTGCTAAGAGGTAGTAGTATTTGCAGAAAATGAAAAATAGATCGGTGTCTCGACCCCTCCATCTCGAGACCCACGGTCCATGCCACGGAATCTTAGCTGCAGTTAAGGGCAGGCTGGCAGCTCGTTTGAGCGAGAGGGTCATCGTCTTGGCCGAGGTCCAGCCTAGCGAATCAACGCAGGGTGGAAATAGTGCGACGATGTCGCCGCTTTCACCCCGACTTTGTCGAAGCAACCCAAGCTCGTCGGCGACCCGGCGGATCACATCCGATGTCAGAGACCAGAGGCGGACAAGCACGTCCGCGACACCCGGCGCGAAGAAGAAAGCGTAGGCGCAGGCTTTGCCGGCAAAGTTAACCAGACTCAAGGGAACATGTCGTAGGGACAGCTTCTCCACTACTACTGCCATCTGGGTTATTAAGTTGGTGACGAACATGGTTCGCACGTTGTGTCCCGCGGATTCGGCGATGTAGGCAGAATCCGTCGAGTCAATAGAGGTCGACGACTGGTCGGAAATTGTATGTGATCGTGTTCGCAGATGTTCTGCAGACTTTCGATCGGCCAGCGGGGTGAAACTGGTGGTGCACTGGCGCCATTCTGGTCGCGTCATGAGAGCAGCTATAGCCTCGAGCAAGTCAGGCCGCTCATTCCCCGAGATAGACTGTTGTTGGGTCTTCCCATCAAGTATCTCGAGGAGGCCATTCCACCACTTATTCAGAATGACAGCCCTCCGCTCCAAGTCTTCGTGGTGCAAAACCTTGTTGGACGAATGTGTCGCGTATTTCTTCAGAAACGGCAGGAGTGTGCTTCGGACTAGGGTCATCTTTAGACTGACAGGTTTTGATTGCAACTTATGGTAATCCGTTTCGAGGCCCTTAAAGGCCAGCCAGAGAGGATCTCGAGATTGTGGTCTTCGGCTTGCCATCATAGTATCCTCTGGATATGTGCTGTTGCTGGTCTCCGAAGCGTGCGATCGGCGGGTGTCGGTGGACGGCGGAGCAATGCTGGCTGTAGAGGAAGCAGGACTATCGAGGTCGGCTTGAAGCTTGCCTTTCGCTAGCATGTTCTGTGGTCGCTGCTTGATCTTATTAAGGTACGTGCCAAGCTTTCCTCGGGACTCGGTCGACTTGATACTATCACTATCGGCGGGGGACGCTGGCCGCTTACGTGACGACCTCCTCAGTCTCATGATCGAGCTGTTACTAGCAGATCGTCCGCGGCCGGTAGGAGCATCAGGTGTAGTCTCCGACTCTTCCTTCTTTTCGCTAGGAGAAGGCGACCGTGATGTAGACATCCACGAGCGCTTTGCGAAAGAAGCGATAGAATCCGATACGTGCTTAGGTTTCTCTGGTGGGTTCGGGCTTAAAAATTTGGAGTTGCTAATATCCCGTATGTCCTCGTGTTTCTCCTCCGTCTTTTCCTCCGCGCTTCCACCGGGGTCTACTGATGTCTTGGACAACGGCATCCATGTCTGCGGTCGGCTGAACATGGTTCTTTTTCTCCCTATCTTTCCAGTCCTGGACTCAGGGCCCGCCATAAGCTTCTCGGTACGGACGGTTGTGGGTTTCTCATTGGAACTACCCTTCAGGTGAGCGTCCGAGAAGGAAAAGGAGGTGTCGAAGTCGGTATCGAAGTCGAAGGAGGGCACGTCAAAAGTAGGTAGGTTCGGGAGACTACTCGTGCTAAAGGATCGGCTATGCAACGGCAGGGTCGCAGTCGACGGGGAGTTCGCAGGGCCCGATGTGGAGGGCGGGGGAGAGGAGGAACGGGAGCGAAGTGACTGTGTTGACTCGACGGGAACCGTCACAGTCAGAGTTGGACCATTCATCTCATGGCAAGTGTTTCTGCAGCCTGGTGGATCAGCACAGCTGAAGGGCGGGCTGTGTTGTGTGTTCGGCCGATGGCCCAACCCGCCCGACTTTAAATGTCTTGGAAGAGGCTCTGTGCCTGATCTAACTACCGGATCAGACGAGGGGGGTCGGTGGTGCTCGTTCAAGGTTCCGTCAGGACGTCAATGGGGGGAATATTAAGTTGATTCGTGCAGCAATACAGAACCGCCCCCCGCTCTCAAGAGTTGGAAGGGCAAGCGAAGAAAACAATACCAGGATGCGCTCGCATTAGGGACCACGACAGCGAAGACAGACGAGACAGACGAGACAGGTTAGGAAAGAATTGGAAGAAACGAACGTAGGCTAGGTAAGGTAGGCAACGTAGAAGATTTTGCGAAATCGAACAAGGGCAGGAGCTGGCCGACGGGCTAACCAACAGATTTGGTGTTTCAAAAGCTGAAGACAGGAAGATACCCGATTCCCTGTTTAGCGCAGCTGCTCAGGCCACTGGTTTCAAAGGTTCTAGTGAGGCTAGCGCCAGGGAAACGGCGGTGGTAAGGCGGCTCAGCCGAGGCTTTAGGGGGTTACATGCGCAGTTACGGTACCTACTATGCTGCAGGCGCACGTCAGATCAATTAATGATGGATGGATGCCGTCGACTCAATTGCTTCCAGAGGAGCACACCCAGGCGCTGCCCAGGCCTGTCTTGATACCTATAAAACACATTGTGTGTATCTCGGGTAGCTATGGATAGGTACGGTTGTAGGTTCCATGTAGCCACCAATCCCCGCTACCCGGCTGATTACTATGTAGACGCTGTCGTCTGTAATTTACTTGAACCACGCCCCATTTATTCATTTACAACCTATAACCTGAGATGTCATGAGCTTCCTATGTAGGTAAGGTAGTACTGACCTACTTCCACGTGCTCGACTACCTAACCATATGCGATACTTCAACCTTTATCCGGTCGGAATGGCGATAATGGGATGCAGCATCAAACGTACAAGATCAGGTGGGTAGGTACCTGTACTGATGTTGCTGAGCCTTCCCCCAGAGAGTGAGTAATGGACATTTGGATCACATAAGGATCGGCAAGTTTGTTGCCGGGATACCTACTTTGCTACAGTACGCAGTAGGCATGTCTCTACGTCTCTACATATGTACCTACTAATGTACGCGAGACGCAGCGAAAGGAACAAAGATGGAACCTTAGGCAAGTCTCTTGCCCACGTTGCTGCGGCTTTGTTCGTGTCTACGAGACCAATGCACGCAACCTGCAGACTTCGGTGAGACGGGTCTAGCAGAAAACTCTCAATAGCAGGTCATTTTGGCAGACGTCAGGACGGTTCCGTCCATCATCCATCATCCATCAAGACACCCCAACTATCCAAGACTTACCAGTCTGCCAGTGTGTATGCACCAGAACAATGGTGTCCAGCTGCCCAGGTACAGACTCTAGGAGCTAGGTATCTAAGTATCCACACAACAACATTGAACCTGGAAGTGCACGATTCCCGCATCTACTGTTGTGTAACTGGAGTTGATGAGGATCTGACATGGATGTGCTTGCCTCACAAAAGCTGCCCCCTCGTGCCACTCACCCTGAAGCGCAGCGGACCTTGTGATCTTTTGCAATATATAAGGCATGGAGGGCCACAAGACGGTGCTTGAGATAGTATGGCATGAGTGCATAGTGATTCTTCCAATGCGCCGATGCCCCCCTCCAACCCCTTTTCCCCATGGACTCAGGCCATTCCAAGCCTTTGCCACCGAAAACAGATATCGAAATGGGCGAGATGCTATGTATATGGTCACATGCCACCTCACGCCCAGTGCACCACCAATATTATCGCTAATATTGACGATCATTGCCGCAAGCTTCGGTTTACATGTTGAGTGACCGGATGAGGTTATAACGCCTTCAATACACCACCCAGCCACCCTCTGCACTCTGCAGGAACTAAAGCAGATGACAGGTCAATTCGCGGGAGAAATCGCGTGTACGGGTTGTACATACGTCGGCAGAGTCTGTCGTGGACCAAGACTATCGTTTGCTATTAGGTAGTTTAGCTCACTCAGGCTAGCACCTCCTTGATAAAAATCCCGGGTGCATCACAGGGGAAGGTTTAGAGGGTAGCCCAACCTTGACTGTGTTAGTTGCTTAACTGGCACGCTCTCATACCCCAACACAACCAACCCCCATTCCCCGTCGAAAGTATCAGGAAGATCAGTAGCTTGGAATAGGCATGCACTTGGTTGCGTTCCAAGAATCAATCAGACCTTTAATCGGAGTCAGTCTGACACGGCCGTCGAAGAGGTTCGGATTTGCATGACGTTCGTCGGTAAGGGTTGATAGGGGAATAGAGTATTAAATCTTTCCATAATTTATGCTCCCCGCAGTCAGCAGCCCCATCAACGCAGGCGGGCTATCACTCGGAGGGGATAGGATTTTCGTCTTCATAGGGTTTAATTGCTTTTTGCCGTATTCGGAAAACTCATGCATCGTCATTAGCGCGCCACTCCACACGGCAGCTGCACGGCTTCGGGTCCGTCGCCCAAGCCGAGTGGCCGTTCTCCATATCGTTCGAGCCAACGTCCGATGGCCGAGATGACGTTACATGTAGTTTCTTGACAAATCAAGCATTACATACCAGAGCTGCCAGACTGCCAGATCTCTCTCTCACCCGGAAAACTGACCAGTCCTCTTTGGTAATACTATTAGAGTTAAGCGTGTTCGGAATATTCCCGATCTTTTCAGTTGCCCAAGCGCGTTGTTGCGCCGTGCATTATCCAATGAATATCTGGGACGAGTTTTCATGCTTCAGACGCCACGGGTACGCCTCTGCCGAATTCGGAGCACGCCATCGGGCTCTCTCCATGACCTCTATCGTCGAAAGCCGAGAACACCTTACGGCCTCACTCTTATCACCGATCTCGATAGGAAGCAGCGCTCGTTGTATCCAGCTTCTTTTAGTATGGCGTTTGTATGCTCTTACCAGTTATGCGATGACAGAATACAACCCCCAGCATCGCTCGCCGAGATGGTAAAAAGTGCCCTCCAAATCCCTATTGTCGGCTCACGGTCCCCTTCATCATTTTTGAAACCCGTTAGCTTTATTGTTGGTTTGCATATTTTATCTCTCTCGTAGAACTTCCCGGAATGACAATTAAGACTCGGAGCTGAAGGTTGAACTGAGAATCCTAGTTAGTGTATCAACATTCTCGAACCCGATGCCATCTCTGGGCCCCTATACCCCTTAGGTAACTGGTCAAGCGTTTCTAACTGGATAATCATATGTGTACCGTAATGTGGAAAGTGACGACTTACTCCCCAACTTCGTTGTTTCAATGTCTTATTCAGCGGCAGGTCTCGTCAATTTCGACCACTGCACAGTTGAGTGAAGAGGCATGGCAAGCAATCATGTCCAGAGTCAACTCACCAGATAGGATTCATATCAAAAGCGTACTCGCTTTTATGGCAACTATGACGAGACAAGTTGAAGTTGTGGTGTATGTGCCGGGCCGTCCAGCGAGACAAACGTCAAAATAAGAGATCTTCACATACCTCGGCCAAGGTTATTACAAAGAAAGATAGAAGGATGTAATCGATGAACTCGATGTCACATGTCATGGGACACGAACTTCCATCACGTGTTTTCGTAGATGGGCTATGTCTACCTTGCCGTTACACCATCGCACTGCACAGCAAGTAATACAAGGCCACATTATCACTCCAAGAGCCAACGTTCGCTCGAATATAAGTTCTCAGCACGCATTCTGTTCGATCGTCAGTGTTACTGATGGCTTCGGTATTTAGGCATTTTGATTTATTATCCAAGTATTTCGTGGGGTGGATTCGAATGCCGTCGCTTGATACGGCTGGCCCGCCATGGTATTCTCATTCATTCAAGCTGCTCTCAACCGAATCACAACCAGACTATGTCAGTATTTGTTTCACAAGCCGATGCATTACGTCTAGTTAGCCAGGAAAGTCCAGTTTGAAGCAGGACTGAGATTTGTACAAGCTAGAGAGTGCTTATGTCCTACAAGTAATACAAGGAACTGGATAGGTCAAACTGAGATATCAAAGTTAACTACATATTCAAGGAATATCCTACCATTTATATATCTTGCTACGTACATAGAACTACACGATATCAAATGAGCAAGCTAGTGGTCCCAGAGGCCTCTTACATCATTTGTCAGCTATACGGAGGAGACCCGAAACCTCCATGTGGTAAACGTCAAAGCCTCTAGCGATCGGCTACGGATAGTTCCGCTATGAGATAACCGACGTAATTATCGGCATGCTCCGGTGCCTGCGCTTCAGCGGCGCAGGCACTTGTTCCATTGGGCGCGGGTAGTACCGTAGTGCGTGTGCGCCGAGCGGCTATCCGGCCCCCCGGGTTCCGCACCAGACTCAGTGTAACTCTGAAGAGACTATGACGTTGCGCAAGCCGCAGCAGAAGAACATTCTACTTGATCGGAACATGTGTAGGCCGTTATGCATTTCTAGAGCGGACTCTGGGTTGCTCGGACCAGGGCGCAGAGCAACGGGCTGCTCCGAACATTTTTTTTGTGTTTCTTTTTTGGGCAAAAGCCATTTGGCCCGGGAATGATCATTGTATGCCTGGCATCGGAGGTAACGTGATGGGCAGAAACAAGATGATAGAGATAATAGATGAAAATGAAGAAGCTGTTGGTATATAGTACCTACGTATCAGAAACACAGTCTCCTCTTGTGGCCCTTTGCACAATAACCGTATTGTTTGCCTATTCAAGGGTGTTTCTGTGACACTCGTGTTTGAAAACTGGCTTTATATGTGGCCGTTCTAAGAGCACACAAATGTTGGCATGTCAAGTGCTCACCAATAGATATCAGACAATTGAGGACGGGGCACTTTGATCAGGACTCTGACCGTGGGATGTCAGAACACCTTCAGAAGGGGATAATTGATTAATGAAGAAGACGGCTGGGTACAGAAGCCTTGAACGTTGTTTGGATATAGTGTCAGACGATACTTCAATTAGGTCAAGGAACTTACCGAAGCTCACATGTTGTAGCCATCATGAACCATGTGCATATGCGAAGCCAATTTAGTTCTTGATACCCGTTTGAGAAGGACATCATGCAAGCGTTGAGCAACTTCTAGACCTGGAAATAGTTAGGTTAACAACCTAACTAAATCCCATTGATTTCCGGCTCATTAGAGCGGAGCCGACGCAAACATATAAATAGTAGCCCCCGCAAATCGAAACCAACCGGCCCTTCGGGTCTTCTGGAAAGCGTTGGAGGTGGGTTTGATCTCTTGACCTCCTTGCAGGCCGGCTCATCCTACGCGGGAAATGAGTCACAGTTTGATAGGCTACGACATATTATTTAACTGCCTACCTACCCGGATAAGAGGTGAAGCAAACACTCAGGTGCGGCTGCCAACATCGCAAACATTGGCAACAGCGACAGCGCTATAATTTGGACGTGGCGGAAACTGGAAACTCATACTTTCGTTTGCTCCGACCTGCTTCACGCATCACTACCTAGTATATATATATCTATTACAGACCAACTCTCAGAAGACCACCATGGCAAGCAACACAGACACCGGCAGCGACCTGGCGGCCCGCAACTCCGCCACCATGGGCGCCCAGTTTCCCGAGGTAACGATGCCGGACGGGAGCAAGGTGCAGACGGGCACGGTCGGGTGAGTTCTCGGACTCCACGACGGAGACGCGACTGTTAGTTAACGTAGAATAAAAGCGCCCTGCTCGTCAACATCCGCGCGTTCAACGAGGCGCACGCGGCGGGGGACAAGGCCACGACGGCGCGGCTTGAGGAGGCCATGCGCGCGGCGCTACCGTTGCTGGACAGGGTCGGCCTGTTCGGCCTCTTCGCGCCGGAGGAATGGATCCAGGGGGACAACGAGGGTCGGCGGGCCGTGGGGAGGCTATTCCAGGAATTCAAATCTCAGCAGGCAAAGCAGGCGTAGGGGAGGAATTGCCGCTTCACGTAAGGTATAGATCAACGCCTTTCTTGTTCGCAAAGGCGCGGTCTTTTTTTGCGAACCTGAAATTGGACAGATGTACAGTAGATTAGTTGTCTAGCACGCTGGCCTAGGAACGAACTCCCAACTCCGCATAAGACAGATGCAATATTAGAACCATCCCAAACGCCATCCCATGAAATAGCCGTAGAAGTCGGGCTGCCTATTTCTTTGATCGTTTGGGGGCATCGTCGTCCACAGCCATACTATCACCGTCCTCCAGATCCCGATTCCTTTTCAGTCCCTTCATCTTCCTCGTCTGCAGTTCGCTCAGGTCCTGTCTGCCCAGGTGGATCCGGCCGATCTTGTCGCCCATGGTATCCATCGTCACGTTCTTCTTCGTCTTCTCCTCGCCGGTCTTGGCCTTCTTCATGGCCTCCTTCAGCACGGCCTCGTCCGGCTCCCTCATGCGCCCGACGCGGAAGTCCATGCGCGGGCCCATCTCCTCCACCTCGACGCGCGGAAGCCGCTGCCCGCTGCGCTTCGTCGAGATGGTGTAGATGCGCAGGTGGATGGACGGCTTCACGTCGTCGCCGTCGCCGACCGGCTCGTCGGCGGTGACGGAGACCAGGTACTGCAGGCCCTCGACGTCGATCTGGTCGCTGGAGGTGTCGCCCTTGAACAGGTCCAGCAGCAGGCTCTTGGCCATCGTGTACTCGCTGGCGACGGGGCTCTCGAACGCGGTGCCGGAGAACACCATCATGGGCCGCAGGCCGACCGCGAACTTGCGGCCCTGGAACTGCGCGACCCGGCGGAAGCCCTCCGGGTCCAGGTGCAGCTCCAGCATGTCGAGGATCTTGTTGGCGAAGGTGCGCGCGAGCGTCAGCGTGTGCGGGCGCTTCTTGGAACTGCTGCCGAACACGATGAGCGAGGTGTCGTTCTTCTCGCTGAAGAACTCGAGCGACGCGGCGTCCTCGAACGGGTGGATGGCATTCTTCTTGGTGAACTTCTTGGCGAGCGGCTGTCGCAGCGAGTAGAGGTCGGTCAGGGCATCCTGCACGACTTGCGAGCAGGTCGTTCCCCGGCTTATTGTTGTGTCAGAAACATATCTGGCGATTGCGCATAGCCAGGAGACAGAACGTACAGGAATAGAGCTGTTTTGGGATTCTCAACGGCCTTGGGTGCCTTTTTCTCGAGGGCTCGCTTCGAGCGCGCGTTCCGGGGTTTTCTACCGAGATTTAATCAGCATTCAGCGCACTTCGACTTGATTTGGGGGACTAGTGTTGCACATACATTTGCCTCAGCATTTTGTCTGTCAAGTCTCAATTCAAATACTTGGATATCATGAACGAGGATGTAGAACATGTTCCTAGAGGGGTCCCTGAAATTTTTAAGACGGCAGAATTTCTTGGGCCGGATGCACAATGTAGAAATGGCAGGCGGTGAAGGTACCTTCCTGTCTCTGCCAGCTTCGTCATAAATGTGTCAGCTGGCACCACTGTCCACCCCTAGCATCGGTGCATCAAGCAACGGAACCACAAAGGACACATCAAGCTGACGACCTCAATGCTCGCTTTCCAATACCAATTTGAATTATACATGTAGCTCGCTTTTTACTAACATAAGTTGATAACCGTGCTATATTCGGCATCTGCTTTGCACTTTTAAGCGGATATGAACACAGTCTTGACAGATTTCTACCATAGATCCAAACCTCCCGGCGCGCCCGACTTTCCGGCACCGCAAAAATCAGATATCACCACCAATAACTAATACTTCAAGCAAATGTCAAAAAGTGGACTGTTCCGTGCACGAACAGGTGCTGCGTAGGTCACGGACCTCAGACCGGGGCGACTTCTCTCAGAGTACCTCTCTCAGAGTCCCCAGCGGTTTCTCATTGCCTTTCCTACGTTCTTTGGAGTCCTTCGTTCGAGTGCTGCGCCGCTTTCCATCCTTGAGCTCCCATGACGGGCCTGCTAGATACAAGAGCCCCAACGTCTTGCTTGTATTCCGCTGTCGAGTCGCCGTTGTCTTCTTCCGCCTCGAAGCGTCTATGTCCTGCTTCCGCTCCGGCTCCGCCCTCTGCTTCTTCGTAGATGGTCGCTGCTCCACGGCCTCGTCCAGAGCCTCTTCATCCTCCTGGAATTGCCGCTTTTCCATCCTTGTGGCTGACTTGTGTGCTGCAGGTTTGTGTGTTGCCGGCTTTTTCGGCATCTGACTCAAAGCCCACTGGACTCGTAGAGACTGGCGAGATTCGATTGCCTTAACATCACGGTATTTCTTTGTCTGTCGTATAAAGCACCGGATGGCTTCCTTACGTTGTACACTTTGCTCATCGAGGACACTAGTCGGAGGTGTAAATAGTTCCTCTTCCGTCTCACCAGCTCTCAGGACCCCGGATCTCACGAGCTCTTCCCAGGCAGCATCGTGCGACGGCTTGTGGCGCCGGACGGTTTTGATATTCACATCCAGCCACCAGCATTCGAACTCGAGATACAGTAGTTATCCTAGTTATTAGATAGCCCTAGTATTAGATATTTACCATATATAAGATATTTTTTTTTTTTAAACGGCGTTTTTTTGGGGCTTATTAGATAACTAGATTATTGCAATTTTTTTCAGAAATATTTATTAACAGGGGTTAAAATAGGGGGTTTAAAAACAATAAATGGGATATTATTGAAGTATTACAAAAGTAAAAAAATACGTACTTAAGTACGTACTTAAATACGTACCTCTTTAATATATAACAAAGTCTTATTTTGCGTTTAATAAGGATAAAAAAGGCCTATTATGTAATTGCTAGCTATTAGATATTCACCAGTTATTAGATAAAAAATTCCGGGACGAATCGTATCTAATAACTAGGATAACTACTGTACTCGATCCACGTCACCCACTCATCTTGCCGTTGAGGGTCCTTGAGTAGTCGGAAGGCCTCATGAAAGCCGTGTTCAGCCAGGCGGCGCCGTGCAGCCTTCACGTACTTTGTGAAGCTTCCATCCTTGACCTCCCTGACCCACTTCGATCGGCCTATGCTTTGTTCCTGCTGCCACATCTCCCTAATGATGTTCTCGTAATCCGGTGTAGTCATTATCGAAGCGATGCCAGCAGACTCGAAGTAACGTTGCTTCTCGTCCCTGAATTCCGCTAGGCTTTCGCCCGCCATTCCACGGTTGTCGCGCTGCCACCTTCGAAACTCCTTCCAACGCGCCAAGGGGCGCGAGAAGACGCCTAAGTCATCTGGGTCTCGAGGGGTTGGATTCTCCACCCATGGTCTGAGGAGGTCGATGAAGTCGGTGGGCCTCTGGTATATCTCGTCCAGAGCCTCCAGCGAGTAAGGTGGCCGGCCGCCGTCGTTGACAAGCTCGTGGTAACATCGGATCTCGTGCTCCTTGGCGGCTCCTGGTTGCGGCGACAGTGATTTCGCCCTTGGCTCTGGTGACGTAGACGGCGATTCCCGTAATGCTTTGCGCCTTGTGTGTATGCCATCGAGCTTGGCTAGTAATTGTTGGATGAAGTCGTCGGGCTGCGTCCCTTTGGCGATGGGATAGGCCTCACTGCATTCGTCTTAGCAAAGAGCACCGGAAGGCGAGACCTGGAGGGTAGATGGTTACATGAAACCCTGTAGAAGCTGTGTCTGTTGACTCTCGGACACCTCGTCCCAGTCCTTGATGTTTGTGATATCAATCGACTCATCAAAGCCACGATTGGCTTTGATGAATTCGACCTGCCCACTCTTGTCTAGGGCCAACAGCTTTTCGACTGAATATTCCGTTGTCATCGGTGCATTTTTAGTTGTGTTGCTTGTCGAGCGAGGGCGACGGGTTTGGTGTGACGAAGCCGTCACCACAAAGATCTCGATTTAATATAACAGAAGGCGTTGAAGGGTAATACTTATATTCAGGAATGGGTGGTTGGTTTGTAACATTTGGTTGGGCACAATCGAGTTGCGATGGGAGTTGATTGGATAATGCGATGTTCCGATGAGACCATAGACAGAGCCAGGGGGCTGCCCGCTCCAAACAACCCGGGGTCACACAGGGGAGTTTGTTTGCATGCATTAGTTGCGAGATGACACATTTGTATCTGCCTGGCCCATAGGTTGTCTTCGTTGCATTGGAGACAGGCGTTCGCGGAAAACATACGCGGAACACCGTCGACTGCTGGACGACTCCTGCCGGCATGCATCATAGCTTGAAGGCTGTTTGGCAAGATCATAGCTGGTCTATCTGTAGTGCTGACGGGACATACGATGCGTTCGATGCGTGGTATACACGCGGGCCGCACGCCATGCTCATCGTGCAAGTAGGGCACCGTCGGGTACCTCAAACTCTGTACCACCGGGGACCTAGGTAACTCATGGACAGCTTGTTACTGTTATCAGACCGGGCGCAGTCTCAGAGAGTAGGAGACCAGGTTCTTCATCGTTTATGTCACACGTTCGCCCAACACCACTCTATGACTGGACCTAGGTAGCGATGTCGAACTTAGCTAAGATATAGACCAAAGCCTTGTTTGACACGTTGTAGACTGAGAAGTGGCATGATAACGCTCGTCTCCTAGCACCGTCATCTCCCCTCCATCATATTTCCATTCAACTCCCATGCATTCCCTTAGTAAAGCTGTTATTCAGCCGTCCCACTCCATCTCGGATGAGGCAAATGTCTCGAGGAACGCAAGGGAACTGTCGTTTTCGCCCTTGGCGCCAAACATGCCAGGAAACCCACTGTTGACAGGCGTGCCGTATCGGAAGAGGATGACAGCCAGCCTTGCCACTTTGATACGCTCTCGTTCCGCGCGCGACGGTTTCGCAATGCCATTAAAGTGTTCCAGAAGCGCTTCCTCCACTCTTCAGCATTCCCGTGGTAGTTCCAGACTGTCAGGTACACGGACCCGGCGGCGTTCTCGAGCGCGTAGAGGGCAAAGCCGAAAGGCAGGAGGCTTGCCTCGGCCCAGTCAACGACTCGCGTCAGGGCACCGCTATCTTCGTCGACGAGCATGTTCATCTCGACGAGATCGTCGTGGGTGAGGGTGATGAGAGTAGTGTCCGTCAAATAGGTCGTCTATCTTCTCGCGCGCCTGAGCGACAAGCGGCTGCCGGTGAGTGGGGGGAGCTGTCGATTGCGTCAAGCCTGGCTTTGCACGTGGCGGCGAGCTGGCTGCTGTTCTGGGAGCTCCAACTATCCGGTCGACCTCGCGTCCAAGCCTGCGCAAAGAAGCTGTTGCCACTATGTCGGCTAGTCTGCTCGTCATCATATGTCGTTATTGAGCCTGTTGTACTGAAGAGCCTCATCCAGAGACATCACGGTGTCAACCCAGCAGCGGAAGACAGGTCGCTCGAGCTACTCCTTCTTCCAGTGTAAGGCTGTGCACTTGACGGGACCGATGTTCCTAGCCTACCATACACGCCTAGGTAACACTAGTGAGAGTCGAGGACGCAAACGCCATATCGTCGATGACGTAGCTGACAATGATGTTAATCACGTCAAAGATCAGTCGCATAGTGGGGAAGAAGAAGATTGTTCTATGCGTCTTGTTGTTGGTATATGCAATAATGGCGTGATGGCTTGGGTCACTTACGGCTTGGGCTTGTTATCCGCTCCCTTGTGGTGAATGGGTGAATGAACTTGATAGCCATAGCCAGGATGTCCCGACCTGTATCAGGATGGCGTACTACATCGGGTTGGTATCCTCATAACAGAGCGCCTTAGGGCGCCCATGACCAACGGTCTCTTGAGAGAGCAGCTGCTCAAGTACGTTCTCATCTTCGAGATTGAGGCCAGACACGGACCCTAGTAGGCTCTTCGGGCCAAAGACTTGCTCTAGATAGTCATCCTTGGGTTTCTCCTTCCCGCCATCCACTATTTAGCTGGGCAGCATCCCGTGTAGGCAAGGAGAAGATAACACCCTGATAGCTGTACGCGGTAACGCTCCGAAGGGAAGATGCCGGCGTCGTAAGTGATGTTGAAGACCAACATGGCTAGAAGGTCGCCTGAGTCGACAAACTGCTTCCCACCGCTGTTGGGGGCCTCCAAATTGAAGAGCGGGACCAATATTGAGTCGTGCCACTGGGAGATGCGTCAGCAACTAGTCGTGGGTGCTGCGTGGGCGACAGGAGATGTACCTCGAGAACCTCTCGGCTATCGTTTCTGTCGAAGTACTGACCTTTGGCACTCGCGTAGAGCTGCTTCCACTGTTAAAAGTATTCCCACGAGGTACCCCATGACTTGATTCTGTACCTCTCACACACCGTATAGAGGAAGTCCATGGCCATAGGCCTGTCGGCTTTGACCAGGAGAGGCTTTCAGAACTCTTTGCCATTCCGCCACTCGAAGGCAAGCTCCGTTTCCTCACAATACTTCTCATACACAGCTACATGTCCCGAATTCTCCTACGTCTGGACGGCTCAATAACGCCGTTGATTCCCCCACTTCACAACAGCTACGGTACCAATGACAGCACGACGGTCTCGCTGGAGCGATGATTAGTTAACATTCATTAGATATACGCTAAGAGTAAAGACCTAGATGCGACGATCACAAGGCCTCCCTATATAATATTCCTCATTGCTTTTTCTCCGTCTCGTACGTAGGCCATCTTGGCTATTCGCGCAGCTGCAGCTAATCGCTATCAACGCCGAGCGTGGGATGGAAACAGTAATGTATCCGGACGACTTGCGCCGGGGAAGATCCGTTGTCGAATTATCGAGAGCGTTGTCGCGGAGGGTGAGGAAAAGATCAGCAGGCCCATCTGCACTCGCTTCCCCGAATGTAACGATAGCAAAAACTACCCCTCGTGGAGGAGCCGAGAAGCTGGGAAGCTGAGAACCCGACATAGCGGGCTAGGCCAGCGGCCAGGTAGGTACAGTTCATTTGCGACAACGGCTTACTACGAAATACATAGATGTTAGAGAAAAGACGTCACGGCGTCGCATTATCATTGCCGGCCTATCGCTGTTAATCTAGAACATCGTTGAAAGACCTGGGCTTCCCCAAAGGATTTTCGCAACTAGAAAATCAGATCATCTCCGAACGACTCTGATACCGTTCATGCCAAGATACCTAGTTCCCAAGATATCATACCATAGTATGTTTTGGCGCGAGCTCCCCGCGGATAGTGTGCGGTCTATCTCGAAAGCGGCTTGCCTTCTGGCGTTCGTTATATTCGCTCGGCAGATTCCGTCTCCTTGGTAAAGAAAACTGATCAGCTTTGCCAATGTTGACTATACCTCACATGTCTCCGAGCACGAACCATCTGTCATAGTTATCAGATTAGCTTACGCAGATCTAAAGGCTAAGTAGCCCTATTGCATTATCACGCATCGGTTTAAGCCACTGCCAAGCCACTTTTTGTTCCTGAGACGCTGGCGCAAGTGCTGGTCTGCATTAGTAAGGCCGGTCAGAATCGCTAGACGTACGCGTTATCACAACTACTCCTGCTATATACATACTGCCATCACTGCAGGTAATTCTACCTTAGATACCTCTAATGTCAGTGGTCCTGATGCCCCAAGCCCTATCTTTATCTACCCGGAGACGCCTATGCATACCTGCCCGAAAAGTAGTCAAAGACGGTGGCATACACGTAATCAGCCCAGTTCCACGTCAAGGTAGGCACTTACAGTCATACAGCCTTGGGGACTTCTACTTAAACATATCGCGAAATATTGAAGTTTGATGATCAGCTCAAAACACACCTTATTTAGACGCGATATTGGGTTTACGGTTTTCGCTGTATTCGTCGTTAGAATAATCTACTGTAAAATCAATCTCTAGACGCTCGAAGAGGCATTTTGAGGACGGCCTGTCAGGCATGATTCCTTTGCTTTTTTTTATTTANTTTTTTTTTTTTTTTTTTTAGCGCTACTGATCGTTAAGCAGGCAGGGTATCTCGCAAAAGAAACCCGAACAGACGGACCACAGCGGTGGGGCCAAGCCGATAACAAGCTTTGCAAAAAGCTTCGTCTCGCACGACTCCGGGGTATGAGGGCCAGCGCGCCCAGCACGCCATAACATGGCGGTGGTGGTGGCGTTCACCGCGTCGCACCCGTGAAGCAATTAGATTGCGCTGTGCTAAGCGACCGACTTGAAACGGACTGCTGTCGGGTTCCCAAATGAGGCTTCTCGTGTTTGTCGGGATCGGGTTAGGACGGCCTGCGCTGACGTGAGCACCCCAGCAGCAGATACAATCGGGAGGTACGGACGTATAGATGTACATGTAGCTCGGTCAAGGGGAAAACATCAATAGGGCGCGGACCTGGCGGAGATGGGACCTCACCATCACAGAGCCCGACTAAGTCTTGTCCCTGAGCTATATCGTAACTGAAGCACGCCGCCGGGTGGTACTGACTAAAAGCGGGAAGTGTTTTGTCTGTATGAGGATAAAAGGCTCGCCTCCGCTCTCGCGTGGCTCGGAAGCACTAACCACAACCAGGCCCTAGCATTCCGTGAAGTGGGGGATTGCAGGACAGATCCATGCAGGGGATGTTACATCAGGTGTGGCCCTCTTTTTCAGGAACGCGTTTTGACTGTGATGTGACTGCTGCTGCTGCTGCTGCCGAGCCGAATGGCTGGATGCGATGAAAATTTTCAGGACACCACGAAAAGAAGTGAACAAACAGACTTGGGCTTGGCTGAGGCTCAAGAGGCTGACTGACCAGGTCACCTATGTTGATTGATTAACCCATGCTGCCATGTGTTGTGATTCTAAGTACTTAACCGAAGGCGCGGTGATAAGGTCAGGCCCATCATGGGTATTGTTTCTACCGCGACAAGGCACTGCAAGGTTGGCCCCTGTCCGGCATAGCAGATCGAATCATGTCGCTTCTGGAAAGCTTCACTTCAAAGTGCCGCCGAACCAAATCTCGTCTTCGCTTTACCTAATCCGCATGGGCTGATGGCACCACCAGCCCGGCGGGCTATCTGGCTATTTAGCTATCGGGCTAGCTCGCCGAGCCCCGTACGCTGTGACAGCTCGATTCCCCTATTCCCTGCTTGGCCGCCGCCCACGAGCTTGGAGTATACATAGTACACAGTTCGGCACTGCGGAGGTCCATCGCGTTCCTGCACCTCGACGGCGACACTGCCGGTTTTGGTGCTTATGTTTCCGAAATGGGGCCGGCACCTAACCACCCTCTGATAGGCGTGGCTTACGAAATGAATGTCCTCGTCCCGCAGGGGTGGTTGCATTAGGCGAGTCTGGACATTTTGAATTATGTAAACAGTACATGCCGTCTCAAGCCTCATACGGATCTAACTGGCCCCTGAGGACCAATGAGGACTACGCGGCCCTCCAAGATCCAGTGCTGGGTGCCGGAAGCCCTAGCAACTGCATCTCGGCCCGTCGTGCGTTCTTTAAAAAATAATAATATGGCTGGGGTTCCCGTCTGATAGTAGAAGCCGGCGTTCTTTTCTTCCCTCGCTTGGTGTACTGTGTATCTGCTTCCAGGTTGTCGTCGCCCACCCTGTGTCACTCGTTCGTTTCTAATTTCCCACTGTTACGGCTGAGCAAGATGAGGCTGTTTTCCTGGGTGGTGCTATGCCTGAGCGCATTACAGCCGGCGCTGGCTGCCATCGACCTCTCAGCAGCTCCCGCTTGTGGTGTAAGTCCTGGTCGTCATTACCAGCAAACCCGCGCTTGAGCGCCGAGGTATCTCACCGATCTACGGACTAAGACGCCTATAGCTGAAATGTATGAGCGAGGCCCTTGCCATCTCGAGCTGCTCGATCTCGGACACGACATGTATCTGCACGAACGAGCTGCTGCTTGCCCAGATCACGCAATGCGTACAGGCGAGCTGTACCCTGCGCAACCAGTTGTGTAAGCTGGAACCACGTCGCGACAGTACCTTGGCCACCGTAACTAATCGATGGTAGCAATGAAGAAGTTCTGCTCCGAGACTTGCGGCGTGGAAAGCGAGGACAGGCGGTCGCTGGTCAGCACTATCGGCATTGTGTTCGGAGCTCTGGGCCTTGCGACTTTCCTACTGCGATGCGTTGCCAGACTCGTAGGACCACATGGCTGGGGACACGATGACACGGTTATCTGCGTGGCGATGGTGTGTTCTTCTTATCAAGATCCCGAGTCTCGTATTAACCCATCATAGTGTTTCGAGATTCCCCTGGCGGTCCTCTCAGTACCTCGTTAGTCACGCCGCCAAATATACACGAGAGTTTCCCGTAGCTAACTTTTGGGAAGTTTCCCAGCTTGGTCTCGGCCTCGACATGTGGTTCGTGTCGTTTGACAACATCACCGAGATCCTTCGAGTTAGCGCCCCCTGGCCCCCTACTTTCAAGTGTTCCCGTCCTGACTGAGGCGCCAATAGCTATACTACTGGGACGAGATGATCTACGTCACCGCCCTGGCCCTAACCAAAATCTCGATCCTCTTCTTCTACCTCAAGGTCTTCCCGAAGCGGTCGTTCCGCATCTGCGTCTTCGCGCTCATCGCTTGCAACGTGACCTACGCCGTAACCTACGATTTCCTCCTGGCATTCCAGTGTAAACCGATAGACGGGGCGTGGAAGTTCTGGGATGGCGAGTACGAGGCTAAATGCATCAGCATCAACATCCTTGGCTGGTCCGCTGCCGCTATCAACATCGCCCTGGACCTCGCGGTTATCATACTCCCGCTCCCGCCGTTGTTCAGACTGTCCATGTCGATGATGAAGAGGGTCCAGATTATGGCCATGTTTGCTGTTGGCTTCTTGTACGTGGTTCCATCATGAGAACTATACACATGTGCTAACCTGGTGGGAACAGCATCACTATAGTTAGTATCGTTCGCCTTTATTCGCTCATTGAATTCGGCAACACGTCGAACGTTACACGTAAGCATTTCTCTCATCTTGTTACCATGCAGTTCCACGAATTTTCCTCATCCTACACTAACCAACCTGATCCGAGCTGGCCGCTGACCACCCGTAACAGAGGACTACGTCGGGGTCGGGTACTGGTCGACAATCGAGGTGCCGGTGGGCATCATGTGCGCGTGCATGCCGGCGGTGCGGTCGCTCTTCAGCGTGGTGCTGCCGCAGGTGTTCGGGACGACGCGGGCGAAGGGCACGTCCGACTTCGCGAGCTACGGGCCCTCGAACAAGCTGGCCAGCAGCGGCGGCGCGAGCGGCCTCGCCAAGATCAGCGTCAAGAAGGAGTGGACCGTGCTGACCGACCGCACCGTCGACGTCGGCGACGACGACGGCGGCGGGAAAGCCCCCTCGGGCGCCCGCCACCACCTCGACAGCATCGAGCTCATGAGCGCCAGCTCGGGTTTCGGCGTTAGCGACCACCACCACCACCACCACCACCATCATCGCCAGAACGAACCGCCCACGCGCAAGGTCACGCTCTCCAAGCGTTCGGGCGAGTGGAGGAGCCACAGCCGGCACGACGACGACGACGACGATCGGTCCGTGATGTACTCTAATGCCATATAGAGGCTCTCTAGAGAGATGGGCAGGGGCAAAAAACAAAAGGACCGGGCATATATTTCTGCGTTTAGATATTCAACAGACTCAGCGTACATACAACTTATACCCAATTACGTACAGTATCGGATCTAGAAATCCGTGACTTGTAAACCCAGACTCGCGCGGAACGAGAGAACATTACAGGAATACGGAGCCGCATGTACGATAATGCATCCATGGTGACAGATATCAAAAATCTAAGACGAGTAACTGGCTTGGGCGACACAAATTGCAAACCCGACCTACCGATCCGCTTCCAAGACACACTATGTCTTATGCAATCATGGGACAACAACACCTCAATCTACAAAGGAGCTCATGATGCAGCAGTGGAAACTGAGCGACACAAACATTTGATCCAAGAGGAGATTGCCGCCTTGAGGCGATAGGATAAAGGAGGCAAATGGGGATGAAATCTCCAAAGGCTGGCTTCATAATAGACCCACGCTATATGTCGGTAGGAGATGGAAAATTCTGAGGGCACACGTGGCAGTGATAGGGATCAGGCAAGAGAAGGAAACGGTAGAAGACTTGCCTCATAATACCTGGACCCATTGGCATAGGGCATATGCCCAGCTTAGGTTGAGTCAATACATGATGGCTCGATAATCACGGAGATATGGGAGGAAGCGGTGCTAAAGGTATCCGCTACGAGCCACTACTACGACTGGACGAGCATGGAGATACATAATTCAATGATCGCAAAAACTTAGCCTTGTGATCCCCCGGAGATCCGGGATCTCTTATTATTAGGCTAGTTGGTGAAAGTAACTGCTGCTTCCAGGGGCACGTCATCCCTGTTGCCTTTAGCACCCAGCTCGAGTAATTGCCCTACCTTATCATAGTAAAAGGTCGTCAACCCGTAAGAAATAGACATAACCTGTAGTGCGGGGTCCATCCCGTCGTGAACCTCATGCCTCTCCCCAGGCACCGCGCATTAGTATCCCTCGATAACCTCTCGCGCGCGAACCAGCAGCTTGTAGGCGACGGAGTCTTCCTCCACCAGGTTCCCGCCGAGCAGGACTCTCCGGTAACCCACTGCAGGCCCATCGTCCCCTGGCACGCCATCCTCGGCCTTGTCGTCGCCGTGGTAAGTGTGGCTGCCGCCGCGGTTCTCGAAGCATGTCCCTAGAGTAGCTTCGCCGGGCACGTCCCCCTCCTCGCCGCGCTTTTTGTCGCCATGGTACGTGTGGCTGCCGCCGCGGTTCTCAAAGCATGTCCCTAGAGTAGCCACGCCGGGAATGTCCTCCCCCTCGCCACGCTTTTTGTCGCCGTGGTACGTATGGCTCCCGCCACGGTTCTCGAAGCACGTGCCCAGGGTGGCCACGCCGGGGACGTCACCGCCCCGGGCGCCGCCAGGCGTAGCGGATCCGGGCGCGGGGTCCGGGGTCGATGTGGACACCCAGTCGGTGCCGAACGAGGTCATGGTCTTGTGGGCGCCGGGCAGGCAGAGCGGGCTGGCCAGGATGGTGGAGAGGTGGGAGCGCATCTCGAACTCGGCCAGGGGGTGTTCGGGGTCGCAGACGGGGCCGGCGGTGAGGCCGAAGACGTCGGCGACGCCGAGCCCGGCGGCGGCGGCCGCGAAGACGGTCACGAAGCGGTCGTAGGCCGAGAGGTCGACCGCGGGCTCCGTCGTGTACTCGTACGCGACCATGGGCCGCGACCCCCCCGCCGCGAGGGGCCCGGCCCGGAAGTACAGCCCGCGCAGGCCGGCGACCTTGTCGGGCCGCAGCGGCGTGCTGAGGATGAAGTCGGGACAGGCGCCCCCGCCGCGGACCCGCGTGTACACCATGACGTGGTGCTCGGGCAGCTCGAAGTGCCGGTGGATGAGGTGGACGGACAGGACCTTGGAGAGGCCGCCCGCGTGGATCAGGTACAGCAGGAGGGCGCGCGCGTTCCCGTGCTTGGCCGCCTCGCGGCCGTTGTCCTTGACCAGGGGAAGCCCGTTGTAGGAAGCCGCCGGGAGCGGCTCCTCGATGAGGTTGGGGTTCTGGAGGGGTCCGGGGTTTGCTGCCGCCATTTTGCTGGAGTCCACTTGTCGTCTGAACTCCGGGGGTGTGTGATCTGATCCAAGATTTATTGATGTCTTCAAGGTTCTGTGTTGGGTTTGGGAGAGAAGGGGGGGAGAGGAAGAGGGCACTATTCCCGCATTTGGGGAAAACACTGCCATCACTCTACACAGGCCGTACGACCTTCACTGGTAAGTTCGAGTCACGGTGAGCAGCTTCCCCAGTCAGTGCTGGCGCAACCTGACGAGGACAAGACGAGGGCCTTGGATGGAACGAGGTGGCTTGGGGGAGAGTGACGTTGGGCCATCCATCCAGGGCCATTTCTATGGCAAGGACAAACTGAGCAAACACTAGTTGTGCTTTCCATGGCAAACCACGACGTAATAGGGGTAAGGCTTCTAGCTGACGAGGTTAGCAAACGTTTATGTTATCACAGTGTCACATGAGTGACTGGAAACCCAACATGCCGAAGCAGACACTTGCGTTAGCTGACATTGACACAATGAGTCCGATGTTAGGGGAGTGTCAATATCGACATAGGGGAGGCAGGTTGTGAGGGTGCGCCCACGAAACTAGATGATGAAATGAGCGGTAGTCAAGTTCTCTAAGGTTATGATGCATACATGATGTAATAATCAGTTAGAGAGAAGGGCGAGTTTACACGTGTCGACCGAGAACGAGATGTAGAATGTAGCAAGGAAGCCTGGTAGCGATAGTCCTGTCAGCCTGGCGAGGTCGATGAGTCCCAACCTCCTTAGATGACATGATAAAAGATACCTAGGTAGGTAATGAAAGTATCCTGGTCTGCTGCAATACAAACAAAAGCCGGTGCCGGCTGTCATTTCCAAATATCGATGCCACACTGGAGGTAGTGTACCAGAGCTGCGTAGGTGGTCGACTTGGTCAGGAGTACCTGACACTTCAAGACACTACGAAGGTCACGGCCACCTTCTTGAGAATACCAGGGCGGAGATGTACTTCAACGCCAGACGTCCCTACTTACCTAGGTACCTAGTCACTGGAAATGTCTTGAAGTTACTACCCGCATGCAGGCTTTACTCGTCCGCGATACGAAGAAAATATTGAAAGCTCTGGCCATCTGTGATATCTGTGATATGATAACGTCGAGATCCTTTGGAGGAAGGAGCTACCTGCTTTGTGATAGGTATAAATATATAAATATCGTGTTTGGGTCTGTGCCGTGTTGCTGGGCGAGCGAACGCCAGCAACCAAAAGCGACATCAACAGCGTCGACAACTCGCACAGATCCTTCGGCTTGTCTATTTATTGCTCTTCCTTCTTCCTTCCCTTTCCCGTCAGCTTCTTCCCTCCTCCACCTCACTTTTCGACTCTTCCCTCCACGCGCAATCGAACTCCATCGCCACTTCGTCACTTGCACCTTCAACCGCATTCATCAAACCTCGGTAGTCCCCTCGCAATGCTTACGATAATACTTCTACCATTTATACCAGCAGGGTGAGTCTATCTTCACGTTCCTACTACATCGAGAGAAAGAAGTCTTGAGCTGAATAGCTGCCTAAGCCCAGTAAGTTTGTCCCCAATCGTCCCTAACCTCCCAGCACCAGCCCGCCCGCATACCTGTTCAAATCACCAAGCTTTGCCCAGCTCTCACCAACCTTGCACTTCACCCCAAACTCACAACAGAGGATCCCCTTCCACTCTCTTCTTCAATTCCCACAGGGCATTCAGGTCCAAGCATCTTCGACAATTCTGTTTCCCACTACCAACTCCCATCCTTTTTTATTTTACCTTACCCGCAACACCCTTTCCCACCACCCACCCTCCTGTATCCTTCCAACTTCCCACATTCATCTTCTGATCATTTTCAACTCTCATGTCCTTTCCATAACACGATTATTACATCCACTGCTTCAGCGCCCATGATGCTTGTCTTTCTTTTTCAATACCTTAACCGACTTCATCAACAATTACCAGATCCCCTCTCGAGTTTGTATGTCCAACTTATTACTCTATGTTATGCCCGGTATTCCTGTCCTTCCATTGCATTTATCTATTCACCCATTCCTTGCCGGCCATTGCATTCTAGCTTTGATCACCGCTGTCACTACTACTAACTTCCGCCCCCCTCCTTCCCTTGGGCTCCGGGCATGTCACGCTCACCTCACTTTCCATGTCTGCTTGCCTTCCTCACCCACCCCTCCCTTCCGCACTTGTCCTTTACATTCTAATCTACCGCAACCACGCACGTATACATTCTGTCGTTTACTTTCCCTTTTCGGTCGCAAGCTTATTCTTTTACATTGCCCGTCTTGCTCGCCCATCCTTACTGTTCATTCCTGCTACCTCCTAGTCCTCCTGGTAGGGTTCTCAACTATCCGAGCCTACTAGATCTATACTTTTTTCTTCTTCCACTTCTCACCTTCTGTCTTCCCTAACTTTACCTGCTACACTGTTGAACCAATCGACACTCTCATCCAACAGACAGTTCCACCACCTTGTGCCAGCAAACGACGGCGTCTCTAATCCGAACAACGTCCTGATAGCAACCCTGACAGCAATCCCGACAACAAACCCGACAGCAACCCCGACAGCAACCCCGACAGCGAAACCGACAGCGAAACCGACAGCAACCCCGACAACAACCCCGACAACAAACCCGATAGCAATCCCGACAGCGAAACCGACATCGATACCGACACCGACACCGATACTTACGCGAACTTTACATCGATCCGGGGGAACACGACACAGCACTTGACGGGGAAAGCGGCCATGCAATATTTGAGTTGGGATGTTGGTTCCAGTAACGATGGGCTTAACCGACGATACATGGATTTCGGCCTCAGCCTTAATATATGCATAGACACATATATATGCTTGAAATATATGTTTATGCATTGCGGAGCATAAATATATAGACGTAAAGGATATACATACATATACGTATATATTGAGGCTGAGGTCGAAATCCATGTATCGCCGATTAAGCCCATCGTTGCTGGAATCAACATCCCAACTCAAACATTGTATCATTCGACATATCAACATCAACTCCGATTCCGAACACACGACATTCTTCTTCCAACAAACTTCGACCTCAAGGCGAGCCATGCAGCCTCTGACTACCCCCGGGTGTCACAAATTCTTGGTAAATCTTTTGTTCTATCAAAGGCTGGCCTTGCAGCCTGTGACCCTCGTGTCACGAAATCTTGGCAAATCTTTTGATTCATAGGCTGGCATGTGGCCTGCGGCCCTGGTATTACACTACCTCCAGGTGTCGCGAACCTTGCCACCCTTTTTTTCATCGTCTTCTCCAACTCGTTTGGGGTAGTGAAGAAGAAAAGCTCAACAGGGACTCATGGTCTATCGCCTTGCAACGAGCTACCATAAGCCCATGATAAATGGGAAAGTAGATCACACTTGACAACCCTGATGGCTGATACCAATGCATATTTTACTCATCAATGAGCTAACTCGAGGAATACTGACAGAGGACTCGGCACGAGTACATATATACTTGTAGACGTGATCCTGGAGAATAGATCTACAGAGGGGTACCTAATTAGTGTCCGAGGCGAAAGGGTTCTCAGGGAAATGAAGTATTCCTTAGCATACCGGCTGGATCAAAAGGCTATCGACAACTGGTGAGCCTAAGGTATTGAATGGGCGTATTATATTTGCTTCGCCTAACTGCTGACTTATAGATCGTTAGTAAAGTAGTGTGAGATCGCAAAGGATTATCTCCAATTGAGTGATGTAGGTATCAGCATGTCTACATTTGAGGTTAAGACTTCTTCATCGACCACTGACTGACACCTTCATTTTCGATTTCCACTCAACTCCTAATTCCCTATTCCTGACAATGTGACTATTTGCCCGGTATGAGATATGCGACTTCCTCTATATCCCGAAAGGCGTGGACAATCAAAGACCCATATAGCCTGTGCTTAATGGGTTACAACTGACCGGACTTCCAGAGCGGGTTGACATGGCAGACTCTGCGTGAATAAGGTGATCGAGACTACGAATGTCGAATCTGAGTACACCATGTATATAGTACCAGATATCTTCATCATTACCTACATTACCAACCACATAATAAGAACGCACACTTATGCATGCTTCTTCGCAGACACCTATTAGTCCCGGGATATATTAGCCTCCAAAACGTCGAAAATACGCGCTACAACGCAACAGCTACAGCAAGCACAGCCCACGGAAGGACAGCGAAGACCGAGACAGCCCTCGCTGGACTCGATGAATCAGTATCCCGCTCCGGCGAGCCCGACGACCCCGACGGGAACTCGGTAGTCAGCCGCGCCGCGACGTCGTCCGAAGAAGAAGAAGAAGAAGAAGAAGAAGAATTGCCCAGGATGTTCCTCGTCGGCTTCCCGCGCTCCGTGCCGTCGCCCTTCCACGTGACGACGAGCCCGTCGGGCCGCGCCGGCCGCACCGTGAAGGGCACCGTGGCGAAGTACCACGGCCCGGAGCCGTCGACCGTGGCCACGCGCTCCGGCCCGTTCTCGTACGACATCTCGTCCGAGCCGGGATACCTACACGGGTCGGTCAATAAAGATGGAGCGCAGGGAAAGACGACAGCTCGTCTACCTATCCGTCGCAACGCATGGTGGGCTCCGGAGGGTGGAAGGGGACTCACAGCTCAAACCAGCACAGGCCGCCCGTGGTCCCGTTGGGCGCGAAGAAGTCCCCGTGGAACCAGACGGGGTTCCTCCCGGGGCTGAACCCGTTGGCCGAACACGTCGGCGGCGCCGCTGTACCTAGAGCGGCATCTGCTCCCAGGTGCCGTCGGGCGCGGGGCCGCCCCGCGCGGACGTGAACGAGCTGTTGGACGGGTGGATGGGCCGCGAGGACGAGGACGACGCGTTGCCGCCCACGCAGCGGTACACGAGGTACGACATCAGCTTGCCGGGCGTGTACCACCCGCCGAACATGTTGTCGCCGGCCGAGAAGTTCAGCGCCGACGCCGCCGCCACGCTACCCGACGTGTAGTCGCTCAGGGGCCGGGTCAGCGGCGGCGGGTACGTGAACTGCGCGCTCGCGAGGGTCAGGAGGGCGACGGGGAGGAGGAGGGCCTGGGAGCGCATTGTGACGGCTTCCGCGTCCTGTGAGGCCTGTACATGTGCTATGGGGTCCGATTGGGAGAGATAGGTTGTTGGTAATAAACGTCGTCTTCGATTCCTGGGGGGGCTTCAAAGGATCTACCTAATCTACCCCTGCTTTGCCACCGCTGAACCAAGTATTCGGGCCGGCTAGTTCCGTTGGCGCTCGCCATCTAGACCACTGAGGCTGGGCTTGGCGATCGTTAGCCGGGAAATGACAATCATGTCATTGTGTCTGTTGCGGCTGGAGCTTGGTCCTTCTCTATTCATCGAGGTAAATTGCGCCGTAAAGACCATCTACGGACACCTGAGTCCCACGCGCGATTGTAACAAAGCCTTTACATTTCTTTCAACCTCTTAGTCGGCCCAGGCTTAGATCGTCTTTGTTAAGAATCATAGCTAGCTGCAAGACCTACTCATACTAGCTGCAAAAGCCACAAGGCAAGCTATCTCGATTAGGCTAAGGTGCGTATATACTAAAATCATGAAAAGTGTTGGGTGGCTCTTTTTCGTGGTCCATGCTGGAAACCGCCGTAATTGCCCTGAAGAGGCAATGCTTCCAGGTACTTATTAATTCCTACATCTTTCAACGGATCCTAAGACGAAGTTCGATTCACGGCAGAACCATTCTCAGTATGTGGTAGGTAAATTCCGGCAAGACCACACCTCATGGCTCATCCACACATTGTTTGTCATATTTATCGACGATTTGCCTTCGTGCTGGCTTTAGAGGTTGCAAATGTACCACAGCCCCGGATCCCCAGTGTCTGCTACCCCTATTCAAATGCAAGATATGTATCGCTCACCGTTGCTGGCGCCTGACATTTATATTTGATGTGACGGTCCCCGTTTCCTATTCTAGCGTAATAATCGTTATTTGGATATAAGTCGAGATTATGATGAGCTGTCTGGGTAGATACTCTTAGCCGATTCACTAGGGACGCACACCCTACGGTCTTGGTTAGAGAAAGACCCTGACCAAAGGCAGTACCTTAGTTCATATGAAAGCCTTGGTAGGAACTGGTTATCGAAATACACGTTTACCTATTATTGAAGCATGGTGTCTAAACAATGAGCCTTTTTAAGATGAATCAGGGTTGCAAAAGTCCAGGGGTGCATGACTACAAGGAACAATCTCGTGATGTTGTAATATTCTATTGTTATCTCTTTGGATGTTGCTCCTGAAGAAAGGGGCATAATTATTGCATCTTGTGAAATTCCCTTCATCAAGATCTGTATGCCAGAACGCGATAGAGGGTAATGTAATCATGGAGGTGCACAAGTATTCTCATGTATGTTCGGACATCTGCCGACGTGATGGCATCAACCACCACCTCCACCCCCCCCCAAACGCCCCCATGGGTCGTTGATCCCATCCACACCCTCAACTCCAATGACAATGTCGTTCCTTCCTTAACCTGATATTCGGAAAGGTCGTTGGAGCTTTTTGGGGCAACTACGCCAGTCACCCGCATATCAGATCGGTCACGCTGCCACCGCCATGCCAGTTCAGCAATGACCTCCAGCAAAGTCGTGCCGTTGATACGGCGCCCTAGGGGGGCTTGGTCTCCGCCCAGATCGTGTGGCGGACGCCGACCCAGTTGGACAGGGTTTAAGGACCAAAATAACGTGAGACCTCTGCAACTAGGTTCTCTCTGGCTTTTCGTATCAGCCATTGTCTCGTTGTTTGCTGGCATAGGCTGACGGAGTTCCCAGTCTCCTGTTCTTCTTCGCTTCGTTGTAAAAGCATGAATTCGCCGTATTGTAGTAACCCCAACACCGGGTAGTGGATCTCCTTGTACTGGTGCAAGAGTACACCGGAAGAATGGACTGTGGGGTCCCAGGGCCAATGATCACCCTACTTGGAGACTTCTTTCCAGTTCCTTCACCGGACACTCCCTTTACCTTCCTCACAATGCAAGTGGTTATTGTGCAGATCAGAGGCCTTGTCCCTGACTATTCCGGTCAAGCGCTTGCCGGTGATTAGGTGTATAGTGGCGGATTTTCCCGGGTAATAGTCAGCCTTAAACTCATCGTAGATGAGATCTACCAGGCTGTCAATCCTTGACCGATCACGTCCACCTCTGTCCGTGCCTCAAGGGCCATCTTCCTCTCCTCCTCCCTCCTTTTCTTCACCTCCGCCTCGACAAGCAGAGACCGATCCATCTCGGCCCGCCATCAGGCCTGCCGGCTCTCGCCGTAGGCCTTCCACTCATCGAGAAGCGTTTCTTTCGCCTCCTTGAGCCGGTCGTACTTGGCTTTCAGGCGCGTTTCGAACGCCTGAATCTCTGGGGTCGGCTCGTTGAACCATATAGACAGATGAAAGCGATTAAGTAAGGGTGCCTAGCCTGGCCCAGCTTACCACGTAACCCTTGATGGCTCAGCTGGCCAGCTTTAAGGGAGCTAGACTGAAGGTGCTGAAGATGGGAGCCGAGTCCCCGGGATCTAGCCCAGAGCATCAAACGCGTCGTGAGTCCTCGACTTGCTGGGCGCCTCGCCGAGCAAGCCCACAGTCGAGCCTTGATGTAGCGTAGTGCTTCTTGCACGAGTGCAGCGCCATCTATGCACCCCTTTCTTGTCCTGTTTACTTCCTAAACATTCCTTTATGGCGATTGGGATCGCCTCGTGTTCTGTGTGATAGCGCTTGGCATGAATTTGTGACACCCGGAGGTAGTCAGAGGCTACATGGCTAGCCTTGAGATGTGACCCTCAGGACATTTGTCCGAGATGTGGCCGTCGAAGTTTGCTGGAACAGGAATGTGGCACTGGACACGCCAGGACCGGGCAGTAGAGCGAATGAATACCGCATTCCAATCCTTCCCAGTTTAGCTTTGCCTGGAACATGGCTCCTCACGGTTGTCTCTGTCTTGGTAATATACTGCTTGACAGTTTACCTGCCAGCCTTGTGACAACGACCTGAAGTCGGGATTATCAGAACTGTTGGTCCTGCTGGTCCTGCTTCTGCCGCTGGCACCACTGCTGAGCCAGCAGAAGCGGGAGCAGGAGCGCCAGCAGTGCTCGCGCTTCTGCTCCCGCTTCTTGAGAAACCTCACTCGCTCTTCTACTCTGTCTTGGCGTGACTCATGTCACGGCGAGCGTTGAGTTTCCAATTCCCGGGCTATAAGAGACGCCATGAAGGGGTGCTCTCAGAGCAGGTAGTTGAGCATCAATCAAGCAGTACTTCGTGGCATTGACTAGAGACTCGTGTACGGCGTCTCTATGCTTGCCACGGTAATGGTTCCCGTATGGCTGGACTGACCTGGCGTGACACGCCCTGGACATCGTCCGCGGACTCTTTGTCCGGCGACAAGGATCTCCGGCGCGAGATCAACCGTGATCTCCACCCGCGTCTCGCACGGCTTCGCCTCAACCACGGCGGAGGCAACGACACCAACCGCGACGGTGACTGTGTAGAGAAGTGCCGGCTCTGGGCTTGTGTTCCCGTTGGTATTCGTGATCAGGATAGTCGAGCCGCCATTGGCATCAATTGACATACCGCCGACTGCAGTCGTATGGGCAGATGGCCCCAGACGGCCAGGTTCGGCACATCAGGGACATATTCAATCTTGAGGGTTGGGCTCTGCATGATAGGCTTGCTGACGATATTTTCACTTTGCCTGAAGTCCACAAGGCTGTCTGTTACTTTTCCAGGACAATGTTGACAGTAGAATCCGTCGCTACGGATCTCTACTACCCGTTCCTCCACCCGTGCCTCCCCCTCATCCCCAGCGCCAGTTAGGTGGCCAAGATGGACGGAGCCTCAAACCCACATTCAATCACTCAACAGCCGTCGTCATCCGACGCTAGTGAGTTCTCCAAGGTGAATGGAGCTTCGAATCCGCATTCCTCAGCCACTCAACAGCCATCTTCGTCCGCTTCGACAGAGAAGAGACGCGAGCATCATTGGCTTCACATCCTCAGGCTTAGGTAAACCAAGTGGAAGTTAGGTAGACCTCGTGTCTGCCGAACCATACTCAATGGTTGGTGGAACCCTGGTTATAGGTCGTGCTAGTGAAAGGGCCTGGTTCCAGTGTGGATGCTTATGGGCTTTGGGGTGGGGCGCGACATCGCTCCCTCGGCGTCGAGGTGATGTATGTTCTTCCGCTCCGCGCGACCACCAGGTGACGACGTGGTGTTCACTTGAATGACATCAACCAGTGGGGAAAGGAATTCTTGGGTAATGTAGCGTATCTAATTGCGTGTTGCACATAGATAGCATCTGGGTTTGCTGGGTGTCGAACCCGCGCACCTCCATATACCTAATGGTATTATTGATGGGGTTGGGGGTGGTCGCGGAGGTGAAGGCGGCGACTGTAGCAGTAGCTGGGCCACTGGCCTGATTGGCGGCGGAGAGTCTGTGACATGCATCGTGACGCTGATGTGAAAGCCCGGTGAGGGCTGTGGCTTCATTGCGGTTTTCCGCACAATATCCATTGAGGTGGCTTATAACTGACGAGATGGTATAATAGAGGATGCAGGCTGCCTCTATATCTTTCAGCAGCTTCCTCTGGGAAATGGCAGAATTAGTGCCGTGTCGCTGAAGGAGGACTCCAGGGACCTCTCAAGGGCCGACAGCTAGATGGACAACTAGATCATGGGTTCGATCTAGGAGCCATTCAGTGTGGTGTATGTCGGCGATGATCTGCCCTTCTGAATATCGGCAAGTTAGCAGGTGAAGTTCCTATCAAAGGCGCTTGACTCACCACTCTCTAGGAAGTGTTCAAAAGACCTGTTTTAGGCCATCGTTTGTTGGGAATATGTTCCTCAAGGTTTGGATGTCTGTTAAATATTGTTAGCGACAGCCCGACCGTATCAGCTTGCGCTACTCGCCTGTGAACCAAGTGTTTGGTTGTTTTTAGCAACATGTAGAAGCCGAATAGCATTGGGAGGACAACAAAGTGAGCTGAATTGCTTAGAATCAAAGATGTCTTTGATAATCATTCAATGGTTGTGGGGTGCTTGAAACTTGATGTGTGTTGTATGCAGTGGGTAGATGGGTAGATAGGTGGGTGTTTTGAAGGGTCCAGATAGATCGGCGTAAAAAGAAAGGTGAAATGAAACTACCTAAGGGCTGAAAAGAATTGTGTGGGCTTCTGAAGTGGTAAGACGCCGGTGAGAATGAGGTACCTAGGTAGGTTAAGGGAAAAAAAAAAAAAAANAAAAAAAAAAAAAAAAAAAAAAAAAAAAAAAGGGAAGCGCGACTCGCGAGTGCGCTGGATGTACTATTGTATCGAAGTATCGAAGTATTCAAGTACCGGCTCTCTCCTTGTCGCATAGAACCAGGAACGGAGATGCGAGAAGGGTGTTGAATCAACATACTAAATATATCGTGTTTTTATTGTAAATGGAGACTTTAAAAGGCACATGTCTGTAAATCCACTGCTGAGCCCCCCCAACCACTTGGTTAGTCTCACTTAGCAGAAGGTTGTGCATGTGCTTCCATAGCTACACGTAGGCTGATCAAATATGAGATTGGCTCAAACAAGCGATAACATCATACAGGCAGTCTTGTAATCTTGGGATTGGATCTTACTAAGGAGCCCAAGCCTTTCTCCAAGGTAAATGTGGGCTTCTACCAACAACTACCCAAACACTAGAGACAGGAATGCTTCTTTATTCGGTTGAACAAGCGTTCGTTGGAAGTTTGCTGTTGGTTTAAAGGTAAGACAGCACCAAACTGCTGGAGCGCCTTCTTATCCTGCCTTCCTAACTGAGAAGGATAAGCGACTGTGAACAATTCAACGAAAGCAAGCAAACGTATTGAACAACTAGAATGTAGAAGAAACGTTCCACCAAGATCATCCCTTCCCCAAGTTGGCTTTGTGTACCGGAGTTATCCAGGATTTTAATTAATTTCACGTGGTCATGATCCCGCATAGACAGTATGACTCTTGTTACTGTCATGGTATCAATGTTATGATTCATAGGCACTGTTCCACAGGTCTATGACTGCAACCTCTCCTGGTGAATGCGTAAAGCATCGAATGTGCAACAAGTATCGAATGGGACGTACTACGGGAATCGCGTGGCCTGTCTTTCCCTGAATATTACAAATAAGGCTATCAGGTGTATTAGATGGCAAGAAAGAGCCCTGGTCGACATATACTTCCCACCGATTTCCCAGAACACAGCAGAAGAGGCCATATACTAGAAAAAGCCCAGCATAAACAGCAGACCTTACGAAGGCCTCTGCTTTAGACAACGGTATGGATTATTTACTAATTACCATGATACCTATCAAACATCATAGAAGTACCTACCACTTACATTTTTACTTATGACTAAGTTAGAACCATGCCTCCCGGACTTACCAAGATAACCTCCCTTCTCCTCCCACTCCTCCTCCTCAACCTCTGTTGCCCCTGGGCCCCCGCGGTCACGGCCAAGATGTGGGCGCAGTTCTGCGACGACGCGGGGTGCACGGCGAACTGCGGGCAGTCGGTCAACGTCAACGACCCGGGGTGCCTCGCGAACCAGCCGGGGCGGCGCTCGCTCCGCTTCCACGGCAGCAACTTCGTCGGGGCCTTCCTCGTGCACTCCCCCGACGCCCACTGCGGCTGCCAGAACGGCTGCACCGAGATCCAGGGCGCCGGCGCCCCCTCCTGCCTCGACATCTCCGCGACCGCCGCCAGCGCGCTGTCCTACCGCTTCCAGCTCACCACCTGCAAGGAGAACGAGGGCGGCGGCGGCGTCGGCGATAACTGCCCCCCCACCGGCGCCCGGTGAGGGGCTGGGTTGGTGATGGCGCGGCTTGAGGCGGAAGGACGAGCTCGTATGCGTTCCTTTCAAACACTGCTATCCCTAGGCTTGCCCCTTCTTTCGCCCACGGTTTACCGACGGATATATTTCAAGAGGAACCAGCTAATTCTACGGACTACTGTTTTTTATCACGTTTTCATAACAGATAGTATCCAAAGAATAGTCATGAATACTTTCGGCCAATGGGGTTGAAATCTTGAAAGTTATATTTGGGATTTCAGGTTATATTATCCCGTGACATATCCATCTATGGAACTGCTAGATGCTAGAGACAAGCCACTAGCATGCCCAAACACGCCATCGGCGATAGGAACCGAGATATCTTCGTCTTAGTCAAGGCTCCGCCGGTTGTGACCGGTGTCTCTGCGATGATGGCAGAGGTACTTGAAGTAGTTGCTGCTGGGGGTGCCGAAACTGTGGCTGGGCTCTCAGCTGTCGAAGGAGAGACAGACGTCATGGTAGTTTGTGCAGACGATGGCGTTTCGGCTGCTGTCGTTACGCTCGCAGCTGATGACTCTCTGGGCGCCTCAGATGTTGGCCTGGCCGATGTAGTAGCTCCCGTGCTTGTTGGCACATCGCCTGTGTTACTCTGCGTCTCGGTAGGTCCATCGCAAGCGAATTGCATGCCCTCAAATTCACCAGGCGTGACGCAGGTCCCGTCGGCATTGTAAACGAAGCTGTCACCACAATGGTCTCGATTCGATATAACAGAAGGCGTTGAAGGGTAATACTTAGATTGATCGCTGACTAGCTAAAAGAAAGACTATCTAAGGGTCGGCGTCATGAAGTCTTTTATAGTAGTTGATATTCTACAGTAACAGGGATGGGTTGCCAAGGCCCCTAAGGTCTCTTGGCAATCCTGGATTGCCAAGGCGACTAAGACCTCTTGGCAATCCAAGTCATGTGACTGACGAATGCGGGGGAGTCAGGAATGAGAGGTTGGTTTGTAACAGGCATCTTGTCCAATGGTGTTGGGAGACCCGGTAGGTTCATAGGATCCCAGCAGCGCAGAACAATCCGAGTCGCTGTAGATGTAGAAGGATGGTCTCGAGCCGTCCCTGCACCACGGGCGCTCATCGATAATGAAGGATCGAAATGGGACAACATGTTGCGGGGCCAGGTTTTCTTTGCCGCAGACGTCGAGGCCAAGGGGGTAGGAATTGACGTAGAGCGGCACTGCGCAGTTGGTGTCTGAGAAGAGTGTTACATTGCCAATCTTCGAAAGTGATGCGGCTGCGGTTGTCATGAGCCAAAGAATGACTGTGAAGGTGATGGGGATGTTCTGCGCCTTCATGATGGATGGTAGTCGACTGGCAGTAATGAGCGAAGAGGAAAAGAGGATGGCAGCCGACTGGTGGTAATGAACGAAGGGGTTGCAGGAAAAGAAAAGTGAGAGTCAGGGCAGAAGAAACTCGCCGTATAAATAACTAGATATCGTACAATCGTGAGATTGGATCCGGTTAGAAACAATACGAAATTCGTCCGTGCAAGCTGTGCCGCGGATGCATGGGCACTGGGGACCATGCCATTGTGCCGGGTCCCCCCCATTGTGTATTAGATAGATCAGATAAGGTGAGAGAGCCCATTGTCAACTGGCTGCTGTACAGTCAATTGGCAGAAATTTCATTGAATTTATATAGATACGCATTGTTAGGACAATAGCACACCATAGTCTCAGCACTTTGATACAATGGCTTATTATACCTATTACGCGCCGTATTTTCAGGAACCAAAGAAAAGTTTGCAGCTCACATTGCTTACTTCTAATCTCAAACGGCAAAAGGTCCTTCATTAACGCCGCTACTCGTAGCAAATGAATTTAATTGAATTGGTATTTTCAAGTTTGTCGTGACGTTTGCGCGACATAATTGTAGTACTAAAATCCCATACAATCGCTATCCTGCAACATATTGCGTGTACGTTGGTGTTTTCAATTCACACACAATACCATCCCTACGTTCCAATATTAGCCATATTTAGCTAGCCTCTATCACCAATACTTGGCACAGTACTTGGCAAGTGATGTTAAAGAAAATGTATTCCCATTTGGCACGTCTTTCACGGAAGTTGCCGTTAGGTATGATGACGAATCGGGAAGTCCGACTTGAATCTACGATACCAAGTGAGCAGCAACATCTATTTGTTTGACGGATGTCACCTGGATGGAAGACCTGGAGTGAACAGGAGTTGAAGTGCACTAGCTTCTAGGTATAACACATGATATCACCCCATAGCAGCAGGCTCACACCCTAGTATGGAAGCATACCCAATGAGTCCTAGAGACGAATACAAGATGATATTTTTCAAAGGCTCACAAGCTAATTCCGCCAAGAGATGTCACGACGTAAAGGTTGAGACATGGACTCAACTACCTACCAGCTCTGCTAGATGATAAACCAGTTAACTGCTCCTAGGTAAATAGTTTCTTGTTGTTTGATAAGGCCTTTAACCACTTACAATTATATAGATAATAGCCAACCCACCTTTACTACACCCATTTACTCCAGATATGTAGAGTGTAACTAAATCAGGAGTGCCAAGGGTAGGTAGTCGATGTTGCTAAGGACATTGAGAAGTGTCTTCCTCCACCTTTTCGTATAACAGTCAATGTACTAGTGTGCGCTGCATGTGAGATCCTCGGTGTCCAAGTTGCGTTTAAGCTTCCTACCGCCGTCTCTCTTCCACGAATGGAATGCAGTCTTACAGATCCATAAATATAGGGATGAACGATATCCTACATCAACACGACCTTACCGTCCAAGACAATACCCTTGCATCATTCATTTCTTGATAGAGCTGCTTTATTATACCTATATGGGTTTCCTCCTTGTTTGGAAAGTCGATGCTTACGTGAGGTGGTCGATCTGTTTTCGTAGATAATGTAGATTTTGACTCTGGCCCAAGATCCGGCCCGATGTAAGTTAGGTAGGCCGCCAACATACGCCCCGAACCCGCCGTCGGCCTCACTGAACTACCTAATGTACGAACGAAGGACACGTGCCTCATATGAGCGTGCCTGGATGCCTAGGCGATGAGTGCAATGATACGGGAGCAATAGACGCCACGTGGTTGAAGTTCGGCCGGTGTACTGGCGGGAGCCTGCGTGCTCTCCGTGTACGAAAGAAATTCCACAGGCCATCCCGGATTTCCTAGTTAGGTGGTTGTCTGAAGGAGCATGCTGCATTCTATATATTGTACTAATGTAGATCTAGTTTCTCTGCCAGGATGCCGATCCCTGCCGGAGGAGTCGGTCCAGTTCTCTCTCGGTGTCCCGCCAAGGGAATCGCCGTGTGGAGGTACTAGGTATGTACACAGCCCTACTACCTGCTAGGTATCCGAAACATGCATATCTCATACGATCACGACATCATAACTGGGTTGGGGTAGCCTGGGAAGGGAGGGGCCGATGCTATTTACGGCTCTCATTACCAAATGCCCAGGACTTCCATGTCGACAGCTTGCGTGTGCAGTTCGAGCTCGATTTCATTACATGGCGTCCTCATGCTGACTCCCGGTACGGTACACTACTATACAGCGATAGAAACGCCGGGGTTGATACACCCCAGGCTCCAGACATTTAAGTAAGGTTCATGACCGTCCAACAGCCACCCAAAAGCCACGTCGTGACAGCCATGAAAGCTCGTCCCACCCCGCGGCTCTCTGCGCGCAGCAGCAGCAGCAGCAGCAGCAGCAGCAGCATTCATGTAACAAAAATAAACAAACTCCCCAACGCCCGTACATGCAGATGACAAAGGCCCCCCGTAGTACCGTGACCCATATCCACACATGGCCATCTTCGATCCCAATCGGTCCATCATTTGAGCTTATTCACGGTCCTTGCTTATCGACGGTTTTTGCTTGTCCACGGTCATTGCTTGTCCTTGGCGCTACCAACGAAGCGTTCCTTCATGGAGATCGGCTTTCCGCCCACGGACTTGAACTTGTCGATCAGGGTCTTCCTCGAGTCCAGCTCCTCGATCGTGTCGGAGCCGCCGATGCTCTTGCCGTTGACCAGGATGTTGGGCACCGTCCGCCGGCCCGTCAGCTCGGCCACGCGGTCCTGGAGCTCTTTGCCCAGTGGGTGCGTGTCAAGCTCGACAACATAGGGCGCGGGGTCGATGGAGTATTTCTCGAGGAGCGTGCCCTTCGTCTTCTTACAATAGGGACAGTAGGACTTTGAAAAGATCACGACTAGAGGCGGGTTAGTTCTGGGAACATGGGCCGTATGACGGACCGTTACGTACTTGGCGATTTCTTGAGTATCCCGTTCAAAGTCACTTCGACTTCGTGGTCCTGGTCCGACTCCTCTCCCTCCTGGTCCGATTGTTTCGACCCCCCCTTTGAACCAATTTTCTTCTGGCCGCCGGCCGCGCTGCCCACGCCTACCACGTCGTTCGGGTTGTCCGGCTTCAAGGGTGCCTTTGCATTGGCCAAATCTTTTGCCTTTTGTTCGGCAGCCCGCAGCCTGTTCGCCATGTCTTTCGCCAGCTGTTCGTCGTCTGCGTCCACGGTCCCGTCGCCGTCCTTATCTTTGATGTCTGGCGTAGAGCCCTTGCCGCTCATGACGACCTGTCCCTTGCCCTTGTGGTTCAAGCCGGTCACGGTCTTACCGAAAAAGTCTCGTCCCGTTCGGGTGTCGCTTGGGGCAGCCGCCCGCATGTGGGATGTGAAAAACAGCGTGGTGATGATTGCAGCTAGCGCCACCATCAAAAGAACTCGTAGTCGTCGAGGCGAAGGCATATTGGACGAAGACGCCTCGCGGAAGTCTGTAGGAGAGGATAGGTCGAGGTGTCACAACTTGGGTTAGGAGTATTGTAAACACGGTATAATATGTTCGATTTTACGCGATCAGGCGGATTATTCGATGTTTGCTAACTTCTGCAGATGTCTATCTAACAGCCGGCGCAAACATATCTTGTTTCGGTATGCGGGGGTCGTCGGCAGGCGTAGGGGATGCCAGAGGGCAGCCACCTAACTGGGCATTTGTGCCGGGTTGGGAATAATGGGCGAGTAATGATTGGATTTGTAATCTGCGACGAAGGGAAGATGGGAGCGAGGAGCGACTCGAAGCGCAGAGGGTTGCCGACTCGGGTCTGGCAGGGTTGGTGGTTGAAACGGAGATCTGGCAAAGAAACCGACTAGACGGCATACACCTCGTTTCTAATCGGGTTCGGCTAAAACGTCAATGCATAGGCATCCAGATTGGGAGTGTCGCCAATCGCAATATTTGGGAACAAGGCCCAGGAGGGAACTGAGGGACGGACTGGTTGTATTGATTGCGTTCGAGTACAGCAATGAATAGGTAAGTTGGAGAGCAGTGGCCAGGAATGACGAAGATGGTTTCGGTTCGCAAAGTCTACTATGTAAAGGTGTTTAAGATCTGGTAGGGGTCGTGGGTGGGCGTGCCGGTGTTAGTGGTTATTAGTGTGGGAAGCAAGCAACAGAGCTGCAGCCTGTAAAGATCGGCACTTGGCTCGCCGCGTGGTCACTGGTGTAGCAGTGCACATGTCCTATGTAGGTACCTAACCCTGCCCCACTGGAAAAACGCTTAGGCGGTTAGGGGGGGATCTTTGGCCCGATCTGGCCTAACAGCTGCCTACATCATGCACCTACAGATCCGTAGAAAAGGGCCAATAACTGCCTAGGCACCTAAACGTATAAATATCCATGTCCCCGCCAGCCCGCCCGACTACCTATCGCGGTACTCCCTGTCTACCTGCTCTCTGCAGGGGGAAATGGCCGTCATCTTAACCCACATCCATCCATACCTAGCAGCATAGGTAGGTAGGCACCTACATACATGTTACAGGTATTACATAAGCTTTAGGTAGACGCTGCCCGCCATCTAAAGTGATATCCAATATACACACTTATACTATGGCTTTGTTCTGGGAGCGGTTCGAAATCGCCCATGGGTCATGGCGGCCTTGTGCTTAGCTTCCAAGCTCTGACATTGTGGCCATCGTCATTTGCGACACCGTCCGTGTAATGAAGAGGCATCATCAAACCTCCTTGTCGCGGTCCAGTGCATCCAGTTCGAACAGTCGGCAATGTCAGTGGCCCCGTGGCACATCAACCATGCGTGCGTGGAAAGGTACGATAAGGCTAGTTCTAAGTTAGGTATGCCAAGCAACCTCAAGCATTTCAGTACCAGGGAGGTACTGTAGCAGTGACAACTCTCACTATTACCTCTACCGCCGATGTGCATTGAACGAGGCGACACGAAATATCGTCACAACAATAGTGTACCTAAGTGCACGGAAACGTTGACTAGTCGCATGAACTTTCGCAAGGTCCATGATCCAACAACGCAAGAATGTTACATCGTACATGATACATCTAAGTATATAGGTAAACCTACCGTACACAAGCTAGATTAGGCCGATGCTGTCCAACTCTAGCATAGAGGTATATATTAAGGAGAATACCAGCATTCATTCAATCAATTAACGCACGATGGTTTTATCCGCCATCACGTTTATGAGCGAGAGACTGGGCGGTTTTCTCCATGTTGTGTAACGCTTCGGAAGGCCAAGATGACGAGAACAGCCCCGAGAGATTAACAATGAGCACCCCTCGCTTAGTCACTCAATGTTGTCGTGGTACGATTGTGGCATTCACGTAAATATTCATATTCTAGCCAGGTGACTGATAGAAGCTCTGGTTACATTTGTTCTGACTGAGTGATTGCATAGGCGATGTGATTGATGGCAAGCCGATGCTACCTTCCACGTACCCAGCTCGAGTCACCACAGGCCTAAATTCCATGATATAGCCACGGCGTAGTGACTTATATGTCTTAAGACTCATGGAATAACCAAATTCAACAGATGTAAATCTCTGGTGCTCCAAGTCCTATCTCCACGAGATTGTATATCTATACGCGTAGGAAGGAAGGTGAGAACCGAGAACCATACATCGTGGTAAGGTGCATTGGTGTACATGAAATGAACACGGATGATTCCGAGAAGTACTAGCTGTGATGATCATTCCATAGGGTATAGGTATGTCAAGTTGTATGAGTGTATATGTGTGAGGGCCCTATTTGCGTACCGTAGCCAAGGCTTCTGGCTTTATATCTTGAGCATGACTATTCACAACTGTACCTATACTTGGAGATTAAGGAGAACATTGCTCCTAATACTCCGAAGGAGTGAGATACCAAGAGCGGCATCCGTCAGCAGAAGTGGCGTTGTGTTGCTGTTGAAGCACTCTTCTAACCATGCAAATGGGGGACAGGCCAGCAGCAACCTAACCGTGCACCATAGACTGCCAATCTACCTAGGTATCTACCTTATTCCATACAATCGGTCCTTGCACGTTCATAGAATAGCCTCATGCCTAGGCCAAAGGCTTAGCTACCCGATTAGATGCGTTTTATGGGCCCGGGATGACGTGCCATGCCCTAAGCACGTCACGCGTACCGGCCGCGCGGGTGCTCGAATCGGAGCACGGGGCATCTAGGTACAACGTACATGTATTATCAATTCACTGCCCAGTGTTGCGATTTCACCTTCACTTCACTTTCAGAGAGCATAGGGCCCGCCAAGTGACTCGGCCGGAAAACACAATGGCAAGCACTGGCCAGACGAAGCCGGTAAACCTTGATGGCGCTTTCTACCCTAACTATGAAAATAGGCTGGTTGCGAGTGCGGCCGTGCCCATCAAGGTTCACATTGCGACTGACATGAGCGACTACTTCCATAGCTCTTTGTCGCAACCAACCCAGCTCGTTTCTTTTCCGTCGGTACTCACAAAATTATATGCGCCTGGGTAGAGGAACCCAGTAGCTTTTAATCACTGCTTGTTTGCATTCGCTCTACAGACTCCCGCAGACCAATGTTCCGAGACCTATCTCTCTCCCCCTCGCGCCAACATTAGACAAGCATCAGCATCAAGCATCAGCATCAAGCACCACCATATTGATCTTGAGCATCCAACTACAGAAGCATTGGACCTACGGCTACTCACAAGCTCGAGCATCCATATACCAGAAGCTTCACCTACTCGACTTCTTGTTTGCCAACATGGCTAACCTGCCGGCGGAGATTCTGCTCGGGGTCGCAGAGCACCTGGATGCCCCATCTATCCAAAGCTTCTTGATGACAAGCAAGGTAAACGCCTACCTACTATCCAAGCTCTTCACGGCGAGTGAGTGGCCGCTGACCCTACCTTCTACACCAGAGTATCTATTCACTTCTCAAGAGATATGAGCACTCCATCACCAAGGTGCTCGTGGCAAGATTCATGCTGCCGCCGCCGGGCAACATCCTATCCTCAGCTTTGGCTACGCGATGGATCTGCAAGTCTAACACCTACTCGCTGATGTATGCGCTCGAGAGCCGCGACAACCATGCCGATGAGCTGCTCCAACGCACCGAGTACTGCGACCTGTCGTCCCCGCGGGGCCTGGGCCCGCTCACGGTGGAAAAGCAAGACCGCCTTCACCTGCTACTCAAGCGTGCCCTAGCCCACTGCGACCGCATCGCCGACATCGCGGCCAACCCCCCTTGCAAACCCGCCCAAGCGATGTACTGGGCGGCCAACACGCGCGCCTACATACGACAGATCCTAAGCCCCGTCGTACGCGAAGAAGGGAACCTGTATGCGAACAACGCCGCCCGGCCGCTGCAGATACAGTACATCCGCGAACTGCCCCTCGACGAGGTGGCGATGCTGTTCTACCTCGCCAGCCTCTTCGGGGCCTGGTATGCGCGGGTGCCGGCGGTGCGGGACGACCCGAACAGCTTCGAGCGCATCACCGTCTTCGAGGAGTGCGTGCTCCGCCACGGCTCGTGGTTCCTCCGGGCCCACGTCGGCGGCGGGAGGAGCAGCCGCAACCAGGCGGTGGCGGAATCGATGCGCACGATGACGGAGGACATCATCGAGGGCGGCTTCCACGAGCTGGACCGCTGGGAGTCGGGCCACGAGGGCGCGATGCAGGGCCTCAGGATGACCTTGATGGCACGGTTTAGGGAGCTGGTGCGCTCGGACAAAGGCCTGACCCTGAAGATGTTCGACGTGGTGAAGCGGATCCTCTCCGGAGAGAAGCTGCCCGACAACAAGGAGAAGAAGCAGAGATAGAAGTCGAGGACGAGCATTGAGACGAGAGCACACGTAGGGTGCCTCATTGGGAACGGGTATATAGCTTGGCAGCATTGCGGGTAGGGGATTTGGTCAGGTCAGGACTGTTTTCTTGCATTGGGTGAGCGAAGAGCTTTTACTACGCTCTGGACCGATGCAATCATGGACTTATTGTTGCATTATTTTCTTTCACGCCATAGCCACTACTATGGCAGCAGCGAGTGCAGCACCAGGTACGCTACCTAGGACATTGCGCTTCACAACCCACACGTGGACGCAGATGTCAGGATTGGGTATCAGGTAGCTTATGTCGGGAAGATCCGAACCCGGTCTCGACCAGCGACCTCAATATACAAACACATTGGGAACTACCTACCTACTTTGAACGTGCACTTGTCCTTGATGTTCGTCATGCCTAGCACTCGCTTTGATTACGCGTTCTTCATCTTGGCAGCAGCTGATCATCGTGACCGGACTCGACGTTTTATGTACTCGATATCTGAGGGCGACCTGCCCGCGCGCGTCCATGTGCCTTACCACTAGGTTGTGCTTACATGCAGGAAGTTGGGGGCCGACGGCCTGCAGTGTGCCCGCTGAACTGGTTGGGGGGAATGCAGGAGATGGACCACATGGATTGGACGCGAATGCCGGTAGCGCTGCTAGGACTCGAATCTGACTCGGCGTATGACTCTTAGCACCGGTTCGCGGGTGACCTCCCTGCAGCAGGGAGTTGACGAATAAAGACATGAATAACAGACAGAAATAATCTGATATTGGAATTGACGGTGGAATTGACGGCGGCTGGTCGGTCGTAGCCATGGCTGTATGTTGAAGTCGAGTCGCCTAGATAATACATACCGAACATTGACATAATACCAAGTACTTTAACCTGGTAATTAGGACCTGCTTATGGGCTAGGTGCGAAGACTTGGAGATGTCCTTGGAAATTCGCTTGCGGCTGGCGAACTATTGTGTCCTAAAGACGGTCCGCTTCCTACTAGCAATTAGATAGCCTAAGCTATTACTCTGTATGAACCAATTGATCCCAATTCTTATCGCGGATCTGTCAAGTTGCAACGAAGCTGGAATCCATTCAATTGGAGGTCATCGAACCCCAGATCTCGGCCCACTAACCCGCTTAGGTAGGCATTGGCGATGTGTGTTCAGCTTCTAGTTAGGTAAAGTACCTAAGCTCAGCAGGTGGCCTGAATATCGTTGTCCGTTGACAACCATTTTTCACATGTGATAAATTCTCGACTCTATAAAAGCCAGTTTTTTATTCACGTTGCGTGCTTTGTCAGATTTGCAGACCGCCACCCCGGAGAATCTATGTTGTTGTAAGGTTGTCCATGGGCTGCCGCCGTAGGGCAGAGTTGTAGGTATCTCAATTTAATGAATGTATTCCTCTGTGGCGCGGGCTACCAACGCCGTGACTGAGACATGGGTACCGGTATCCGTAAAAAGCTTAACAGGTAGAAGCTTGACCCCCGCTTAGAGCCGACGTAAGCCTTGTGGACAGCTCCCCGAGGGGGCTGATCACCAACAATGCATCCATCGGTCCCGACACGGAGCGGGCAATGACTCACCGGCCTCGGTGGCTCTCCTCCATCTTTCCGAATCGCTCCGCTCGGGTAGAGCCCACCCCCTACCAGAGGTACTCCTCTAGCGCCGACGGGCTGTTGCCTTTACCCCCTTCGATGGAAGCGCCCGTCGCTTGGCTCAAGCTGCTACAACGGCGTGTCAATTGGAGGCAGGGCCCAGCGACGGTGGGATCAAAAATTCAAAATGGATCGCTATATGCGCGGAATTGCGCCCCTTCGTAGATTTTAGCCGCGCTTGCTGACAACGTCAACTCGGCGGGGTTAGCATCTACCCCTGACGCCTGTCAATTGGGTCAGTTGGGACAAGGCTGTGCTATGAGTAGGTATGGATATGTACAGTACTTTGATGAAAAGTGATGGAGTTGATGACGAGGCAGTGCTGATTTTAGAATCATCCAATGTAGTCCTACGGCACCTACCCATGTTTCGGGCTCGCCTACTGGCAGTAGTATCTTACACATGTTCCAGCCCTTGGTATCTGCGTAGACATCCATTGTATGTACGCCGTGCTTGTGGCCTGCTCTTGGCATGGGAGTCACCACCGACTCTGCAGCTCTGGCTGCGTAGCCCTCTCGCCCTTCGCAAGATACCCCCCCTAGTTCGGATAGTATGCCCTTAGCCCCCAAAGGCCTATACATCCAACATTTACAGGTATTAGTCACAGCTGGAGCACCTTCTATATAAGTGTATGACTTCCCGTTCTACAAGGAACTCACTCAGCATATAGTATCATCATCATCATTCAGGGAGTTACCAAGAAACAACATTCTCAGTCACCTCTATCGAACCTCAGATCTCAAATTCTCTCATCCCAACATCCCATAACTGCTCGAAAGCGTGTACTCCACGCCCCATACATACACAAACATACACACACACACACACACACACGCCCGCACGCACACGTACCAAGAACATCATGTGTCGAGACTGCTATAACTCCACCGCGGCATCCCACTCGCCGTCGATGGCGATCGCGATCACGAACCCCGAGCTCATCTGGTCATACCAGCAGGAGCGGAAACACCAAGCAGCCCACCGGGCCCCGAGCACATCACAACCGAACACACCACAGCCCCAAGTCACGCCCTCGTCGGCCTCGACCTACTCCGAATCCACGACCTACTCGTACGATAAGGAAAAGGGACAACCCACGCCTAAGAAGTCGATGCGACAGAAGATCAAGAGCCTTCTGAAGGATAATACGGGCAACCAACCCACGGCTAGCCAAGATGGCGAACACGGCGCGGAATCGAAGGGTTCCTAGGGCTCGTATGGTCCCACGAACTCGGGTCACCTGGACCACCAAGCGGAGCGATGAATAAGAGTGCGATATATCCCATGCAACATCAACGGTCACGGATATCCAAATCGAACAGACCTCGAACAGACCTCGTCACCACATTTTGCTTCTGCCCACACCCCAATTAGGGGTTTTACACATGATGCCTTATTGCTTTACGTATACGCGTGGAAAAGCCACGCTTCTTCTTTTGTCATTTCCGATTAGCCACCGAAGTCTTCGAGGCTATTTTCTGTTTTGTTCGGATCATAAGGAAAACGGAGGTGACAGGATGGAGTGGTGAAGTATCGGTTCTAGCTGCGGTCGAAGCTGGATGAGGTCGAGCAACAAAGGATACCCCAGAACTAATAGTACCACGTAATTAATTTGAAGCCCAAACCTTAATGCAATTATATTCACCCTTTCAGGTATTCTCTTTAACCCTTATTATCGCCTTCTGCTCCATGTGACATAAAAAGTTCGGGTGGCATCAATCTTGCTAGGGTTGGTTAGGTATGATCAAGGACGAGTTCTGTTTTGTTAGGTCATCCTGTGGTACTAATGTTCTTGGTTTACTTGGAATATCATGATTCCCACCCATACTTCGGTCTGGGCTCAGTACTTCCTAGACCCAAGTGTTCCCATTCCAAACCGAAGTTTAGGAACAGCAGTTTTGTTAGAGGCCAGTGTCCTCGGAGGAGAATTGTTGTTTAACCAAGAAATTGCTCCAACCATCGATACTGTATAATAAAAGCGTGCTAATGACGCTCCCACTGTCTGCTTGTTGTTCTGTGGAACAAAGCATTCAAAGAAACCCCCTTTGAATATCTTAGATACACGAACGGCACGTACAAACAGAAAACAAAGAGATATATCACTCAAGCAACTTCAATATGTGCTTGGATATAACTTACTCGAAAAAGTGTTCGCTTTGCGGATATCCCTTCCCGCCTGTCCGGAAGCTAGAGCCTTGCAAGAAACTCAAGTCCACCGTCTATCCCGTTATGCCCTGCAAGGGCGGTTTCCAGCCAAAGACATTCAATCTCAAGGTCAGGAAAGAAGAAGGGGTTTGCCATAGAATTGGCGACCAAGGTAAAGTGATCGTTCTCCTGCCCGTCAAGACGGACAAGGACGACGACGATGGTGCCGATGCCGATGATGCCGATGCCGATGGTGTCGATAATAACAATGAATGATTCATAAACATGAACTAATACGCAGTAGGAAAGAATGAATTGATTTCATGGTTTTAATAGAGCATGTTTGGCAATCATTTGTTAGTAGGTTTAAACTCGTTGCTCTGAGTCTTTAAGCCAAGCAATTAACGTTAAACTAAAGCATTATTACGTAGCGCAAATCTGAAAGTCACAGCACTTGAATGCTCAGCGACACCACGCCTAGCTCATGCAAAAGCGCATAAGTGTCTGCTGTAGCCACAACTCCTTGCACATTCAGGCTTCTGAGTAAAAAGAGACAAAAAGAAGCTCTCGATCGGGGAATTGAACCCCGGTCTCCAGCGTGACAAGCTGGCATACTAACCACTATACTAATCGAGACTGAGCAACTCCACTAGTCGCCGTAAGCTCGGTGCTAGGTGGATCATGTCAGACGGCATGCGGCTTAAGTCAAACTATAACTGTTTCCCGGCAGAAACCAGATTTTGCATCATAGGATTCGATAGCGCAGTGATTTGGCACACTCGAATCAACAGAACCCATCCTCGTCTGCAACTACAGGAATATGGCAATGGATCAGGCAAGCACTCTGCAACGTTAGCATAGGGATGCGAGGCAGTTTGGGGTTCTAATTAGTAAGAGGGAGCTTGTCGATATGCGGCGAGATTGTCACAAGCGATGCACTACATGCTTGTTCAAGAACAAAAATGCCTCTCAAATGCGAAGTTGTAGCCTTTGCATTATTCCACTCGAAAATCTCTTAAGAAGTAAGTGTGCCACGAATCTCCAACCTCAGATATAGCGAATCACGCCCCTGGGATATATAATGGTTCGTTTATACGTGGCATGCTACACAGACTTCATCGATTACCCAATGTGGTGGTGGTGTGAGTGGCGAAAACTCGGGGTGCTGGCACGACTCACTATGCCAGGAACCAGGCAGCGTCACAGCTGCACGACAACGTCATGACATGTCCACGAGGTCAAGCTTATATGTATGGTCAGCACAAAACTCGCGGCGTCGCGCTGGACGCTGCGCGGAACAAATAGCAACAACAGGCCCATCGTGTCAGGAACCCCTCAAGTATCACCCCGTCGATTATTCGTACCGGAACCTCGAAAGATGGCGGAGATACGGGAGTTCGACCCGTCCATTCCATCCCGCAGCCGGAAGTCGAGCGGCTCTGACGCAAGCTCAGGGACACCCGGCTGCCGGACGCGCCCGTGGTCCCGCGACGCGGGAGCGGACTACGCCACCCCCCCCCGGCCCCCCCTCGAATGGATCCACAAGCTATACGGGATCTGGTGCGACGACTTCAACTGGGCCGCGGCGCAGCGGCGCATCCGCCGCTGGCGGCATTACAAGACCTCGATCGACGGCCTCGGGATCCACTTCGTGCACCAGCGCGCGCAGCGGGCCGACGGCAGCGCCGAGGACCACGGGGCCATCCCGCTGCTGCCCGCGCACGGGGTGGCCCGGCAGCCGGTAACGAGTTCAACCGGCGCATCGACGCGCCGAGCAGGCCTTCGGGGGAATCCGACCATCATCATCGGGCCTTCCACGTCGTCGTGCCCTCGATCCCGGGGTTCACGTGGTCGCGCGGCCCCGGTGCCGCGGGGGCTGGACGCTGCCGGCCAGACGGCGGCGGTCTTCGACAAGCTCATGGCGCGGCCCGGGTACGGGCGCTACGCCGCGCGGGGCCACTACGTGGTGCGCGAGCTTGGCAGCAACGCGCGCCGCTGCGAGGGCTGCTGCCTGCCGCGCCGTCCACACACCAACCAACGTGTGTCCGTCGGCGCCGCCGGCGCCGCGGGAGGGGTGGACGGCGCGCGAGGCGCGCGGCGCAGGAGACCACGGATTGGTGGATGGGCGAGCCGGGGCGCGAGGCGCACATGGGCTATGCGGTGGAGATATGCGCGCGCGCCCGCAGACCATCGGCGTCACGCCGGTTTCGCGGCGGTCCGCCGCCACGACGGGGAACCGTCAGCGGTTCGGGGGTAAGCTTGACCAGATATCCATCTACCTGCCTAACTTAGTTGTATTGTCGGCTCATCTGTGCGATAGACTACCATCACGGCGGACACTTTGCCGCCCTGGAATGCCCAAAAGAGTTTGTACAGGACTTTGGGGATTGCTTTAGGTACGCAAATTTACGATGATAAAAGGTAGATAAGGGGAAAGCAATACCATCCTCAAATTTCCGATTTAAGGGCTATACCATCTATGGTGATACATGTCTGTTGGCGGAATAGGAATCTTCAGACTAAAGATGCGGAAAATCGGATGTATACAACTTGATCACCATTTTCGGAGCTCATGAGGTTCAAGATGGATGAGGATCAACTGCTATAAATCTGTACACACTTACGAGATTACGAGTCCTGTGATTTGAACGGAAAGTAAATTGGGTGGCTAACAGAAAGAGCGTACCTAGCTGAGTTTAATATAATATATTTCAACACACCCCGATATATGCCAGAGGAATCTAGGTATTTTATGATGATGGCTAATATGCTATAATCAGGCGGGCGATCTAGAGGCCATGGTCTACGAGCTTCTCAAATTTGGATTGCTTATCGTTCATCTGATGCTCAAATTGACGAGCTAAGCATTAGACCAGACGAAAAACTCTGCGCAAAGCTTTCCAAACTTAAGGCGACAATCAATTCAACTGTATGGGAGGCTGTCGTAGATAGAAGATTACCCTACTACCTGTACGCAAGAACACATACCATCTTTTTTTTTTCTGTGAGAGCCGTCCTTTGCTTTTACGCAACGTTGCTTTTGAGTTGATCCCCGCCCTGTCTAACTCACGATGGCTTCGGTACGAAATACGAAAGCCAGTCTTAGACACAGCTTTGGTGCTTTGGAAGGGAAATTTCATCCACACAAGGAGCCACAAGAAAGCTCGAAAGGTAATCCCGTGTGTTGTTACCTATATTATCGATTACCTACTATGGGAATACGGAAAGCGGTATAGCGGCTCCCTCCAAGACAACGGAGAACAATGTTCACGATGACCTGAAGCAGGTCAAGAAGAAATCAATAAGAGGGACAGGTAGCGGTAGAATTAAATTCAATCTAAAACATAAAACAATTCAACAATACCCAGGAGGGTAGACTGTAGTGCAACCTTCCAGGGCGGTCCGAGGCCTATTCACCGGGCCCAAAACGCAAGGTACCGTCCAAATCCCTCTATTCCGTCCAATATCCCAGCCCTGATGTGCAAATTTTATCCGGGTCAAAGTCCAGTCGCGGCGCAAGAAAAGCGCATCGAAACCTCGTCTGCTTAGAACCAATCGCTACTCTCGTTTGCGTATAACTTCGACAAATGACTAGACAAAACGACCCGGCGAGCTTGCGAAACTCCCAAACCATATACTCCTTCACATGCTATTAATCGCCCTGCAAGAGAAACAAACTACACCGGAGTCGTAGGCCGGCAACGGAATCCAATTTTCTTTGCGCAGTGTCAGTGCAAATAATGCTCAGCCCTCCCCAGGTGCATGAAGTGGCGGATGTTGAGGAACAAGGGGTCGTCGATGAAGTCATCGTGCATCGTGCGTCCTGGCCGTCTCGGTGGCACCACCCGTGGCCCCATGTACTCCATGTACTGGCGCGGGGCCATGGGCGGGTGGAAGAAGTGATCGTACCGGGCCATGTCGTCGAGATCGGGGTCCCGAAACATGCCTGGAACCGCGTGGTGTGGTAGCCGGCGTCCTGGGTACGGGAAGAAGTCCGGAGCCATGCCGCCACGAGGCCGGTTCGGTGGCATCGGTCCCATCGGCCCTGCAGGCGGCCGAGGCGGCCTGAGTGGCATGCCGCCGTGCCCTTCTAGGAACGGCATGAAGGCTCTGCCGCCTTCGTAGTTCGGCGGGTCGTCGTGGTAGCGACACTCTTTCTTGTGGTGACATTGGAGAAAGCTTTGTTCGTCGCGATAATAAGCCCCAAAGCACTGAAAACCTATGGGTTAGTATTTATCCTCGGTGTAACGGTTTCCAGAGCGATTCGAGGTTCATGAGTCCCCTGAGCAACAAATGTGCAAGCAGGCCCGAATATACAGCTATTACTCCCCAAAATTACCAGCAAGAGGGAAAGGGGAACCTAGGTAAAATTACGTACCAACCAACACCACTCATGCCCGCAGATACCTGAAAAGTTTGGGTCAGTAAGTTCATAGTAATCAGTGTCGAGAAATACACTCACAAGTGATATGATCACAACCAATATACTTGTTGACCTTCCTGTTGCATCCTGGACACGCTTTGGTGATCTCTCTCACGTGCCTCTCGGAGGCTCTATCGTTCCTCCTTTGATCCCGAGTACGCCGGTCGTATTCTGCACAGGTCTCGCCGCGATGCCAGGGGACGTTGTGATGGACACAGGAGGAGCGTCTGCATGCGTGACACTTCGCTTTTGTACAGCCCTTTGCATGAATCTGGCCAGAATCGCAGCGCGGATTCAAGCACCACTTGAATTCGTCGATCCCTGTAAGCGCGGCCTTCGTCGCCAACATGTCGTATCTGTTTAGGTGTTAGGAAGGTGGTCGGTCACCTTTTTGTAAGAGAACACTGCTGCTTCCATACCTCTCGAATGCCTCCCGGGGAGCGAAGGCTCTGACGTCCTCAAATTTCAGCAGCTGCGGGCACTCGGGACATTTCAGTCGGTCCCAGGTAGTGGTGTCCATGCTCGAGACGATCCACCTGCCGACGCACTCCTTGCAGGTCTGGGAGTTGTGCTCACAAGCTTCCGTGACACGTCGTTTGTTCGGCATCTCAGACACCCTTTTCTCGTCGCCGCATACAGCACACGTCTCCGAAGGCGGGACGAGATCGGACTCGCCCTTAATGAACAAGTCCTCCACGACCCTAAGGACCTCGAAATCTACGACGTTTCCGGGGCGGACATGAGAGTGTTTTCTGACAAGTTTACCCCCGCACTTCAATACTATGTCATCGACACCGATGCGCCGCCGGCGAAGATCGTGATGGCGAATGAGCGAGGTGAGAATCTCATCTTTCAGCCACTGCTTGAGCGAGCGCACGTCCACATAACGACCGCGTTGAAGATACGGCTCGTGCCAGACATATTCCTCGTTGAAACCCCTAAAAACTATGAAATCCGAGGGAGGCCGCGCGCTGATGACCAGATGACGGCAGAGCCACTTCTTCTGCACTTTTCGGACCTCCCAGCTACCACCCTGCAAAGACTCCGGCCTTAATCCGCCAACGGCTTCAACTACAATCTGGTTGGCATGGTGGATGACGTGTCGATGGGAAAGGTCAGAGCTCTGTAAAATGTCCGTGACTATCTGTCGTATAGCATTCACTGTGCTCCCCGATTTGACTGCGCTGGTAACAGCATCCATTTTGGGCATGTCGAGTTTCACCTGGGTGCCCTTCCAAGCCATGTGGGTGCGTTTCCAGGTTATGCATAGGGAGCCATCATCCCCAGGTGGTAGCACCCGGTATTGCAAGTAAGGGCGAACCAGTGTGGGAATTTCATCTTGGTCCAGAAGACGTCCGTCATGGAAGAACTGAATCTGGGCGTCTTCGGGGATCCGTCCTTCATCGTCCCGGTACCGTTTTTTCAGAAAGTCAGCGACACGGGCAAGTCGCGAGGTTCGTGAGGTCTCCTTGATGCCGACCTGGATGCTGTGCCGGTGAGTGACGGGCGAGTCAAGATCGATGAGGTCCACCATTCTCCTCCTTGGCGAGTCGCTGCTTTGCTTTGAACTGTGTCGTCTGCCCATGTCGGATGATTGCTGGGATGAAGTTCCATGGCGGGAAGACGAGCTGAGGGGCCACCGCTTGCGCGAAAACATTGCCAAGATGAAATAAAGTTGGACGAACGCTCAAGCGAGTGAGCACGACGGCTGAGTCATACGCGGCAATGAACCTTGCCGATTCTATTGACAAGGCTGGCATGAAAATGTGACAAAGGGTGTGATTCAATAAGGGGTCATCCATTCTTTGAGCGTCCTCGTCAGTCGAAAGTGAGGCTCGGGCGCCTCCTGAACACCTGTCGCAACATATTTCTTCTTTCTTGGGATTCCTGCGGGGATGGGGGGCAGCAGGTGCTGGGATCCTATCAGATGCAAGAGGCTTTAGCGTACAAACTCTTGCATGACAAAGATCATCCGAAAGCCAATCATCCCCTCGCGTACCTAATCGGGTGGCAAGCTTCGTGCCCGGCGGGTGTGGTGGCACAGAGCAAGCGGTCGAAGCCACGTGAAACGATGTTAGACGACCTCAGACGCAGCCAACGTAGCCAACGCAACGGGAACAGCACCGAATCCATCGGGGCACCCGAGTTCGAGAGGGACTGTATCTGGAGGTACATAGACTCCGCATTGCCTGTTTTCCTGGTCGAAGTCTCATGGCTGATCTGCCCCTGAAACGGCACCCACCCGGCCGCCCGACCGCCCGGTACCGGTTTGATACCTACTTGATAGGCGTGGTGGCTAGCCTTGGGGAGTTTGGTAACAGGTGACTAACGGGTAGGTGCATTGGTGCTTCTCGCATGCTGCACACCATGAATGGGCCGATGAGAGTGGATTCCGATATCTCCGTCCCAGACCTCGATCCAAAACCCCACACCGGTCGCCTGTAGCAGTGTAAGTTATCAATCTCGTTGCACCAACATCCCAACTATGCCTGCGCCCGCATGAAGTGTGAGTGAGAGCCGTATTTCGAAGTCATGTTTGCAGTCTTGCGCTCAAACACTCAGGATTCTTTTCGTAAGGGAACGATACGACGACGAAGGCTACACCGCAAGATCATGGACCTGAAAGTTTTCCATGCACCTAAATATGAGGCGTACGCACAGAGTCTAAGGAGACTGGCGGCGAAGGTCTTTTCGCCATCAACGTGGGGAAAAAGTAAGGTGTGGAGGACGGGGCCTCGGGACTGAACTAGACTGAACTGCGGCAAAGAAGCTGCCGGTCTACCCCAAGGTATGCGGTAGGACTTTGCTAGCGGGCACCTACATTAGTCTCGCTTCTCTATCGCGAATGAACGGGCCCGAGCTTACATGGATATACCGACGACTAGGTAAAGGCAAGACGCCCTGGTGTTGTGGAAAGAGGAATGTAGGCTATAGGTATCATTTGAGCATAGACAAGAGGTAAGTTCTGTGGAAGTACGTTGCCCGCCTGCAGATTGAGCGGGGCGGGTGGTCCGACCCACTGACCGGCCTTTGGCTTAAGGAATCCATATAATCGACTAGCAACGAGACAAAAGTAAGGAGATTTCAATTATATCTATATATACCCGGCTTATTTCCTTGCTGTATTAACTAACGTAATGCCTCTGATCCAAGGATATTCGAGATAACAAAGGATTACATGGCATAGATGATAGGCAAATGCTATTCAAAGGGGTCGAGATGAGCTACTGGAGACAGACCACTAGCGCTGCCAGCCGAAATTGAACCTAGCGACTCCTCTAATCCCTCTGGAGTTGGTAGTATGTAAGACTGAGTGTAGTGGAGAACAGTTGCTAACGGTCCCCTAAACGGCCTGAAAATGAAGAGATGGACGCTTGCTAGAAGGAATTTAGGGCATCCATGAATGTAATTGGGGGTTTTCGAGCCTACCTACCTTCCATCTAAATACTTACACGGTAAACATCGTAATATGTACGAACTATGTAGACTCTTTCTTGCGACATGAGAAACATTGTAACCCCTGACCTACCTAACAAGCGACAGGCTATAATGGCCAGCTGATGCTCGCGTCCACCAACCGATCAACGAGGACCAGCTTCCCGCCGGGCCTCAGCGCAGGCGCGAACACCTTGATCCAGTTAGGCTCGCCGTCGTCGTTGTCGAGCTCCTCGGCAGCGGCCTCGATCTGCGCGGCATCGATGGGCTCGCAGTAGTAGCTCGTCTCGAAGAAGCCGTAGCTCTGCAGGCCGGCGAGCACGAGCAGGTCGAGCCGGAGCCAGCGGGCCATCTCGCGCGCGCGCGCCACCACCTCGCGCCGCCCCACGCACCCCCGCTCCGTGTTGACGTCGTGGCTGTACACCCGCAGGTCCAGCAGCACGCTCCGCAGCAGCGGCATCCGCCCCCACGACAGGTACAGGTGCGCCGCGCGGTCCAGGTCCATGGCCACGTCCAGCACGTCCAGGGCGGGGTCGTCGTCGTCGTCGTCGTCGCGCCCGACCCTGCTGCGCGCGGAGACGGCCAGCAGCTCCAGCGGCGAGTGCACCGCGATGTGCCGGAGCAGCTTGAAGAGAGGGGGCGAACCCAGCGGCGTCCGCGTCTTGTCCGCCACTTCCGGGTTCTCGTCGTCGTAGGGGAGGATGCGCCGCGCCCGTCGGCCGCGGAGGGGGAACGCGTCGCGCCAGTTCGCCAGGAACGACTCGTCGACGAGGTCGTCGAGGTGGTCGTCCACGGCTAGGTCGAAGGACTGCACGCTGTTTAGGAAGTAGGCCCTGACGGCTTCGTTGTAGCACCACTTACTGAGTTTCAGCAATCGCTCGTCGAGGCGTTTCGTAGGGAGGTAGATGTGGTCCTTGTCGCGATGGTCGTTGCTCCGCGAAAGAGTGCCCGCTTCGCCTTCGACGGCGCTGCGAGTGTAAGTCACGATTCTTGTGACCTCCGAGACCTCCTCGGGCTCGGGGTGTTCTTGGCTGCAGATGTGCCAGTCGGGCACTATGAGATCGAGCGCACACCTAGGCTCTTGATCCATGGCGTTTGAAAGAATCATCGACATGATCTCGAGAGGTAAGTGAACACGATCCTCTGTTTCCCGCCTTTTGTTTCCTTTGGGGTTATCCTCTCGTGAGTGGCGTTTGCGCTTCACATTTCTAGAGTTGCTGCCCGCACCTACCTTTCGCTTCCTCGTTATGTTTCTTCCATCGCTATCGCTGTGGTTGGCTTGAGGCTCATCTGAGGCTATACTGTCGCAGACGAACCCGTGACTATTATTGTTAGTACTACCATGTCCATAAAGGTCACCTTCGTCGATGAAATCGGAACCTTGGGATGACTCACAATTTGGCAATGCCTCCGTCGTCTCACCAACAAGTGCGATTGAAACACGACCGTCATTCACTATTTCAAGGAAAAGGCGTGTGAGCCTTAGTCCTTCACGAACGGAGTCGTTAGTGACACCTGAGTTGTTGGTTACCTCATCGCCCCCCACCTGACATCGAGTTGGTCTTTGGTTCTGTTCGAGGTCTGCAGATGAACCCCTGGAATTACGGGCAATCATTGTTCGTCTTGACCATACATGTCGACAAGTAGCACACACATATTGGCTTTCCCTACGCCTTACCTGCCTACCAGCGTGTGGACGCCTTGGATGGTAACGAGACCCGCACACAGCACCCTGTATCATCTGAATAGACCGATTCGACGTCACAGTTGGAGCACCATAAGAAGAAATATGCACTGGCCCCAACCACGTCAGTGTGGGCTCTGCTCACTGATGTTGACCGCGTTTGAAAGAGCAAATCTTGTGGTACAATTCTATACCCGTAGGACCGATGCGCGGCAGGCCCAGGTTCTGAGAGTTAGAGTCCTTGTCATTTTCATTTGCCTGACGAGGATGACAAGGCCTTGTAGATGAGCAAGGACAAGGATATTGTGTAACTCTACGTTATTTACAGACGTTCGAACAACTTGTCATGAACTCTGATTCAGTCTTTGTTGTAGTTAATGCTTTGCTCTATTCATCGAGCCTCAAAGAGATTGTTGGCTTGCCCCGTGTCTCAGTCTCCACCAAATCTACCCGGACCTTTGTTGCTAAACAGTCGTATCCGTATCGGCCTTAATGAGTAAGTCGGACAATCCGCCAGTGAGAATCGAAGACACTTCACTACCTAGTTAGTAAGCTGCATGACCTAGACAATGTCTCTTCTTCCAGTTCACGGTCCGATTTGGCGTATTGCCAATATTTCCCAACGATGAAATACACGCATCTCATTTTAACTATTGAGCATGGCAGACCGCATGCATGCAGAAACACCCAGGCGTTGATTAGTGTATATTACGAAAGCTTCGCTATCAAAAGTACCATGAAAAACTTTTCTCTGAGGCGCTGAATGCCACGCCTAAGGAACTTGCATGGGATTCAGGGTCCTTCAGCTGCCAGTTATTGGTAGTTCCAAACGCCACGCGCCTTATTAAGATCCCTATTGGACGTTGGATCCCGTCTCTTGGCAAGGAATGATAGGATTCACCGGTAGGCCGAGTTCCTAAGCGTAATTGCTTCGATTGCCCTATCTGGCCCTACGCTCTAGATGGTCAGCTCTGTCTACCCCGGACGATGCAGCTGATCACCGCAATACATGCAGTGTACGGCCACGTGCAGGTGTCTCTATGCGGGCCTCATCACAGGCCTTTCAGTTATTTTCATCGAGCCGTGCCGTATTCCAGAGAAATTCCGGGTATGTGGTGGTGAAATGAGCTTGTGAAGATACCCATGGCTTCAGCTGTCGAAACTATCTAATGATCACATCTGCTTCCTCATATTGGGCATGTCGGCTGGAAAGTATTGACATAATACTACCTGTTTCCATGTCGTCGAGTCCTGCGATTGCAAGTCTGTTCCATTAGCATCAATAGTTTTGTGAGGCCTACCTGGTTGATGTGAAAGCCTGGCCTAATTAGACTCGAGGGCTTCTAATTATTGCCTGGGGAATGTGAATTAGCGTAGCGATGTTGTGGACCGAATACAAACGGGTGAAGGCTTCAAACGAAAAGCTATAAATAAGACGGCGTCCTCGTCGGATGTCTTACAAGCCGGAACCTGTGAAGTTCTCAGCAATCTCGTGGAATCCCGGCCAAGTCCCAAATCCCTCAGACGTCAACATGTCGCCCGTTCAAAAGTCCCTCCTTATTATCTCAGCTCTTGTTACAAATGGCCTCTCAAGCCTGACTGCCGCTGTCCACGAGGACGAGCTCGCTACAGTCACGTTGGCTGAAGCGCCCCTGATCACCGAAGTCGTGCCGGTTTTCACCCCGGCCAAGAGCACCATCGGCCAGCCGGGCGCCTACACCCTAGGTCTAGACTGCTTCGAGCTCTTCGGCCACGACTGCATCCCCACGGTCACGGACATCGCCGAGCCCACGGTGGCCACCCTCTCCGGCGTCGGCGTGAAGACGACGACGTACCCGGCCTCGGCACCGACGACCTACACCTCGTCCGCCTACGACCCGGGCTGCGACTGCTTCTCGTCCCAGGTGTACTGCTGGCTCCCGGGCCCGACCTTCTCGGCGACGTGCACGCCGTCGAGCCCCCCATCCACCGTCACCGTCACGGCCACAGCCACGGCTACGACCAAGGCCAACGCAACGGTACCGGCGACGACGACAACAGCGACAGCGTCGTGCGCGCCGACGCTGACCTGCGACAAGTACGGCTACCTGGTGCAGGCGGCGAAGCTGTACCGCGTAGATCTAAAGACGGGGGAGTACGCGCTGGTGACGGCGCGGGTGGGCGACGGCAGCGGGGTCAACGCGATGGCGTACAACACGCGGGACAACTTCCTGTACGCGCGGCAGTCGGGCGCGAACGAGCTGATCCGGATCCGGTCGGACGGGTCGCGGGACGTGGTGCGCACGCTGCCGACCTCGCTGGCGGCCTACGTCGGCGAGATCGACGCCAGCGGCTACTACTGGTACGGCACGGGGGGCGCCGAGTGGCTGCAGATCGACCTGATACCCGGGTCGCCGACGTACGGCGACGTCGTCGCCAACGGCACCGCCGACGTCCTCGGCCTCGCCGTCGCCGACTGGGTCCACATCCCCCTCGCGGGGCCCTACCTGTGGTCCGCGGCGCGCAACCCGGCGGCCGCCGGCGGGGGCACGGCGCTCGCGCGCTTCAGCTTCGAGTCCAAGGCCTGGGAGGTGGTCGCGCGCTACCCCAAGATCGGCGGGCATACGTGGGGCGCCCAGTACGGCATCAACAACGGCACCCTCTACGCGTCCGACAACGCCAACGGCCAGATCTGGGCCTTCCCCGTGCTGGAGGGCGCCGGCGGGCGCCCGTACCTCGCGTCCCGGGGCCCGCCGTCGGACCAGAACGACGGCGCCCGGTGCGTGCTGAACATGCTGCTGGACTAGGGTAAAAATAAAATGAGGCGGCGCCTGGCGGTGTAGGTCTGCGTCCACAATGGAGGCGATGTATCCGCCCCCTTATTAATTAAATTCTTTTCAGTGGAAGAAGAATTGTTCTGGATGACGTGTAGATCATGGCGGTTATTCCTTCGTGCCCCATTAGCGACCGAGTCGGTTAGGTCCATCTTGATGGAGTCGGATTTCCAGCAAGGATTCTCCGGATCATCGTTTGAAGATTTCTGTTTTGGTATCACGTAGCTATGCTCATTGGGTACCGTATATATATTTTTAGCAAGACGCAGAAGTCCGACTTAACGGCTAATTCATCCCGCAGCGTCTATTTTGTATAAAGAACACTAGCATTGAAGTGGTTTAAAGTCGTAAGCAATACTTGTTAGGGTCCATTCATTGCCCATGAGCTGTTATAAATCAACTGGAAAAGTTTTTCAGAACAGGGCGGTGCAAAGTGACATTGAGCCACACTCAAAAGCTATTCGTGGGACATAACAGTGAGGGCCCTTAACGCGCAACTACATAACCTAATAAATTAATGCACAGACTTCCATTGATAATAAGAATTCTATTCTTAGGACTTAGTTGTTATATTTGTGTATATACCAACGTGAAATACAAGATCAATGTGCGTTGTGATACAATTCAATATGAAAATCGGAGTGTAATAGTGGAGTTACAGTGACAGGTATTTACGAGTAGGTGATTCAACGTTACTTTGCACCGCCCTACTAGTCCCTAAATGAATGGACCGGACTGATCCGTCGAAAATGCCATTCTTTGCTGGGACCCGTGATAGTTGCTGAGTTGGTCAGACACCTAGCCTGTATGTGTGGTTTGGTAGCTACCCAACCCGCGGTGAACGTTTAATATCCATGCAAAGTGAGGCCGGGCGAAGATTCGCCCGGACGTCCACCAGGCCCTAGGTAGGGGCCCCGGTTAGACCCGATCTCATCCGATAGAATGGAGACTCGTGTGAAGACTAGGAACTACCTTGAACCAAACGACACATTGAGGACAGTATGCTCTTCGCGCCAACACAAAAGCCCTCAGAATTAGCGAGAAAATACTGAAATGTTACGACCGTCGGGAAAGACGATGGTTGCCTATTTATTAGGGTCATGATAGATCTCGTATACTCTGTAGTAGTAAAATCTTGAGGGCGTAGTATGATCCGGGCCCAGTTAATACCCACCTAGGTGACCATGGCACCACCTGTCGCTATCCGCGCCAAGGGCACTTAGAAACGGGTCGGACTACGGCCTTCCAACCGCAAAATCGGTGAGCCTGGGGCCATAGGGCTGACGGTCTTTTTTTAGTGTTTTGGGCTCGGAAGCGTGTGTCGGCAGTGCTTGGCTTCCGCGAGGTCATGGACGGGTTAATAAGAAGGCCAGGAACCGCCAGCCAGCACTGGTGGTTTCCGGCTTCACTGCCCTCTATCACTCTATCGCTCTCTTTCACACATATCCTGCCCCTCGTTCGAAAACAGCCTTGACTTAGAATACGGTCGAGATGGCGGTACACTCGGAAACAGAGCCTGAATCGCAAATCAGCACCGGCACGTCGACACCAACGGCCCTTAAAGAAACGAGCGCTCTCAGCCCAGACACAGTTATCCCGGCACCTCCCCCCGATGGCGGCCTCTATGCGTGGTGTCAGGTGTTAGGGAGCTGTTGCGTAGTATTCTGCACTTTTGGGCTCGTGAACACCTTTGGCGTTTACCAGACATACTACGAGCATAACCTACCCAACGCCTCGTCGTCGGACATATCCTGGGTCGGGTCGATCCAAGGGTGTCTGCTGCTCTGCGGCGGTCTGATCTCGGGGCCCCTGTTCGACGCCGGCTACTTCCGCTATCTGTTATTTACCGGCCTGTTCTTCATCATCCTCGGCCAGTTCATGACCTCGCTCTGCACGGAGTTCTGGCAGGTCGTGCTCGCGCAGGGGCTGTGCATCGGCGCCGGCTGCGGCGCCGTCTTCCTCCCCTGCACCGCCATCATATCCCAGTACTTCACGCGGCGCCGGGCCCTGGCCACGGGCATCTGCTCGATGGGCTCCCCCGTCGCCGGCATCGTCCTGCCGATCGTGTTCAGCCGGCTGCAGCCCCAGATCGGGACGCCGTGGACCACGCGGGTCATCGCCTTCATCCTCCTCGGGATCGCCGTGTTCCCGCTCGTCTTCCTGCGCACGAGGGTCGCGCCGTCGAAGCAGCACAGGGCCCTCATCGACGCGGCCGCGCTGCGCGACGTGCCGTACATGACCTTCATGGTCAGCTGCATGTTCGCGTTCATGGCCCTCTACATCCCCTTCTTCTACATCGAGCTCTTCACCCTCGACCACGGCCTGGCGCCCCGGGGCTTCCCCTCGTCGTACATGGTGACGCTCATGAACGCCGGGAGCATCTTCGGGCGGGTCGTGCCTCCCTACCTCGCGGACAAGACCCGCATGCCGGCCCTGGTCATGGGCTTGAGCGCCTTCATGTCCTGCGTTCTGGCGTTCGGGTGGCTGGGAATAAACAATTTCTCCGGTATCCTCGTCTTCACGATCCTCTACGGCTTCATTTCCGGTGGCGTGGTTAGCATGCAGCCCGCCGGGACCTTCAGCCTGACCCACGACATGAGCAAGATCGGCACCCGGCTGGGCATGAACTGCTTTGTGTGCGGCATTGCGCTGCTGATCGGAAACCCGATCGCGGGTATCATCCTCGGAGACGCAAGCGAGCCGAGGTGGCATGGAGTGATCGGATTCACTGGCCTCCTGCTGCTGATTGGCTCCGGCCTTCTAGCGGTGACCGTATGGCTTGTGATGAGAGAGAAGAGGGTTGAGAAATGATTGATATGATAGACTTGATAATAATCTAATGGCGAATGATGGAAAGGGGGTGAAACTAGGACAGCATAGCGTCGGCGTTATAAGCATATAGATAGATACCTTTTAATACGGTTTGACAGTACATTGGATATCTAGACGAATATATAAACAGAATATCTTCCTCCCTGTTCAATATTATGTGAATATGGACAGGTTAAAAGCGTGGTTCGAGTCCAGCTTGAGGTCATAGGAGGTCAAGTGTGAAAACAAGACAGTACGCTTACTCCATGATTAGGTCATTGATCATACATTCTATCACAAGTATAAAGTTACCTCTGATCATATGATTAAGCCGCATGTCCATGTCGGACAGTGTGCGCCAACTTGTGGCTTGGTTCGATCGTTCACTAGACGTGTCCGATCTGTCCCTGAATCAAGGTTGGAAGGGAATCTGATGACCCAGAGCTTTTGGTTTTATGCTTGGTGATATAAATAAACTGTAAGATAATTCTAATTATTTCCCTCAGGTTGCGTCCGGCTGAGTGATGGTCCTCAACATCTGTGAGCGGTTCACCTCGGGCTTTATTTCTTAGTAATGCGGCTCGGTGCTTGACCTGCGGCTCAGTAACAGATTTTTTTTTTTTTCGAAATATTAGTAGATAATGGAAAATAGACTGTTAATCAATGGTGAGAAGCCTGGGAGTTTGACACCAGAACAATTCTTACTTTGGACACAGCCGTCCCGTTTGCTTCGTCAGCCAATCCGCTTGATCCGCAATGTACCATTTCTCACTCCCGACGCCAGTGTGGGCGTAGAAAAGGCCCCAGGGGTCGACCTGTTCCTTGATGGAGGATAACCGGAGATAGTTATCGTACCCAAAGAACGATTCCTCGAAGTCGGGTTCCATGATGTCGGCTTCGTTGAGGTAGGTACCGCCGCCAGGGGTCAGACCGCGAAGTTGCTCCACCCAGCCGTCGATCTTGGCATTGATGTCCCGGACCTCTTCCTCCGGAGTGTCCGCGGACCACACCGTACCGACGATAGCAAACATGTAAGCATCACGCCACGCCGGAATAACGGCACTTGCGGGTGCGTCATCCGGTGCTGCGCCGTTGGTGTTGTATGAGATAAGCGACGACCCGTTCATGATAATGTTCCGCAGAGCATCGACGGTATCGTTTAAGAGACTTGGGTTCACCCAGTTTTCTTTGGGGAAGAGGCGGGATACTGTACGGACATACGGATTTCCCACCTTGTCGTCGGGAAAGTGGTTGTTGTAGGTCTCTAAGAAGTTGTCGTGTTCGAAATAAGTGGGCTCGACTGCGAAGCCGAGAGACTCCCACTCGGACAGTAAGGGGGCAGTCAACTCCTTGAAATCGGCCAAGCTCATCCCAGGTATCATCCATGGCCGCATATCCCCTGCAGCGTCAGGAATCAGTATCTCTTCTTACGGACTATTCCACGAATCGCGACTCGTCAAGAGTTCTGAGACAAAATCATATGGATGTTTATTGTCGAACAACCCCCCAACCAACCAACCAACCAACCAAAAAAAAAAGGGACAAGATTCTACTCGCACTGTATACCAGAAGGACAAAGGATGACTCAGGGTATCACTCACAAATAAATCCAGATGGTTTGTTTGGAAATAAGGTAGAGTAGGCGTAGCTTCCAGCATCCGCGAAGCCCGGGAATAGACGCCAATATGCCGAGAGACCATCCCAGAACAAGTCATGAGTAATGGTTCCGTTATCACTAGATGTGACAGTCAAGGCCATCCCTAGACATAGCAGTATAAGCGACGTCCTAGTAATGAAACGATGAGGAAATGACATACCTGAGACAGTCACCTTCGGATGTACTTTGACCGTCATCGATGTCACGACTCCGAAAGTTCCACCCCCGCCTCCTCGTATAGCCCAGAAAAGGTCTTGATTATTCTTCTCGTCGGCGGTGAGGAACCGGCCATCCGCAGTCACCACATCAATACTCAGAACTTGGTCAGCGCCCATGCCATACCTCGACGTTAGCGGCGAATGACCGCCGCCCTGCGTAAAACCTCCAACGACTCCTACGGTCTGTTATATGCGTCAGTGATGGTATGCGATCAGCTGTTCAACAGCACAGCTTACATGTCCCTCTCCACCAAGGGCGGAGACACCAGCTTTGTCTGCTGCATCATACAACTCGAAGACCTGCACGCCCGCCCCGAGCTTGAAGGCTGGGCCCTCGTAAGAAGACGACTGAGAACTGTAGTTCTGGATAAATGTGATTTCCTTGAAGTTGCGCGTCCATATTGACAAGGCACCGGCACCCGTGGACTTGCCCGAGTAGTCGTGGCCAGTGTTGTGTATCACTAGACGGATGCCCGTGTTGCGCGCAAAGTTGATTGCGAGCTGAATATGGGCCGCTGTTGTTGCCTTCACGGAGTAAGGGGGGTAGCTCCCCAGTTCGCAGCTAGACGAATTTCCGTTCTCGGGTAGACATGTGGCGCCTTGGGGGAGTAGCCACATAACAGAAGTAGGGTCGTCATCGCTAATTGAGTCAGCATAACCTTTACGAGACGCTGGCTCTCTTACTGAATATCAGAATCGGTCCAATTGGCTAGCACTATTTGGCAGGCTGCCGCGTCGTAGTGTTCCCCTGGGTAGCAGGGAGCCCCGATCGGCACAGTCTTGATCAGCGCACCACCAGTGAGGACATTCAAGGTGTTCCAGGCTTCCTCTTGTGGCCACGATTCTTCACCAGGAAACACCTTGCAAGAGAAGTTCTTCGTAGCCGTCGATGCATCCCCGAACTTAAACAAGGAGATGTCGCTCAGCCCGAGGCTGGTCAGGTTGGCAAGAACAGCATCGGTCAGCTGGTAGGCTTCAGGTCCATTCAAGCCTAATACCTGCTCCTGAGCTGAGGCGATATTCGCCTCATCGACAGCTGTTAAACGTCAGTCTTCTGGATGTCTATTCATATCCTTAGGTCATGATATTGACCCATGGTGACGTGACGTACATAGCACCTGTCCACCAACTTGAAGTGTTTGCGCAGCAACCAAACAAACGAACGATGAGGCGATTACCGGCAGAAAGAGAGACGGGAACATCATGGCCCCGGTAAAGCGGACCCTCGAATACTAGAAAGAGCGACAGAGGGCTTTGCCCATAACGAATAAGGGAAAATGACAGTTCCGATCAGAAAGACTGAAGGTGAGGGCTCGACGAAATCGAGGAACACGCCTGCACGCAACAACGATAAGCTACAAAGCAGATCATAAGAAGTGGGTTCGCGATCGCCCTGGATGCAACCCGTAGATTAAATGCAGTTTCCTACTCCACACAACGAGGTCCGGCTCCAGCACCCATGTTGACGTTCGCTTGCCTGGGATACGACAGTTGACGGTGGATTAGCAGCCTGGGGACTACTATAGTACATAATACCCAAACATTAGTTCGTTCAGGCCAATTCAGAATTTACTTAGGAGACGGAAGAAATCTCCTATCCTAGTAACCCCGGAGGGCATCCTTGCAACGGACCCCGTCCAATTTCAAGGCAGATTCTTGGGATTCCGAAGATGCGGCCAGAGCGCAATATCGCGCGACGAGGAAGTTGACTATTGGCGGGGGATCTGACCGTACGGTCCCCATTATTAGCATCGCATTCTCACTAAACCCCGACTGCCCACCTGCCCGCCTACTTCCACTAAACCGGCTGGGCTGAACGAGGTGTAATACCCGACGTACAGAGCACTGTAGGAAGGATCAGCCAAAGTAGTCCCCGCGATATCGTGTAGAGGGATTTTAAGTGCGTTGTAGGTACTTGAGTAGGTAAGGATATGACGTATCTAGGTCTCATATCCGTGTCTCTCGAACATCAAAGACACCGGCAGACTTTCAACAAGCTGCGAGGTAGATTAGCCAAGTACGTAGTACATAGCATTGTACGGTTCGCTTAGCAATGATCCGACAAGATCTCGCGTGGTTGGCAGGGTCCATCTGCAGGGGCTGCTGTGATCCATCAAGGATCGGGATATCTTGCAACTCCAGCAAGCCTGGTGATTGGTGGCGGGCGAGCTCCCACAGCTGTTAGTGTGTTTGTAAAACAAACCAACTGCAAGGATGAAAAAAGTGACTGCAACCGAGGCTAATGCAACCAAGAGCGCTACGTGATGGATGGCACGGTCTTGAGGCAGGGCCATCTGCTCCGATCCAGGGTTCCGATAGGAGTGCATCCGCCTCCGGCCCACCGGATCCCCGGTACTCGTCCCTGGACTCTTCCGCAATTTGACAGGATTCAATGGCTCGCGGTGGCTCCCTCTCGCGTCATGCTCGAGCACGAGGAGAGGGGACGATGCGGGCAATACGACATTGTCGTCCCACCAGGTGATGGTCTGTAACATCAGGCCTGTCTAGCCGGAGCTGACTTTAATTACTTGATTAACTACCTACCTTTATGTATGTAAAGTACTCGAGCCCTACGCTCCGTACAGCTCAACAAGTTCACCCACATCAGGGTATTTGCGGTTCGCAATGAAGACATGGCCATGAATGCGACGGCGGCGACGACGAAGACGACGACGACGACGACGAATCGCGACATCGACTAAGGCAATCCCCTCGCGGCCGCCGTTGAACGACGCGAATCGGGTCTAGCACACCCCACTTGGAATACGGCCACGCCCTGCTAGTTTCCGGTCACCGTTCTCCTACTCCGTCGAGGTCCCCCGGATCGGAAACGACGGTCTGTAAAGAGGCGGCAAGGCCACAAGATACCACCTCGTCGTCGAAATGGCAATCATCAGTATCCGACGGCCTGAAGACCCGGACGTCTCACAAATCCCGACCCCGCCTCAACAAGCCGCGGCCATCTTCATTATCTTCTTCTTCACCTTCTTAGCCCTGGTGGCCTTTTCTTTGAGGGCATGGACGAGGCTTAAGATCACCCGCCAATGGGGCCTTGGTAAGTCCCCAGCAGCAGCGTAGATGTGTGTGCTCGCTATCAGGGGCACGCGCATTCGAGGTGTTCCAACTTTCCATACTGATATAGACTCGCCCAGACGACACCCTGTTGGCCCTCGCGGAGCTCTGTGCCTTATTGATGTGCGGGCCGTTTTATATGTGTAGGTTGAGTACCTATCTAGGTAGCCTGAAGAGAGTTCGCATCTGACTTTTGTTGTCTACCTAGATTGTAAACTGGGGTACTTTGGTTGGAGACAAGTGGATGTGCCCGATCATGACCCAGCACCATCTTCATGGTGGTATTACCTGGCCCAGATCTTCTACAACCCTATTCTCGCCTTCGTCAAGTGCTCCGTGCTCGTCTTCATCTTGCGCGTGGGTGGGCACAAGGACGGTGTCCGTTGGACTATCTACGGACTGCTCTTAATCACCATCGGCCATGCGATAGGCGTATTCTTTGGGGTTTTACTTCAGTGCCTGCCTATCGACGCCAACTGGGACGTGCAGGCAAAGGCCCATGCGACTTGTATCGATAATTCCTTTCACGTTACGATTTCGAGTTTGACGATTTTGACCGACATCCTGGTGCTGGCGCTGCCATTCTACGTGTTTCTGGGGCTCAACATGCCCAGGGCAACGAAGGCCGCGGTAATATGCTTATTTCTCTCCGGCGGAATGTTAGTCAAGACTCAAAAATCCGTCTTTGATCCTTCCCAGCTAATATACGAATCAGTGTAACTGCGATTAGCATCGTTCGTGTCGTCACGCTGGTTCGACTGTTCTACTTCCCCTCCACAGAGGGAGACCGTTACTATGATATTAAAATGACACTCTCGGTGGTGGAAGTCAACCTCGCTGTCACGACAGCGTGCGCTCCTGCATTACGTCCGCTTCTGAGGAGTTGGTTCCCGGCGATGTTCGGCGGCTCCGACAATGAAAATTTAACTAGCGGGTACGGGAACAGCCATTTGAGCAGTAAGAAGAAGAAAGTCTATCCTTTGGAGGATGCGACCGATATTGCTCTCAAGAACCTCCATTTTAAACACGGTCCGCCAGGCCGCACCGAAATCCGAAGCAGCTCGCCAACCAGTTCAGAGGAGGCTATTAGTATGTATCCTTCGGGCTCTTCTCTTCCCTACTGTCCACTTCCCAAACCGATGACTTCTCTTGGGCTATCCCCGGATTGCCAACATCAGCTTTCCTCCAAGATTCCCCGAAATACCACTGGACACAACGTAATTGCTGACTCAAAATTTAGTGACATACGACGGCATTATGCGGACAATGGATTTTCGTGTAAAGTATGACGAAGAAAAGACGCCATCGAGGCCAAAGAGTCAAACGAGCGTCTTCGGAAAATTCATCAGCGGGGAAAGAGGAAGTGGAAAACCAAGGAGCGATAGCAAGACTCCTCAAGAGTCAGCAAATGCGGATGTTGGAAGGCCTGCGAGGGTTAAAAGGCTTGAACCACCGAGGTCCAAGTTTAATACATCATCATAGTCAAATCTTCAATAGTCAAACTTGCAATGATAAGAAGAACAAAGTACTTATGCGACCTGCCGAGCGCCTGGTTTAAGGGGTTCAGCGAATTGATCTGGCGAAGGGATACCCACTTACCCCTTATGTTTTCATTTTCCACCCTGTTCACATTTGATACAACTTGCTACCTACACGACTTTTGGGGACAAAAGAGAAGCTCAAAGTAAGTACCAAATTGATTGTTCTATTGGTTAATAGATCACGGGCTAGCAACAAAAGCCTACCTGCTCGTTCAGCCCTTGTCACCAGCAACCCATCCCAGTACCATCGCAAGATGGCCAACAGCGGGGCGGGTATCGCTCCTGACTAAAGCCCCGGTCCCGAGGCGCCACACCGGCCGGCCAGACGGCCTTAGAAGTTAGCCGCCCGTTGCTCCGTTTTGGCTTCGGCGCTCCTGCCCCCACCCAAGGAACCGTGTTGAAAGAACACGGAGCGATCGGCCGAACCCATCCGCGCCGAGTGATGCTGCCTTCTGCTTGATGTACACCTCATCAGCTATCCTTTACGCCCCTCATCCCCCTGGCTCTCTTATATTCGCCCCGCCGTGGCTCGAGGTGCCCGGATCATAGACCCATCTAGACAGATAAGGAGATAGCTACTGGGGGCGTTCCTTCAAAAAGAGTATCAATAACTTGTAATCAGAGTGATATGATTGGTACTAAGTAATAGCAATTATAGTAATTGGTATACAGCCTGCGGCTAAGTAAGATATGTGGGACTGGAAGATGATAAAGGCTAAATGCAGAGACCTATCCCAAGTTGGATTGATATCTTTGAGAAGAAAGCCAGGCTGTCGGCACCCCAACGATTTATTTCAAATGTCCATCTCTCCGCTGTTCTCAAGAAGAACGCTTGCATATCACCGATTCGACCTGAGAAGAACCGAACCGAAAAAAAAAATAGAATCAGCATGCAGCTGGGAAAGGCTACGCTTTGCCTATCCCTCGCGGCACAAGCTGCAGTGGCAGCCCCTGGCCACCTCCGGCGATCTACCTGTGTGGACCCAGAAACGAGTACGCCCAATTGGAAGCTATCAAATGCGATATCCTCAGACTGGCCCGGCGGCGGCGGCGGTCGAGTCCAGATGTTTGCACGCCACCTGCCCACGGGCGAGTTGCAGTCTTGCGTCGTGCCGTACAACATGAACGCGACAGACGGGGCAATCATCGACTACGATCCAAGTATCCCCAACCAATGTACCAACTTCGTCGAGAGCACGCTGAACACCACCGTCACGCTCAACATGGAGACGCTGCTGCTGAACCTGCGAAGCACCTGGCAGTGTGACGGGGAAGAGACGTCTTATACAGCGACGGGGTCGACGATCCTGAACAGGGATACCTCACCGGGAGCATGCCTTGTGGAGCCGTCGCAGGTGGGCGTCTCTACGACCTGTCCCATATCGAACGTGGAGGTTGAGGGAAAACTGGCAGAGTAATCTTGGAGGACTTCAGCGATCTGGTGGGAATATTGGAATCTTCATGCGGCGTCTAAGATTGTCATGTTATTATACTGGACATACATAGAAGGCAATGGAAAATCATGCGCGCACTTGTGCCAAGTCCACGCTATCCTTAAATTACACATCGGGGAGTATTGAGAGGCCTAAGACCTCACCTTCGGGAAAGTGTCGTAGATCTATCCGTCTTCTCGGGGCAGGGGAGATATGACACGAAAACACGCAGAGTATACTTCTAGGTTTGCCTCGTGTCATACCTAGCTATTTTTCTAGAGAATACGTTGATAGATTCACAGAAAGCAATATACATATTTTATTAGCAAGATTGTTTGAGATGATCTTTACCCGTTGCAAGAAACCATGGAAAGACTGTTCCTTCAGTAATGTTCGCGCCCGCCGGGCTCTGCTGGCAATCCCCTTCCAAAGTGTCGATTCATGTAAAGACTGCGAGTCTGTTGCACCGACTCACATTCATTCTGCATAGTTTGAATCAAGGGCGCTCCGCGGATTTTCATTGGCAATACCAACGTAAACTTAACAAAATGCCAACGTGATTGTGTAGACATTAAGGAAGGGGGAGGGGGAAGAGGTGGTTGGTGGGGGATAGAGGAGAGAAAAGAAGCAAAGGGAATAGAATGCGATTTGAATGATATAGATATGAAAGAAGAAAAAAATTTAGTGTAGAGGCCCGCCTCTGACCCAGAAATTATTCCCCTCCAACAATCCTAGAGTATGTGACATTGTATATGTTGAGTAATGTGTTGTGTAGTGTGTTGCGTAGATAACGTGCTTGTAGATGGATCCGCACATGGCACCTTTGGAAACTGGATGGCGCGTAGAGGTATCTGCACTAGAGGCCCTGCTTATTTGAGCACTAGCATTACATATTTTTATGATATATAACCCTTTCAATAGTCTATAGGTGATTATGATCCGGCCCATTTGCTGTGAGACCCGAACATGCTGACTCACAGTACAATGCGTAACGACCTTCTGAACCCACCCCAGTCTTCCGACAATAAGGAGATATGCCGCACAATTGGATGTTCATCTTCACTCTAGTTCCAAAGCATGGAGAAAGTATTTGCTTCAGCAACTACAAAGGTAACCTTTCATTCCGTCCGCATCCTCTGGGTTCTCCCTGCTCATTCGCGTCCTCTGATTTACCGTACCTATCGAGGAGGATTCACTGGTATTCTCTACGCAGTAGAATGACCTGTTATAGGGACAAGAGTATTGAACATTGCCACGAAAAAAAAAAAAAAAAACAGTATATCTACAAAAACTTCAAAAATTAACGAAAATGCTCCTTTTGCCAGCCCACTGAGGTCTACCTCGCTGCCATAATAGCCACATACCCAATGGCGCGCCACAATTACGCCACACACATTCCATTTCCCAATTTGGAAATTGGAGCCTCACCGCGCTAAGCCTACCTAATCTTAATGCAATTATTCTACCCGTGCAGGGGCTGTGTTCCCCCTTGGACCCTTGCAATGAAGCTGTTTAAAACCAAAACAAATCGGGCGGTTGTCTAGCGAACTTTATCATCTCATCCATCAACCACCGTCCCATCCTACCGTCCAAGTCATACCATACTACGTAAGGCGTGGACGCCGGTACTTACATAGCCATCATGACGGCGCGAAACTGGCTGTCTTCTAGTCTCATGCTCGCTGCATGCGGTGCTGCATCTGCTTCTTTGCTTCAGAAGCCCCTGTTGTCACAGCAAGAACCGCTGGGGGTTGGTACAGAACATGGGAAGCCGTTAGTCGACACCGACGTCCTACAGGACAGCATCTCTATCGAGAACCTGGTTTCTCGTGCCAAAGATCTCTACAGCATGTCGGAGTCCTCAGAGACCGAGTACGGGCACCCGACCCGCGTCATCGGAAGTGATGGTATGCACTGGCGGAACCAATACGAGAGGTCCATGTGGTAGCCCATGCTTATCATCTTCATCGCTCTAGGCCACCGGGGAACCTTGAAATACATTGAACGTGCTATAGCGGATCGGCTCAGTGATTGCTACACTATTTCCAAGCAGCCATTTCCGGCTGTCGTCGGCAAAGTCTATGAGTCTCGTTTGGTCATCGGCCATGACGTACCCAAGTCCGCCTCACCGATGTCACTGACGCCCCCCACGGCCAACAAGCAGCCCGTGCACGGTGACCTTGTGCTCGTTGCTAACGAAGGCTGTGACTCATCCGATTACCCTGCCAGTGTCGAGGGCAACATCGCCTTCGTCTTGCGCGGTAAATGCTCATTTGGCTCCAAGTCGGCGCTTGCCGGATTGGCCGGCGCCGTTGCTGCTGTGGTCTACAATTACGACTCTGGTGAGCTCTCGGGCACTCTGGAGAATCCCACCCCGGACCACGTCGCGACCTTTGGCCTCTCGGGCAAGGAAGCCAAACCTATTGCTGAGAAGCTCAAGGGTGGCGAGGCCATTGATGCAATTGCCTACATAGATGCCGACGTCAATACGATCCGGACGACTAACATCGTAGCACAAACCATCGGTGGAGACCCCAATAACTGTGTTATGCTCGGTGCTCATAGCGACAGCGTCGCCGAGGGTCCCGGAATCAATGGTATGTATCCGAACATCACATGCTCTTTGCCTTCAAAGCTAGATGCTCTGGGAAACGCCGGCTTCAAATTCTTACACGATGTTAACGTAAATGTAGATGATGGCTCTGGCAGCCTGACGCTAATCGAAGTCGCCACTCAGCTGAGCAAATTCAGCGTCAACAACTGCGTGCGCTTTGCTTGGTGGGCTGGCGAAGAAGAGGGCCTCCTGGGGTCGGATTGGTACGTCGAAAACTTGCCGCGGGAGGAAAACATGAAGATCCGGCTCTTCATGGACTACGACATGATGGGCAGCCCCAACTTCGCCTACCAGGTGTACAACGCCACGAACGCCGCCAACCCCAAAGGGTCTGAGCAGCTGCGAGACCTGTACGTGGACTGGTACACCGCCCACGGCCTGAACTACACCTTCATCCCCTTCGACGGGCGCAGCGACTACGATGCGTTCATCAGGAACGGGATCCCCGGCGGCGGCGTGGCGACGGGCGCCGAGGGCGTGAAAACCAAGGAAGAGGAGGCCATGTTTGGCGGCCGAGCCGGCGAATGGTACGATCCCTGCTACCACCAATTGTGCGACGGCGTCGACAATGTCAACTCAACCGCGTGGCTTGTGAATACGAAGGTTAGTAGTATAAGCAACTCCTTTTTCAACCCTTATCGATACGAAGCTAACTCCCGCCGCAGCTTGTTGCGCACACCGTTGCCACCTTTGCTGCCTCGTTCGAGGGCTTCCCTGAGCGAACGGAAACGAAGATCAGGAGCGAGAGCGGGTCGCCGTTCAAGTATCATGGTCGCTATCTCGTTGTGTAGTCTTTGCCTAGTTGTACTATGATGAGAGTCTTAAACTACGTCCCCGCCAATCAATTCACATAATTTTGACCTCGTTGTTTCCTTACAACGATTCTCGTGATGACTCATGATGACAACTTTGTCTATTATGGGGAGACTGCCAATACCACTCATCCCGTTCGTATCCATGTACTTAGCTTGTATTCATCTTGTTAGACCATGCCCTTGACCTTCGTAGTAGGACAGTAGGCTGGCGCTATGATGGGCCGACGGCCTAAAACGAGAGCATGGAAATCAGCTGAGAGTTGATGGATTACTGGACAAAGTTCTAAGAAAAGTCCCACGTAAGCATAGTGTAAGATGATTGGGTGATTGTTGTCTGCACAGAGAGCGCCATAACTCTATGTATGAGAACATCTCACAGCTGGATTTATATATCCATAAGTCATTCGCCTACTTCATGCCGCTGTGTCCCGGGTCAGTCGAGTCTCATTATCCCTATAACTCGCTGCAATTAGGGGATGCTTTCTTTGTCACCTTGGATGATAGATAGGAAAAGATGAGTATCTGAGCTAGAGAAATGACCCGAGATCTTCTAGGGGGTTCTCAACGAAACGCAGACCATGGATACTCCCCAGACTTCAATCTTTAACGCAGGCATGGAAACCCTCGGAAGTTTCTCTTCACTTTACTCAGTCGGTCATGGTCGCTACGTTCTTAGTTCCATACATGTACATTTAATGCTTATCTGAGCTAGGCTCACCAAAGCTCTAGACCATATTCTGAGTTCCAGGACTTGATAAACTTCTCGCTATGGAAGGCTTCAAAGCCTCTAGCCTGGATGGCTCACTCGACCCGTGGCGAGGCTGGTCCTATATAAGTTCCTAAAGCTATCTCTTGATTTGGACCTGCATTTTCTTTTTCTGGCCTTTTTACCATTTACTCCATACGACTCTTACTCCTCGCACTTTGTAGACTCCTACGAACATCCGCATCTAGCAATCAAAATGGTGTACTTTCCCCGATCATTGTCCCTGGCCTTAAAAGGCCTCCTTTTTGTTGGCCCATTGACTCAATGGGTTATGCCGGCCTCGGCAGCCGTCATCTCAACTACGACTTCAATCCTTACGGACCCTACGGATACTGGGGAACCCATAGCGTCGCATCAAGCCCGCAACGTCGCCAAACATTCGCTGGAGTCACTGAACAAGAATGCCATAATCACAACTGGCACTCCAACCTCTACGGACCCTGCGGACCCTACGGCTATTGAGGAACCCATATTCTCACATCAAGCCGGCAACGCCACCGTGCAGGAGCTGGAGTGGCCGGACGAGTACACGGTCACGTTGGTCAACCTGCACACGGCCGCTATCTCGACGGTACATGGCCAGAACGCGTACGCGCCAACTGCGATCGTAGAGAGGGGCGCGGCCCCCACGATCGAGCCGTATGGCAAGGCAACCTTCCGTTCGCCCAATGGTGTAAGTCCACATTCCTCGTCGCGACGTATGGTACCCCCGGGGGTCAAAGATCCTACGCACTCGGTTGTTTCCCTTCTTGATGGCTTTTGAAGAAAGATACAACAGGTTGATCATGACTGCTAGTTCGTTGCCGACCGCTGACTTTGAATCGTATGACCTAGTGGGCCGGCCGACTTGCCATCCAGGAAGCCGGCTACCCAATATATGACCGAGTTTCTTTGCTTGAAGGATCCTTCGTCGAGCAGGAGTCGGACGAGCCTATCATTTCACTGGACGTCAGCTACGTGTAAGTGAACCACCCAAACAGGCCATCGTCATTTTCTAGTTTTCAATTTGGCGAATACCGTTGATTTTTCTCTAACAGCTCAATACAGAGACGGATTCTCGGTCCCGATCGTCTGCGAATGTAACAACCGCGTCGTGGTGGGGTGCAACCTGAACCTGCACGAGATGTGCCCGGTACGTCGTCTCTTCCCCGGGCGCGCATACATAAATAGATAGCCATTGTTTCATCATTAGCTGACGTGTTACGCGACAGTCCGAGTACCAGATCAACGACATGACGTGCATGAACCCGCTCCGGGACGGCCCCTGGGAAACGAACATCTTCGAGGCCTGCGCCGCCATGGCCTACACGTTCCCCGAGGACGACGGCACCGTCAACGGGATCCCCGGCTGCGAGAGGCGCATCACCTGCTGCGTCGGCACCAAGTGCCAGCCCCACCCCAACCAGAAGCTGTGCCCCTCGAAGGAAGACGGCACCGCGATACCCTGCCCGGAAGAAGAAGAAAGCCTGCCAGCGACGTGATGTGTCGTAGGACCCCATGCCCACTTCTGTGGGTGGTGGTACTTTTATATCTCGGTCTTTTGGTCCTGCTGATTTAGGCGCGTGATGCGCATGTGACTTCAACCTCTCCTCCATTATAACTAATTGTCTATTTCCTATATGATTTACCAAAGGTTATAATATATTCATCATCAGAGAAAGTCGGAACGAGCGGAGATCGGTATTATCAGCGATTTGTCTGTAGGAGTTTGGGGACCACAAGACCTGTCAGTTCACTATGTCTGATTGACCTTGGATACGCACCTGACGGCTACAGTGCTACCTTGTCCTAGGAGTCATTGAATTTTGTTACTTCATAGCGCTCGTTTAAGGGTAAATATATTTATTTACTCCCTTCAGCGCCATCCCATACCCTTGTCTCTAGCCCTGAGGTAAGGGCCGCGACTTGCCCCTATTCTGATCCACCAAGCCGAGTACAGGATCGATTGATTTTAGAGCGTCAGTAAAATACATGTCGACTTTTAAGCTTAGCAACAAGTTTAATGAGCACACAGAGATCTTTAGCTGGTCACATAACAGCCTGCTTGCCCATAATAACCAAAGCACTGAACCCCGAGCTTTTGGGTAGGTACGACAATAGTCAAGAATGAGCCTTTAATCATATAATATAATATCCCATTATAAATCAACTGGCACCGCAATAAGCCTGAGATGACTGCTAGTGGACTTTGGCCTTACGACATACAAGAGTTCCACTCCATACCCTGTGACGAGTAGGTGTTATGAAATATTACTGAACAAGTATGTAGGCGTTGAGACATCTCGCATCTGACTTGCAATGGTGGTTAAAGCCTTCGACGAAAGACCATCTCAGATGGGCAACGAGGCGTTCACAAGCTGCTTCGTAAATAGGCGCCAATGCCGTCCTTCCCGAGTCTCAAGCCTCCACATGATTGTCTGAATTTTGAGGGGAACGTCAACTAACAAATGCGATTCTACATTACTAGGGAAGGAAGGCTGGGGTAGTGGGTGTGACTAGAACTCAAGGACGGGGGGAGTCTCACCTAGTCGCGGTCATTTTGAGTTTTAGGCTACCTGCCATCCTATGAGAGCGGGTTACCTGGAAGAGTTTTGTCGGCGAGCTGATGTTCGGTGAAGCTGTTATAGGTGGTATGTAGTCGGTTTAAAACATAGGACTGTTTAGCTACGTCCTAGAGCGTGGAAAATGAGTCGTCTACCGATAAACCTTTCTAGAGAACGGGCATTGTGAAGGCAAGTGGCCAAGCGGCACTCGTCTGCAAGAGAATCGGAGGCGGTAGTTCTCGGAAACAACGTTACGATTGACACGTCAGCTATTATGGTATGGAAAGTCTCGAAGCTCGTCTCTCGACTCGACAGACGTGCTTTGATCTCCGCGACGTTCAGCACGTCTTGGCCCCTTGATCCAACAGAAACAGACAGCACAACTCCAGAGAAGAAAGAGGAACCTCAGGCCACTGCTCTGCGTCAGGATTCCTTATACATCTTTCATATCGCTGGTATCTCGTAGGTACCTAACTTACCAGGTAATGGCTGTCATTACGAAGGACAAGAAATCCGCGTCAGCCCAGGGAATGCCCTCCTCGAGAGCCTCGCGCTGGTAATCGCTCAATAGGATCAGGAACACGGAAGGTATCGCGAGGCAGAGTACGACAATATCCCCGCTGACCAGGCTCGGAGGGGAAGCGCGAGGTATCGTGTGCGTCGAGTCGAGCAACGCCATGACTTCGCTACCATCGACTATCAAGGCAAATACGGCCTGAGCACACACACGCACATTAGTCAGGCTTACTGCCCGAGTCAAATCGGTTGACGTGAGCCATAGGTAAGTAGGCAGCGCGTATCATACCGTCGCGATGGAGAGGCCGTACGTCTTTCCCCCCGAGCCCCAATTGACGCTCTCATATATCAGGTTGGCGAGCAAAACGACGGAGGCTCCCAGTCCGAGAGCGCGGGCGACGGCGCTCGCGATTGCGCTGGCCCTGGGGGTGCGCGGCCTCGCCATGGCTGCTGAGGGCTGAAGCTGACTGGATCGAGAGAGAGGTCCCCGAGCGCGACCTTACTCCAACATCGTGAGGTCGGTCTTATCTTCAAGCTATGAAAGCGGCTGCGCCGTAAGCTGAGCTGCCCTGGCTACCCGGCTTGGTACCTACTCCCTTGGCTTCACGTTTGGGTGGTGTTCTAGGCGCAGTTGGGGTCAGATATTAACCGCCCAGCCGGACGAAAACGCTTGTTCCGGCCATTACGCAGCAGAGTTCCAGCAACAGATTAAAAATGGTCATTTGATCCGAAACTCTATAGGTTCCCATGCCATCTGCTCATTCTACATGCAGGTCGGAACAGTCAGGGAGAACCGTCTTGCATTGTATCACTGGACGTTAATTGCATGGAAGGGATATTTCAGTTCTTCCGAGGTTCAGTACCCGCAGATCTGTAAATGTAGAAGTTCGGCGCCCAATATTCGTAAGCGAACGTCTGCGAATTCAAGATATAGAGATTACGTACTATGTGTAAAAGAGGAAGTGTGAAATTAGTAGAGCAGTTTCTCGGCAAACCCATGAATACCAATGTTTTCCTCCGTACAGAGATATTTATCAATTGAATACGTCGTCCGACAAATGATCTGGGTAGGGAACTTGAGCTGTGCCAGACAGGGGGCTTCGGGTGCTGCCGCAGCGTAAGGGGAGCTTGTCTCCAGTGGATACCCCCCTGCCATCACCCACTGGCAAGGCTAGGTACAACAACGTCAGAAATTGATCCATGATATCGTTCCATCATCCTACCAAATTTGTGCTCGTCACATAATAAGTATTTACCTAGGTATCCGGCGACTTTGGACTCGAACATTGCGATACGCATCCGTTTTTACTTATTAATGATAAGAGCATGCGATAGCGCTCCTTCATTTAGCGACGATCGTAACGCCTTGTCGTCACGATGTCGTTTCTGCCAGGGCAAAACGCCGACGCGCCCGCGCCCGCGCCCGAGGTGCCGGACAATCGTGATCGCCCCGAGCAGCCTCCGCCGACATCGTCTTCCGACCCGCCCCCAGACAGCCGTCGCTGTTTTGTTTGCCTCGTCGACGAGCCCGAAGAGACCCTGCCGGCCGACTGGTCAACGCCTTGCACCTGCTCATTAGAAGGACATCAGGACTGCCTGCTCGCCTGGGTTACCGACCTCGAGGCGCAGGGGAAGGAGGTCAAGTGCCCCTTGTGCAAGTCCCCGATCATAGTCACCGAACGGTGGGATGTCGCCATCCAGCTCAGCAATTTCCTGCATCACAAGTTCTCGAGGTGGTCTCCGCGGATCCTGCTGAGCTTCGTCGCCTCGGGCGCCATGCTGTGCAGCTCCTTCTACGGCGCCAAGGCCCTCGACTGGTTCGCGGGCCCCGAGTTCACGCCAGACGAGATCGCCATGTTCCGGCTCATTCCCCGACGAGAAGGCGACCAGGGACGGAGAATAAATATCCTCAACGTCGCCATACTGCCGCTCATCGCCCCCACCCTCGTCGTGAGCCGACTGCACCTAGGCGAAGTGGTCCTGATCCCGACCTCGCTGCTGGTAAGCCCATCGCATACGCTCGAATTCTGACCCATAGGCGGGGTGCTCATAGTTCTTCCATAGTACGCGACGCTCTTCAACAGCCCCTCCGAAGTTCTCACGTGGCCGCCGACTCCCGAACGGGCCCTGGCGCTCTTCCCCATACTCAAGGCGACATACTTCCAGATCCACAGCTCGCTCGTCACGAGGCTGGAGAAGAGGTGGGAGGCCGAGGCCGAGGCCTGCCGGATGCGGATATCCCACGGGCTGGCGGATCCGCGGACGGCGGCGCAGGAACATTACGTGGCTCCGCAACCGCCACGACAACAACCACAGATCGAGGCAGGGGGCGGCGGCGGCGGCGGCCTCCTTGACTTCGAGATCGACATTCAGATTGGCGGGGATGAGGAGGACGACGATAACGACGCGGACGTGAACAACCCAGCCCAGGCGCGCCGGAACCGGGCCCTCGACGCCGCAGGGAGGTCACCGATCAACTTCCTGGCCGGGACGCTGCTCCTGCCGGGCGTGTGCTACGGGATGGGCGAGTTGCTACGGCTGGCGCTGCCGTCGCGGTTCGTGTCGCGGCCGGCGGCCGACTCCCCCATGACGGGCCTGCTGCAGGCGCGGTGGGGCCGGAGCCTGGTCGGCGGCTGCCTCTTCGTCGTGCTCAAGGACGCCTTCTTCCTCTACGTCAAGTACCGGAGGACGATGAACCGGCCGTTCAGGAGGATCAAGAACTCGGAGAATCGCCGCATTGGCCGATAAACCTGGGGGTAGGGTGGAGGAGGAAGAGGGGGGGAATCGGGGTGGCCAGTGTGCTGTTTTTTTGGTATGGCGGTATATAACTGCTTGGCTCTTGACGTAATGAGGCGTTTTGGTTGGTGATGGTTAGGCATTGGCGGCGGCGGCGGCGATGGCATAGCGAATCTCCACCCCCGTTTTTCGGGCTTGCGTTGAGAGAAAAAGAAAGAAGGAGACAGAATGTGTACAAGAGCGAGAGAGAGAGAGATGCGCAAGGCAGAGTCATCCGCGTAATGCCAGGATATTGTGCCGCGTGGTAGAGATGCCTGTGACACGAGCTGCCGTCGTTACTTCTGCAAACCTTGGCTGCATCTTTTTCCTTCGCTGCAAGGGACATGGCTTTAATATGCTGACATTGGGACAAGTGTACGAAGTCCCGTGACCGGTGATATTGCATTATACAGCGATCCTTTCGAAATGCATCTTCAGGTGTCACTTGGAGGTTGGGGTGATATCAGCGTCGTCTTTTTGCTATGCACGAAGACGCCGCATAGTCTGTCAAATATTACGTCCAATTGATGTATTCGGGGCCTCATATAATACACTATCGCGAAAGTTGCCAGACAGCTCGAATCACAACGTGTCAGCTAGAAGACCAGGCCTGCATGCCAGCAGAGTGCGGCACAATTCAAACAGGTGTACATATCTACTATGTAACGAAAACACAGACTTAGTAGATGAAGGCGTCAAACAAAGCCATCGTCATCAAATCACATTCCCCATTCGTCCGTCCTCTAAACATCACCACTACTCCCCCTCACTTACCCCCCCTCCTTGCCCAACCCAGCCAGACCGAGCCCACGCACGGTCACCCACTCACTCACTCGTTCTCCCACCAACCTCAGCAATGTCCTCCTCGCCAGCAACAAACGCCCACCGAGACATCTTCACCCGCCCGCCCCCGGCCGCCGTGACATACGACCTCTCGGCGCGCGACGAGGCCACCATCACCGTGCCCGCGGGCTCCGCCTGGACCTCGGGCCCGCACTGGCACGCGACGCACGCCGAGCACCTGCGGGTGGTACGCGGGCGCGCCGAGGTCCGGCTCGGGAACGCCGTGCTCACCAACGTCGGCCCGTGCGACGGCGTCGTGCTGGTCCCCCGCGGCGCCGTGCACGAGTGGCGCCGGAGCCGGGCGGGGGGCGACGAGAGGAGGAAGGGGGTAGATGGGAACGAGGGGGAGGGGGAGGCAGAGGGCGACCTCGTGGTCTGCGAGTGGACCGACCCCCGCGACGGCGCCAAGGAGACCTTCTTCCGCAACCTGAACGGGCTCGTCCTCGATGCGGCGGCGGCGGGACCGCGCGGCTGGGCGGCGCAGACGACGCTGCGGCTGGAGCTCGCGGTGCTGTTCTGGCGCTTGGATAACTGGCCCGTTGTCCTGCGCGGGGACGGGTGGCCGGACTGGGCGCATGGGCTGGCGACGCGCGCGGTGCTCGGCGCGCAGGCTGCGTTGGCGTGGTTGTTGGGGTGTCGGGGGGTCTATGAGAGGTATGAGAGGCGGTAGATTGATTGGAGAGGCATGGAGGCTTGAGGGGAGCGAGTCAGACCCTGCGATGGTAGCAATGGAGGCGTCTGCAAGAACCTTCTGACGCTTTGGCACTGGGGTTTGTTCTCATAGAGTACGTAGCTGCTGTAAAAACGACGTCGCTATTGCTAGTTGAAGTAGTAGCGCCTTATATCGCGATAGTAGCTAAAAGACACGCTATGCCTACATGGTCATTCATCAGGTACCAATGCCACCTAATGTAACATCATGTCAGGGATGACAAAGTATTGGTATGTAAATTATGCTACAATATTCGCGGAAGTATTCGCCGCGGGACTTGACCTCGCATTCGCGGGCAACCACTCGCCCTCTGAGAGGATAAGCAACGATTCTTCGTCCTTCTCCATTCCACTGCTTGCCTCATCGCCAGCACCGACGTCATCCTGCTTAGACACCTTCCACTCCCCCGTGACGGGATTATACTCGAGGAGATACAGCGTTGGTGCGTCGCTCTCGCCATGGTATTCGTACACAATATCTAGGTTCGGCTCCCCGTAGTGGCCCATGAACTCAAGTTCGAGCTTCAATTGCGTTCCGGGAGCCAGGCCGCCGCGGAAGTTGATGACGAAGGGCTCCGAACGGGCCACGCGCCGGTTATACTCAAGCTTCACCGAGCGGACGAACGTGACCGGCGTGCCGTCCACGTCTACGCCTCTGACTGTTAGCTGATGCCGGTCATCACCTTCCACGTCCATGGCAACCACCAGTCGGCGACGGAGAACGAACGAGGGGATCGGAAACCCGAGCTTTTCCATCACGCGGATCATCAACTCGTCGGTCTTGGAATGGATGCGTAGGTCTGAGAGCTTGTCCAGCGGCGTACTCTGAAGGTTGCAGATAGCGAGTTTGGCGCCGCGTCTCTTACCAACAATTTCAGGGATCCCGTTCGCTGGTGACACGGTGAGGGAAGAGCCCAGCACAAGACAGAGGTCAGCGTCCTTGGCGTGCTTTTGCGCAAGCTCGAGGAGTTCGGCAGGTAGCGGCTCCCCAAAGTTGATGATGCTGTCAAGCAGAACTCCGCCACAACGGGCACATTTCCTCCCCGTACGATGGTCGTGGACTGTCTTGTCGTAGGAAGCAACGGCTCGAAAGTCTAGGAGGCGTAAGGGAAGTGCTATATGTGCGGCATAGTGCCGGAGTCTGTAGCATAGACGTACCGCGAATGTACTCCTTTCCGCAGTCTTTACAGCACTCGCGATTGCTGTTCCCATGCAGCTCAGATATTCCGTCCTGAAGTAGGCATAACAGTCAATTATCACGATTCGATAGTCAAGCATCTAGTAGTCGCACCGGTAGCATCCCACTCTTCCTGTGCAACCCGTCACAGTTTTGGCTTATCAGATACTTCAGGATCCCGCGGTTTTGCAACTCCACAAGCGCCATGTGCGTGGGCGTCGGGATGGCCTGCAAGGTGTTGACAGCCTTCGTGCGCTGTCTTCCCTGGGCCCTCAGCGTCCAGGCGCCTCCCGGGCCTCGGAAGTCGGGGATGCCTAGGACGATTTAGCCCCGAGCTGAGCTATCGTTCCGGCAGTGATGGGCCTAACCAGCTGAAGTGGATACACCTGCTCCCGTGAAGGCAATGAAGTGCTTGCTTCTCTTGATATGTGCTACAAGAGCCTCGGCCTTTCGTTCGATGGCCTCGGGGGGCTCGTGTCGCTCCTCTTCAGCAACTTTGGGGGCGGTGTTGGCCATGTTGGCAGGTGATACTGAGTGGAAATAGACAGTGTGGCAAAACAGCGTGAGGGCATTTATAGGGAGACACGCTTGACACGACACCACGTGACTTTTCCAAGCTTATACAATAGAGGGTTAGCGAGTCTAACGCGATAACGGTCATTGCCTAGAATTGTAGCGTGTCAGGAGATTGCGGTTTTACGGCCTACATACAATGTTCCCTGGCTCATCCCATTAGATAGAATAGCACGTAGCTAGACAGACGGTGAATCATCATGTCGCTGAATAAGGTCAGTCCATGAATCACATCGAAACTACTTGTCAGCATGAAACTGCTCAGACATAATCAAATTGTTTAGGTCAGGAGGTGCCCATTTATCAGAAGGGAAAAGGAGTTGTCTCCAGATACTGGGTAACCAGCCTATGGACGAAGCATCAAAGTTCGTTAACAAAGCCGTTCAGCCGGAAGCCTCTATTGACAAAGAAGAGAAGAAAATAGCTGTTTCTGAAGAGTTTTGATCAACGTCTCGTGATTTATGAAACAACGGTCTGGATATGAATGTGTAGCTGCAAGTCGACAGGTGCCACACTCGTGCATGATCTTTCCAACCCCCGCATTTCATACCTTATAAGAAGCCACTTATAACTATAGGATCAAGCTCACCTCCACACCATGTATACGACACTGGCTGACAATATGAGTGCATCCCAGAAGGAGTATAGTATATCAGTACTCGGGGATAGCGGTGTAGGAAAGTCCAATCTTATCGCGAGATTGTGTTATAGCTACTTCTCTGAAGAGGTAGGTCTCATGGGCTAAGTACATGCCCGAAGCTATACACGAAGAGGCAGTGGATGACGTTTACATAGTTTGACCCGTTTGAGGGAGAGTCAAATCGAGTGCAAGCTGTTATAGATGGTCAAACATGCATACTGGACATTTTAGAAATGTCGGATCCAGAAGGGCACAAAGAGCTATGCGAAGCGGTGATTCGAGCAAGCGACTGCTCCCTACTGGTGTATGACCTATCGTCTAGACAGACATTCGAGTCTATTGGCAAATATCAACAACAGATACGAGCACACCAGGAATCACCTACACCGTACCTTCTTGTTGGTAATAAAAGCGACCTCGCAGAAGATCGCGCGGTATTCGTTGATCAAGGCACCTCACTAGCTCGCGAACTCGGCTGCGACTTCATCGAAACGTCTGCCAAGAACGACGAAAATGTCACAAAGGCGTTTCATGATGTTGTGAGGGTATCAATAGCCCAACGGCAGAGGATGCGGGAAGCCGAAGAACACGGGGCACAAGATACTCGTCCTAATTATGATCTGGAGAAAGGAAAGGAGACTTGGTTAAGCCGCGTTGGGCATCTGCTGAAGCGATTAGGGTCAAGAACGCATTCTGATAAGGCTAACGACTGAGTTTACGTCGATCGTCATCGGAATACCATTTGGTATACTAGGTAGACTGGAATCGCGATGTAGCGTCTAAACGGTGGTCTTTAAGGATTGGGTAGACGAAACTTTGAAGCATCCTGAAGAATACTAATGTAAACAGCTAGGCGAAAAAATTCCCAATGGGATCATCGGTAGTATCACCATACTGATGTTCATGATAGAAGAAGGTCTCATCCTAAGCGGCAAAGCCAAACATCGTAAAAGAGACAGCAAATTACATGAAGCAACTGAGCCGTCCGCCCTGGGCATTCCAGCGTGGCCCAGTGATTGCACCTATGACACAGTAATGGAGGCAGTTCCCTTACTGCTAACCCCGTTGGCGGTGTATCCCTCGGTAGCGACGATCATGTAGTCGTGGTTGCCCAGCTTCAATCCGGCCTTGGTCCACTCGTCGAAGTGCCGCTGGGTAGTGATGGTTCCATTGATGCGAGTCTCGGAGCGCACGCTCCAGAACTGCATAAACGTTCTCGTGCCCTCGATAGAAGGCTTCTGGACGCGCTGGCTCGTGAAGATCTCGTAGGTACCCTCCTCGAAGGTGAAATTCCCCTTGGAGGTCCACGGCTCGTTGGGCGTCAGGTCGCCGTGCGACTCCACCACGTAGTACTCGATGAGGGGGTTCCTCGTCCACCCGTAGAGGGCAAGGTAGCTGGGGCCCTCGGGCTCGTAGGTCCCGCTGTACTTTACAGACCTAGTATCTTGGAGTTAACTACTGATGAGAAGGTCTTGAACTGCCCTGAGAAGAGTCTCACCTTGAGCCTCCATAGTTCCATCCCTTGCCACACACGAAACCGCCGTTGCCCGACCACGTCACGCTGTACTGGCCGCCGGCTCCGTTCGTGCATCTGAAGTTTCCGCCGCCCTCGGACCAGAAAGAGTAGTAGTATCCTCCTTGGCGGGCTTCGAGGTCTGCAGTAGTGATCATCTCGTCTGAGTGGTCGACCTCCGCGGGGGCCGCGAAGGCCCCCAGGATCAGGAAGGCTGCGAGAAGCGATAGGGCAAGCATGGCGACGGGCGTGGTCAGTGACCGCTGTGCTGAATTCTCGGGATGAGGGAAAACACGAGAGTCACATATATACTCGGCCGTGGATGATGTTTAGCCTGAAGGCCTCGCAGCTTCCAGGCTGGGGTGGTATTCCAGGTCGCCGGCGACACGCGGATAAGATTGGTGAATATATTAAGATGTAACCACTCATTTATTTGGACCTGGGGAAATTCCCGGGGCTCATGATGCTTGAGCTTAATCTGACTATGCGCCAAGATATCCACCACTCTATGCATCACGTACGAGGCCATTCATAGTGGCCAAACCCCGCAAATTTGGCGGCTGGAATATGGACAGAGCCTGGAATGTTGAGTAGCGTGGTGAAGGATTATTCCTACAGGTAGGATGGTCGCTAGATTAATTATATCATGTCTGGTCTAGATGGACCTATACTTGATTACCAAGCACATCCGACCATCCAACAGGCAGGTGAAGCTATTCCCAGTAGTGACAAGCCCTATTGTGGGATGATCCTTTCAACACGCCTCCAAATCATCCTCGAAGAATCCGCTGAATAATCATTTATGGGTGCTAGGTCCCGATGTCCACATATCCGTAGCTACGAAAGATAAGTAGTTATATCTATAACCGGGGAGGGCGTGGATCGGAAGAATAGTATATACCTTTGGTATCTACATAGTGGAACTCGTATAAACTAAATTCCTATATAATGAGTCATTTTACTGGTTGTATACCACTCGTTCTGCTATCATGTTGACTGTGAATGAGTCACCGGTGGTCAAAGGGTTTGAGTAACCCATTGGCCGGTCTCATCGAGGTAGGACTCCTCGTCGCAGCTTTTAATGTCAGTGGGCTTGGCTGCCTAGCTGCCCTTCCAAGTGATTGAGCCACGAGTGCAGTATGTACGGTTGCCTACACCCCCAACATTATGAAGTCTTGGCGCAGCCTTCATGTGCTAATAAGTTTCTGGCTAAGCGATTATATATTCTTCCACGAGAGATTGAGAAGCGTTGCTAACTGATTATTAGAAGTAGCGCATCGTGAGCCTCGTTGTCTTTCATGAGACATAGATATTCGAAAGGAGTATTTCCTTGCCGATCAGCGTGGGCCTTTCCCGGTGCCAGCGCACTGGTGAACGATAGTTGTATGTGATTCGTTGTCGCGTACCAATATCAAGCAGATAGTCGGAGGCATGCCTGCGCAGCGCCTGTCGTTGGTTGCGTGTTTTAGTGGCCAGCAAACGAATTGAACGGCACCGAGTGGGGAAAGCTGACGACGCCAGGCAGGGTCTCGCGACACCATCGTTCGGGTTATCGGCCGATATCGATGGATCGGCGTTGCGACGCTTTCGTTATAAGGCGCGTGTTCCGTGATGCTTTATCACTTGGTCCTTTCAAGTGGTTTCGGGAGCCTGAAGACACTGCGTTTTCATTCGAACTGAAAGTGTCTAGATCTCGGTGAAGAGCTACCCACTTTGTCCTCGGCCGCCTTGTACTAGACCCTGGATCGCGAAAACATACGTTACCCCTAGGATAAGGCTAGGCTTCGAAGGAGCGCGAAGATGTGTTCACGCTTCTGGATAGCCGGCCTTCTCGCCGCAGCGTTTACGCCATGCCCGGTTCAAACCAGCGATAGTATGGTACCGAGCGAAGATATGGCCCGCCGCCGGGGCCCCGAGATATTCAACGCCGTATCAAACGCGATGCGCCAATGGGGATCATCGCTCCACCATAACGGCATGTCACTCTTCCTGGCCACCGTACCCGAGGGCGTGCTTCTGCATCACGGGAATACTAGTCCGGAATCGCCAGCAGGGCCAGACTGGCTGGCCTACGAGATCGAGCATGCTGAGATTTTCGCGCACGGCCGGCAAAGACCCCCGCCGGGTAGGGATAGGCCAGAAGAGGGTCATATGGAATCGCAGTTTGTCTTGGGGGGCGGAGATAGGGAAAACTATGGGGAATACCTGCGAGACGAGGGCGACGACGACAATGTTCATGGGTTCCTGCAGGTGTACCGGGCGACTCGACCATTGCGATTTCTATATATCGATGGGATGGGTGGTGGAAAGACCGCAATGGGAACGCTGGATACACAAGACTACTTGCTAAGAGGAAAGAACTCGTCGCTTGACGAAGAGGGGCCATGGAATAGACCACCGCTGGGAAACACGCCGCCTCCTAGGAGAGGGGGAGGGCCGATGGGTGAACAAGAACGCGCCGAAGAGTTGTGCGATCTGTGCCGGGAGTGGGACTTACAAGGCGTCATTCGCATGGAGGCTGGGTTTGAAATCATCAAATGCGACTTCTCGGATGGACTTGAAAAACTGCAGGCCTTGCAACGCCCTGGCAATGACGCCAGACGTCCACCGGGGATGGGCAGTCTGGAACTCCTTCGTGGTCTGTCGGAACGATACGGCGGCATCGGGTCCCGCCGAACAATCATTGATTTCAACACCATGGTGTCGGCATTCTTCTTCCCCGTCAACCTCACCAACCCTGATCCAAATCGCCCCGACCTGCCCAGACTTACCTCGAATTCTCAGGGTGAGCTGGCCGGAATCAGAAATTATCTGGCTAGCATCATTGGTGAACAGCGCGACCAATCCCCGCAGCCAATTGATTGGCAGGATATCTCGGATCTTATCGTTGGCCGGTACGCGGACCGTATCCAGTACATGGCGGAAGAGGTTGACTCGTTCGAGACCATGGCACAAGAAGTAAACTTCCTCCTGACACTGTTCATCGACTATTCCGCGAAGAACCCTGACATCGGTCTCGCGATCGACCGTTGCAGCAATTTCTACCTTCGGACGGTAAGACCACAGACTCAGGCGGATCGCCTCATCCTGGAAGCCTTCGGGGTCGTCACGCATGAAATATGTGCGACCCTGTTCCGTGTCCGTGATCGCTTGGTCATCGACCCGACTCCGGACCGGCAGGCCTTGGCAGAATCGGTCAGCGCGCTGAGGTCGCTGATGGGTTTCCTGAGTTGGACTCGGTTCAAGCGCTGCCCGCCCTGCGACCTAGGCGAGGTCTGCACTATTCCCATGTGGCCGATGGGCACGGTGGAGCAGTACAATACGCCTCGCTGCACGAACGGATCAGAGGCATTCGATGGCGACAGCTATTGGCGACAACGTCCAGGGCCGCCGGGCGATGGGCGAAGACGGCGGCCTCTAATAAGAGCGGTGTGATGATCCAAGGGGGCTGGCCAGCTTGTGGGAGGCCCAATGACATGACGGCTATGCAAAAGCCACATCGGTTGCGGCATGTATGGATGTCGCTTAGGGAGGACCGGCGCAGTTCATTCTATAATTCAAGCTCCATTCCGTCGTGTCAGCCTGCAAACCAGAGGCAAAGTTCGGGGTTCCAGCAACGGTAAAAGCACCTGGCGGCCGAACGGAAGATAGGCTATAAGAAATAGACACATTCCCGTGATTACCCCTGGCTTGGAGGAGCGTGAAATCGGCGGATTCGGAGCCGACAACGTGGTGGCTTACGCTGACTTTGCTTGCTACACCGTATCATGCAGCCACCCAACCCCGTGAGTCGCACCAAGAGACACGCACATCGCAAGTGTGCGACATGCGTCATCTCTGTAAGACCGGGACGTAAAGTGACGTGGCAGCCACACATGGTTCGAATTTCTGAAAGCCACGACAATTCTGGTGTACTTGGCGATGGCCATCGCCAGCATCATGTGCCATCGTGCCGCTGTTCACCGCAGCTTGACGCGACAAATCGCAACAGATCATACCTCAACAATATGCGCCTTGCACAGAACGAGGCGCTTTGGTGTCGTCTTTTAGCGAGCGAGGACCGGCAAGGAACGATTGACTGATGTCGCGCATGGGACCCGGAAGTGAACCTTACCTACTTAACGGACGCGCGATATTGCAGTCACATGTGAGTCCTGAATTCCACTGAAAAACGCCTATGCATGTAAGATCGTCTCTCTGCAAGTGATAGAGTAGATGAGCCAACGGTCAAGCGGTCATGCGGCAACGCGAGTGGTGGCGTAGATTTAAGACATGATAGATGTGTTGAGCCGTTCTAAGAGGGGGCGGGAGATGGAAGACACTGTCCAGCACTCGCTTGCTGAAGTCGATATCAGTACTGTGATCGTACCGCTTCATGCCACGAGAATGTACAGTGCAAATGCATGAGACTCCTGTGCATAAGCTGAAGGTCCCGGTATTGCCAGCCTACCTCCATACCCGGCCCACTGGCTCATGGTCATTGGCAAACCACGCAGCCGGGTCTCAAATCACGTTGGTTTATTTGCGAAGTCCCATCACGTTTTCCCAACTGAATCTTAATAATAATACACTTGCCCAGCCTTGTCTTGACCTCACAGGCTAAACAGCATGCCGCAAACATGCTTTCTCACCCACGTTTGTCTCGTCCCAACACGTGTTTTCTGGGCCCAAGACGCACTCCAAATCCGGCAATGCCACTATAGGACAGGAAACCTGAGCGACCTGCAGCCGGCATGCCAGGTTTGTCTCATTTGAATCACCAACATGAGCAGAACGAACGAGGAGTGTTGGCGGGAAAGGTCGTGTTACCGATTATCCGACCCAGAGAAAAAGAGTCCCAGCTTCCATCCACCACCACCACCACCACCACCCCGATGGCCGGACAGTGTTTGGCGTATGTGCAGTAGCAAGTCCGGCTACGACTTGGGGGCTGCCGTCTCTCTCATTTGGGACAGCCGAAGCTTAGTGACGCTTCGCTTCGACTCGTCGGCGGCACATGGCGACGAAGCGGTCCACTCACGACTGCTCACGCGCTGCAGGCCTGCCCTTCATTGGGAAATTCGACGCGGCCACTCGTACCTGTACTCAGCTGTGATCCGTAGCGAGAGGACAACACACCGGGACGGTTCCGCTCGGGTCGATGTGTCTCTCTCACTGTGCACGCACTGGGACGTGTGTTTCTTTGCTCGTTCGCAAAGCTCCGGGATTGTTCGACGGACTAGCGAAGGTTTTGGTGATCCGGAACGTCGGGCTATTTTTTATTTTTTATTGTATTTCTTATTTTTTTTAGGCCCTACCCCGTATCCTTGCCGCCTCAACGTCCAGCGGGAGAAAGGAAGGAAGATAAGGACTGCTGTGAACCTTGAGCTGCCACCGCGTGCGAGGGCTTACGTCGTAGTAGGTAGTCGGACAACCCCGGTGAAAGGTCCTCCACTGGGAATTCCTATTTTGTCAGGAACGGACTAGTGGCGTCAAATGGCTCGCCGTAGCGCGGACCGCCCTGACCGAATACCCGGCTCGCGTCAAATCCAATCTAAGAGACTAAATTGGGGGGGACATGCATCCGGTGTCAGCCCCAGTCAGCAGTGTCTTGGGGTTCCATATGAATGGCGGGCACCCTAGGCAGACTGTCATTACCGACGTGCGTTGGCTGGATCCTAACCGGATCCTATGTAGGGGCAAGGAGGAGGGAGGAACCAGCCTCATTTCTTCAGATGTTCGGGGTACGAAGTACGGATTGTGTACTCTGTATTTAGCGTCACATCGCGGCATCGGCCAGGCAGGTAAGGTGCAAGCACTACATACCTAACCTGCCAACAGCGAAGAAAAGCACACCAAATAATACTATTAATCCAGATTACTCTTACACATCACGTACGATACGACAGCTTGGCAGTCACAGAGACAGCAGCTTTCTGAGCTCTCACGCATGTCTCGCCTCGCCTCGCCTTCTGGGATGGTACGGACCCTATTCCGTCCCATGCAGCCATGCTACGCGGGACGCTCCTCCTGTCATCGCACTTACGACCCCTGGCAGCTCCCCGGCCCCGTCCTGCTCATCAGATTCCGCGATGACTGGCCGTGAATCTTGTGATAGCTGCGTAGCACGACAGGCCGTGGCGGGCCCGGCATTGCTTCTAGACTCTCTTCCACCGCATTTTTGGGTCCGCGTGATTGCAGCTCCGCGAAATTAGACACTGTCGATCTTGGTAGTCCCTGTGGGCTGGGAGAAAAAAAAAGAATGGACCGTCTAAGGCTAAGAGCTCGTTGGATTCCATGGATTGTTGGCCATGGCACTTACACAACGTCTCTCGTCCCACTCCTGTCTGGGTCATGTGTCCCTATCCATGCTGGCTTTCCCACACGCCGGACCCCATCATCTGCCGAGTGCTTAAGTTGACCTCTACTCATAGGCAAGGCCCCGTACCGTACGTATCTACTTACGGGGTTGTTGTTGCTGCTGCTGTCTCGGGCCTTTGCTTACCCTCCTTTCCCTCCCAGTCAGCCAGCCTGCCTCTGCCTGCCTGCTTTGTCCCGTCAGCCTGCCGCAAAACCTGGCTTTTACTTACTACTACGCCTTGCCCACCCATCCAGCAAATCCTGGCCCTCGGTCCGACCCTTACTCACGGCCTCTCGAACTGCAGGAACGAGCGTGCGTCGCCGTAGGGCTGACCCAGGAGGGACCACTCTTCACGTGGGCGCCACACATCCTTGACTGACGAGAAGGACAGAAGATTGGTTGGCTGCCTGAAAGGGACGCATTGCTGCTACTGCTGGCAAGCTGGGCGAACGACAGCGAACGCCGGTCTGCGACTCCACCCAGAGCCTCATCGGCCTACAGACTACCTGGCGATACTTGAGTACTTTGGAAAGTGGTGTTTGCAGGCATTTGCCGGGCTTCGAGATCTCTTCCATGGAACTACCCACGATCTTATCATTGCTCGGTAAGTCAGTGTCATTGTTCCCCCCCCTTGCTGTTTCCTTCCCTACACCTTACACAAGTTTGCACCACGGGGAAAAGCAGTGTATGTCAACTGTGCACATATGGACTCGGTATCGACTGATGTACCTACCTGGTCCTGGTTTGTCCCTGCTGTCATACATGACAAGACCTCAACTCTACGGTGTTTGGGTAGAGGCAATCACCTACCTTGAGGACCTCGTCATCATCGCAGCAAACGGGAAGGTATCAATGCCTTCTACCTAGTTATGCAGCAAGTTGAGTCTCCAGGTAGAGCCTGACAGGCCCAGTTTGTCATGACAGGCTCGGTTTGTCAGGCTCGGTTTGCTGTTTTTCCACTTTCTTCATCGCTTACCTCTGGAAGTGCCTTGCCGGATAGGTAAGTAGGGAGGTAGGTGGTCGGCAGGTGCTGCTGCTTGGGTGGGTGGATACCGGGCCAGATTGACGCACAGGGACATTCCCTTCAATTTCCAATCCTAATGATTTCATCTCCATCTCTTGCGTTTGGCCCATTGTTTGTTTGCACATAACCAAAGCTATCACCACATAACGTAAAAACACACATGAAAACCCCCGAAATCCCCTTCAACAAACCCGCGAAAGACGGTCCAATTCACGCGTCTTTTGTTCGACTCGTTATAAATAAGCACTTTGACAACTGACTCCGAGTGTTCAGGGACGTTTCGCCAGCATCATCCTTGTCCTACATCGCCTTAGCTGGACCGACTTGACTGCAAGCTGCCACCGGCTGCCTTGTTTCGCCCCTTCGTTCTCCCCGAGAGCTTCAGCACGGTGCGCCTCGCGGTTCGCTTCCAAGACACTGCATGAGCTGAGGGCCCGAAAATGACGGATGAAGGCCTGCAGCGTCTGCAGGCCACACTGCATTATGTGTATCCTCTCGTGGTCTTTTCCTACTTCGTCCTGGCGTCTGCTGTTGCCGTCTGCACCCTGCAGACCTCGTCCGATTCCGCCAAATCTGCACACGCACGGCGCAAGACCATCGTGTACCTCCTCTTTCTGTTGATCGTCTCCTTTGCTGCTCAGGTCGTACTCAAGATTGTCGAGATTGCCCTGTGGCAGCGCTGGCCTTCTCAGGACACCACCATCGGCCTCCTCTCATGCATCTTGGTGTTTGGGATCGAACAAAACAGCTTTGTGAACGGCTCCAGCGGCGTCTGGTATCCGTTCTATGGATCCTGGTTGATTGCACTCGCGTTTGAACCCGTCAACGCAGCGCTTTTGTTTATCAATGCCCAGAAGTCGGCACATGCCGGGCTACAGTCAGCACCTGCTTTTAATAGTCCAACACTGTTCCTCCGAATAGATGCGTCGATCGTTATTGCCCGGTGTGTAATAACTTTGAGCACTGTGCTGGTATACTTCCTTTGGCGCAATAGCGAAGGCCCCGCTGAGGACGACGAAGAGCAAGCACCCCTGATCCCAAAGCCCACCTCTCGATCGAGTGATGGCGAAAGATCAAGAGACAGCGGCTATGGGACCAACTCTGACGCTACCAACACCGGGTCTTCGAATACCGAGACGGCCAATTCCTCCCGCGATCCAGAGTCGCCGTGGGAACGTCAACAACGTATCGCCCGGGAACGGATGGAAAAGCGGTTGGAAAATGAGGGCAGTTGGATTGCTTATCTCAAGGGATTTTCGGTTTTCTTCCCATACGTCTGGCCAGTAAACAATCGGCGCTTGCAATTCCAGGCTGGGCTCGTCGGTCTGTGTCTGCTAGCTGGAAACGTGCTCAACTTTTTGATCCCCCGCCAATATGGCGCTGTAATGGACTCTTTGAGCGGAGCCTCGGGGAAAAGCCCTTGGGTCCAGGTCGCCATCTTCGCTGGTCTGCGACTTTTGTCTTCCGAGGCCGGCATCAGCCTTCTGCGACAGCAACTATGGTTACCGGTCGAGTTGTACTCTCAAGAGGTGCTCACTGTTGCGGCCTACTCGCACGTCATGAACCTCTCTTCCGAATTCCACGATTCTAAAAGCTCGTCGGACATCAGTGTGGCCATCTCGAACGGGACAGCGATTTCGAATATGCTTGAATCCATATGTTTTCAGGCGTTGCCAATGCTGATTGACTTGGTGGTCGCATTCACTTACCTGTCTACGAAGTTTGGCCCTTACGAGGGCTTCATCACTATCGCTACCGGTATGGCGTTTATTCAAGCCGCTACACGGATCATCGCGACTTTCAAGGATAGGAGAAAGAAGGAGGTGAAAACGTAGGTCGGCCCAAATTTCTTCCCTTTAGTTATGGAAGAGTCATTGCTTTGAACTCATGATATGCCTTGCGCGCATGACAGTCATCGCCGTGCTAACAGCAGTTAATAGGTACTTCGAGGAACACTACATCCGCCAGGCCGGTATTCAAGGCTGGCACACCGTCAGTGCCTTCAACCAAGTCCCGTATGAAGAGAATCGCTACAACGTGGCGGTGAACTCCCACGTGTCAGCTGTGAAGTCGATCTATTCTGGCTATTTCATTGCGCATGCCTTCCAATACCTCATTCTCCTGGCAGGGTTGCTAGCTGGTGCTTTTCTGGCGGTATACCAGATCACGCACGGGCAAGCTACCGCGGGAGATTTCGTCATGCTTTTGACGTACTGGGCGCAACTTACCTCGCCGCTGCACTTCTTCTCCCGACTCGGGCGGAGCATTAGCCAGGATCTGGTGCACGCGGAACGGCTGCTCGAGGTAATGCTGACAAAACCAACAGTCATCGAAAGGCCTGATGCTAGGCCCCTGAATCTTAAGGGTGGGAAGGTCGATTTCCGGAACGTCAACTTCAGCTACGACAAGAAGAAGGACATCTTGAAGGGCGTGAAGGTTTCAGTTCCGCCGGGTACTACAGCCGCGTTTGTCGGTTCCACCGGCGCTGGGAAGTCGACCATTCTGAGACTCCTTGATCGATTCTACGATGTGACCGGTGGCTCCATTCAAATTGACGGTCAAGACATCCGAGATGTGACAGTCTCCAGGTATGTTGTTCGATTTTGGCCACCTGCAATTGCGGTCAAATTCTGTAACAGAAATGCATACCGCCTTGGTCATTGAATCGTTGTGCTGATATCCGTTATAAAGTCTGAGACAGGCTATTGGTATTGTCCCACAGGCACCAATCCTATTCGATGATACGGTGATGAACAATATCCGATACGCTCGCCTGCTGGCTTCAGACGAGGAAGTATACAGTGCGTGTAAGGCAGCGGCAATCCACGACCAGATTATGAGCTTCACCGAAGGGTACATGACTCGCGTTGGCGAACGCGGCGTGTGAGTAATAGTCCGTTTGACAAAACTCCCTGACAAGGCCGCTAACTATCGCAGGAAATTATCTGGTGGTGAGTTGCAGCGCATTGCCATTGCTCGAGCTATTCTCAAGAGACCGGAAATTGTGTTGCTTGATGAGGCCACTAGCTCTGTTGATACGGATACGGAGCAGAAGATCCAAGAGGGGCTTCGCGCGCTCTGCCAAGGCCGTACTACATTCATTGTCGCGTAAGTCGCCCTGAGCTTCCCATATCTTCAATGCCATATCTTACTAACCATCATGTAGTCACCGTTTGTCTACTGTCATGAATGCCGACGTCATTTTTGTCGTTTCGGATGGAAAGGTAGTTGAGCAAGGAAGTCATGATGATCTGGTTGCGAGGAAAGGCAAATATGCTGAGCTTTGGTCGAAGCAAATCTTCGTTAAACCCAAAGAGCCGAAGAAAGATGACGACGCGAATGGCACTGCCGATGAACCTCAGACGCAACCAACGCAGACAGATGGTTCAACCGAGCAACGGACAGATAATCAAGTCAGCGAAAGTGTCCTGGACAAAACCGAGGCTTCGAGAGCAACGCCGGAAGTGAGGAAATCGGTTGTAGTAGGCAAGGCTAATGAGCAAGGTGTTAATACTCCTAATGAGCGCAAGAAAGAGGTACATCAGTCAAAAGGTCATTCGTGATTTTTTTGATGGATGCTAACCTCCAACTGACAGGGTTCCAAGTTGAATCCTGGTGCTCCGGAGTTTACACCGCGTTCTGCCGCTGCGCCGAACATGCCACCTTCTCCGATACGAAATAGCTGGGCTGAAGATGTCGAGGAGGAATCTAACCCGCCTCACAAGGTATCGGAAGCCGAGTCAGAGGCGGCGTCTATTTGTACTGCAATAAGGACTGATGCGATATGTCCTCGAATCGAACCTGACGACACCACCTCGCCTACCATAGCCCATGGTTCAATCATCCAACCACCCATCCTCACTATCCCCGACGCTGTCCCTCGCCGCAACACTTTGCAGTCCGTGTCTTGTCCCGAGCCAACGTTACGCCCGTTCCAAGGCACCGCAACACGTTCAGTCGACCACCCCGTACCGGCTTCCCCTGCAGAGGACAGTGCTTCCACTCAAGAAATCCACAAACCACTCATACCAGACCCATCACATGGGCCTGCTGAGACTAAGCCGGTTTCGACCGATAAAGCATCCCCCCAACGGCCTCCTCGGGGAAGAAGAGGGAGTTCCCGTGACCGCGGTGGCCGCGGTCGCGGTCGCGGCCCCTACCGTGGAGGAAGGGGACGAGGACGCGATCCATCACAACCAAAACCCGCCTAGAGCAATAGTAAAGGAGACGAACCAAAACCACATAATTTTCCTAGCACGGCATGACAAAAACAATTCCGCATTCCGCATTCATGGCGATGATTTTCCCCCAAACTTTTCTTCTTGAGCACATTTAGGGTTCGATTCTTCGGTAGGGTTAAAAGTGGTTTGTTTTGGGGGGGCAAAGTTTATGTTAAAAGAGGCATCACGACAGTCGGTACGGTAAACATCAGAAAAGAATTCGGCGTTAAAGCAAACGATATGACGGTAGTAAAACAAAAAAGGATGGTTGATCAAGTGTTTTAGAGTATTTCTTCCCCTCCGGCAGCGAGGACGGGTTTGTGGAGGCCAAAAAAAAAAAAAAAAAAAAAATATTAGGATTCATGGCATGCTNAGGATTCATGGCATGCTACGGAGTCGAGGTGCATGATGGAAAATAGAGCCTTTTGACTTGTATTCTCACGGACTGGCATGAAAATCCTTCAGATAGCCACCATGTACATATGTTATCACATGTTTTATCATGAATGATGGCCTTGCATTTTTTTTTTCTTATTACCCGAGCTTCGTAATTCGTGAAATCCAGTCCCTGGTCTAACTCAACGCGGCGATGTCAGGGCCGTCCATGGAAAAGGAAAACTGAGTGGCAAAACAAGCAGCATAACCCCCGTCGTCGATCTACTTTCGTCTAAACCAACAGTCGGGTATCCCAGTCGACAGAGTCGATCGATCCCTGCCAAGTGAATCACCGCCCTGCGCCGTTTCCTGCGCCGCCGTCGTTGCCACCAGCTCCNGAGCGATGAGGGGCTACTGGCTGGCTGGCTGGCTGGCTGGTTGGCTGGCTTACCATGGCAAAAAGCGTGATTCTAGGAACGGTTCCTAGATCGTCGTGTGTTTTCTCAGGCGTACAGTAGGTAGGTTAATGAGCGTCAATAGAGGTAACGATGAACAATGATGCTACTTTAGGATCGCCGAGGGACGACACGCCAACGATGCTGTGATGGTAGGTTCTCGAAATTTCGGCCTGATGCTGCTTGCAGGCGCTGAACAGGTGGGGGTTGGGAGGTCGCAAAGGTTCGTGGGCGGTGTGGGAGCGGCTAGAGGGGGGGCTTCGCGGCAGAATCCGGGTGGTAAAAAGGCACCGCCCAAAACGCGCTTAGGCGGGACGGCCTTGGACTTGGTGCTGGGTTACTTACTACTCCACCTATTATTCTAGGACATGAACCTAACCCATCAATGTTCTGTGTCTATATGGTTCAGATATGATCATAAGTGTATTGTGTAATACACAGACTATTACCTATGTATTGCAGAGCTAATATTGAAGGGCCTCGGATCTCGCCCATTCTTCACTATTGCCATCTTGTCCCAGCCCCCCTGAAGCCTATGCACCCAGGCGCCTACATAGGTGCACCTTGGGTTTCATAAACAGAGTTTTCGAAACTTCAATGTGCCCTTCGAGCTACAAGTCGCTTACTCAGAGGGCCATGGAACAAGGTCATCGTTCTCACGAGTACTCTATGTCGACCTCTGCTATGTCGACCTCTGCTATGTCGACCCCTGTGCTCTCGAGCTAGGTTCTTCGCGGCTCGCTGATCCTTACTGAGTCTATGTTGGGGTCCCTATCAAATGCCAGACTGAGGACAAATGAGCCCAAGACGTGAGGAATATCGAGTTACTCTCCCCGTTGTTGAATGAATCACTAAGCAATGATTTAGATGATGACAGTGTCAATTTCCAAATTCACGACTGAAATTGATGCATTTCGGAGGGTTAGATATACGACGGAGTAGATAAGATTAGAATACAAGAAGAATATTAAACTCCCAGCATGAGCATAATTAAAAGTGAGCCTGATATCAGTTCATTCAATAGCCAAGAGTTTATGTTGCAACAAGTCCAGCTGTTCATACAACAGCACAGAACCAAGTTATTACCGTAACTTTGCTGTTAGCCTTTCCCCGTCAGTACTTATTACTCATCAATATGCTTGACTCCGAAGGTACCGCAGACTTAATGTGATACAAAATGCTTGGGAGTTGCTTGGACAATAATAAGCTTACAAGTAACTAACTAGTCGTTAATGTAATGCTAACGACCACGAACAATGACACCATCAGCAATATAACAACAATGACTCCCCACCCTAAAAAGATTCTGCAACTCGACAGGTCAGAGAATTACAAGTCAGGGATTGCTATCGGACCGTGTATGAGTGTTCAACATCAATCAGTAGATTGTGAAGTCGGGTGGATGGCCTTCTCATAACTCTCGGCAACGTCGTCGTCGTCGTCGTCGCTGTCGTTGTCGTCGTGGATAGTCCTAGACAATCGTGGACGCTGGCATATGCTTGCGTACATTCACAGACAACCCGATGGACCAACAAGACTGGTGGATCTCCGGACTACCATCTTGATTTCAGATTTTTCAACAACAACATCTTCGAGGCTCTACAGGCACTTGAGCCTGGAGCCAAGAGAGCCAGCTGGTGATTCCTATCCACCAGCCAACTCATCCTTTTCCAACAGGTAAAGGTTGTACTCACACGAAGACTACACACCACAGTAGGAAACTGCTTGGTATAAAAAGCCTATGCTTACAACTTCTAGGTTGGTACAGACCGCTCCAGCACCCCGTAACGAATCAGTCAGCTCTACAGCAGAGACAAGATCGATCAAACAGTTCAAGGGAAGACTGGGCAGAGCCAGGCCGCGGTACAGCCAAAGATGGAAGAGCGAGAGCCTATTCTGAGCGACAACGCCTCAGTGGCCGCAGAGGCTGATCCGATTCTGGCAGATGGCCAAGTACCAGATGATTCGGACTTTTGGCCAAACAAACAGATCTGTTATGAATTTCTCCGTGGCCACATCACGCACCACAACATCTACGATGAATGTGTTCCTAAAAACAGCAACCCAGAACAGGACCATGACGCAAAGAGCGCAAAGTCAGCTCCTCCCTCTCTTCGTGGCCATGGCAATGAGAGAGTTGACTTTGGCCGCCCCACCACAGCTCCAGTCCATGAGCATGTCGAACAGCCGACCCCTCTGCCAAAGAGCCTCGCTCGCCGGGGAAGTCCTGAGGTTCCAGAGCTCGAGGCTCTCGAGCGTCCGTATTCGTCCAAGGCCCCGTCCGGTTACGGATACTCCGGGAAGTCGAATACGATGCAGAAGTACCTGGCCCACTGGGACCGGCTAGAGAGACTCCAGAGACGCCACGAAGAGAACAACAAGCTGCACCACAGTAGACTAGCACTTCTGCAAGACGTGCTTTCTAAGCAGCAGCATCGTCAGCAGCAGCAGCAGCAGCAGCAGCAGCATCAGGCACAGAGGGAGAATGCGCTTCGGCTACTTGAGTGGGTTGTAGACGAAGAGGATAGGGGAGAACGAGCTGCCACACCGCGCCAGCCAACCACTGAGGTAGAGCCAGCGGAGCTCTCGAGCGAGGTTAGTAAGCCGCCATAGTCTACGGATGTATATGTCTAATAACTTCACAGGATAAGATGACCCTCGAAAGAAGGCGCTGTGACAGAGCTAGAGGTTTTGAGGATGACGAAGAGTTTTACCCTGGTTCCTGAAGAACCTGATAGACGGGCAAACGCAGTCACGGCTTAGAGGACACGGATCTGGGCCAGATATGGATGGATGTAGCACTAGGTACCCGCGTACGTGAATTTGGGAGCGTTTCCACATTCGAGAGGGATCTTAGTACAATACTCACAATATTCCATCAATTCACAGATTCGGTCAATAAAATGGGATGTAAAGGATTCGCAGTGCAATTCGTGACTACTGAAGGACACAGAAGTGTCTTCAGGCAAGGAAATCAAAGCGTTACGTGGACCTGTCTTGCAGGCGATCTATTTACACATCCGGCCCTCATCCTCTCCTCGCGATCTCTGTATCCCACTGTCTCAACCACTACCGCACTCTAAGGGAGTCGGCCTGTTGTACCCTGGGCAGCCTCCACTCCTTCCACTTTCCGTTGGTGAGTTGCCAAACCGTGGAAACCCGCATTAGGTACTCCGCGAACCCTGTTAGCCCACGTATTATTACTCGAGGTCCGATAACGATCGTTCAAAGTCGTCCCCAAACCCCAGCAAGCTGAATCCTGTATCGCGTGGGAAAGGGATGAGCTGACGCAGGAACTCAGTGGTGGGTGAGTTCAAGGCGTAGACCGCTCCCCCCGCGCTTTCTTCGAAGACCCGCCGGATTTCGGTCTCTTCCGCCGTCGGCGGCTGCTCCCTGGCTGGGACACCCGCCTGTCCCCATAGGTATCTTGGAGGTGTGATACCGAATCGCGGAATGAAGGCTGCCCGGTCCCAGTCTAGAATACCGGTGATAGCGGGGCCGCCGTCGCCGTCGAGGTTGACCATTATGTTAGGTGGACCGAAGTCGGGATGATAGAGGGAGATTGTGTCGTCGCGTAACAAACCCAGGCCCGCCATCTCCTCGATTTTCTTCAAGTGTGCCTTCCACTTGTCTGTTTCCGGGCCCTGGGCGCCATTCTCGGCCTTCCTGAGCTTGTTCTCGGCGGTGAGGAGGATGAGCTGTTCGCAGGAATATCGTGTCGGATCACGGGCTGCGAGGGCCTTATCGTAAGAAGGCAACAGAGGAGACAGAGCACCCGGCTGATCGGGATATGGTCTGATACACGCGAAGACCTCTTCATCGAAAGGCGTCCCTTGGATTCTTTGGATCTCTCCGGCCTTGTCGTTCTCTATGGATAATATCTCGTATTCAAGTCGGCCCAAATCTCGTGCAATGGCCAGGGTCTGTTCGTGGGTCATCATCCCGGACTCCATAGCATGGAGGAGCTGGACACCAGGGATCCTATTGGTGACAACGTAAGGGTTGTCCAGGGCGTTGTCGTCGCTGAAGTCGTAGTGAAGAACCCGAGGAACTGGTATCTGGGGCGCTCTCTTTTCCAGATACTTCAGGATGGTGACTTGCGACCGTATGTCTTGTTCGAAGCATGGCGCCCGAATCACATAATCGGTTGGGCCGCCTTCTGAGGTGACTGTGACAGCGACAGCGACGTTGTCATCACTCGGTGAAAAGAACTCGACTGTTCTGCCCACCAGGGCCGATGGCCATAGCTCTTGGCACAGTTTGCGAATCTTCAGTTCATGATCGAACCATGGCACTCCCAACTTGAAGAAGACATCATGCCTCTGGATGTCCGTCCCGTTGAGCCGGACATCGTTTCGGAGATAAAAGGGATACATTGTTTCGCAGAAATTGTGGGAAAGAAGTTGGTCATTAGGCAAGACAGACACACTGAGTGCTTGACGAAGCTGTAGGTTGGTGGTAGTGTTCCTGCGTGGCGTATGGAGGGAAGTGCGGATGTATTGAATCGCGATCACGACAAAAGGGTCGAAGGCGAATGCGACATGAGTTTTGAAGGAATTGCGAGGAAGAAGTCAGTCGTTAGGCAAGACACACCGAACGCTTGACGAAGTTGTAGGCTGGTGGGAGTGTGGTGTATGGAGAGAAGTAGAAGTGCGGGTGTATTAAATCGCGACCGCGACAAAAAAGGACTTGTCTTTCAAAATAGTGATTTGCACCATCGCAGTTTCCATGATAGCCACATTCTGTCACTGCCCCGTAACGGTGATTTCTTGAACCCAGGTACCTAGTGTGGCAGCTGAATACTCAAGTACTGAGGAAAGCGCCGACGAGACAGTGAACGCCTCTATAAATTGTTAGGCGTTCATTGTCATGGATGGCAGCGTAGCCAAGTCACCACACCACTAAGCTGCCGCTTCCAAAAGGGAGTCAAGTAGGTACCTTCTCCTAGCCAAGAGCTTGGCCTCCTAACTTGGCCCATCCTAAAGGTCACTTTGCCACTTGGGCAGCCGCGACATGAATATATTTCAGCACTACCTTACGGTACAGTACCTATGGGGAGATGGCAGGTATCCCCATCTCCCAGAAGATACATAGGTACACTTCTATTAACACTGGACTCGACCGTACCTAGGTAGACCTTCACGCCTTAGACCTAATTACAGCCCCCAGCACTTTGACAGCAGGAACTTCCGTAACGGCAGTTCTCGTACCGAATGATGGTCTAAAGGTATCACCAACTGGCTCTCACACGAAAATAGTTCACATCAGTTGATTAGCGAGCTGTTGTTGTAGGTAATGTTCAAAGGACCTTACAAGCAGCAATGGAGATAACTAGTACCGAATAAATCAGTAACATGTATGTGCTCGATTGGATGTTGAGATAAGAGGCTAAGGCGACTCGCACCCTTTGTGTGAGTATGAATGGGCGGTCCTCCCCATCCCTCCAAAGCCAGCCGCTATGTCTGTATTATTTAGTGACGTCAACAACCATGATATTATCTTGTTAACCATAATATACCTGACTAAAGTTAACCCTTCTCTTTTCACAATAGATGACAACATAAACCATCCCTATAAACGCAATATGGGGTTCACCAGTTGACTTGTATAGGTACAGGCACAGGTCTATCATAGATTTCATCGAATCCCTAGTAGCACCAAAAAGCGGTGTCCAAGTGACTTCATAGGTATGCCCCTGGGGGGGAAACCACACCCCAAGAATTCTCGTATTTACCTAGTTACATATGCTCTGAGTTGACTTGAACCGAATTTGCTGCCAAGAACTTGAAGTTGCCTTTGTTTGCTCATTAAGGAAGTATCGCGTTGTGGTTGGCAGGTGCCACTGATCCCTGAAGGGATCCACCACTAGGGACGGTGATACGATAACCCGACTGGTTTATATAGGTGCCCATAGATCTCCTCCCCAGGAGGAGAGATCTCTTAAAAAGACACACTCAATTTACTCTCCTTGCAAGTGATCACTAGGGTGCTCATTCAAGCCTCACCAAAACTTGACAGGAAGGTTGCGTGACCGGCCCTCCATGTGGCTCGATACCAACACTGACATAATGGAAGCGATGAGAAAGCAATGACGAGGAAAGGCTTGATGCTGCATATATCCGACTACCTGAAACAAATATATTTTCCTTCATCCGGAACATCGAAAAGTCTGTCCAAGGAGCTGCTTCCAAGTCTGCGCGTCCGTTTGCGTCATGGATATAACCCGAAATGGAATCAGAGCTGAAGGCGTCCAGCCTAGAAGTGGCTTCCCATTCGAAATCATAGGATCTGTACCTACCCGGAAGCTTCCAAGCATGAATCCCGCATGCTCAAAATATCTCCAAGCCTCGAGTGACTCGTCAGACCGTTTTGGCTTTCCGTGTGGGCGGATACCTACTTCATGTCATAGTGACAGGCATATTCTTCCGCTAGGCACACGTTTCCATTCGGCGTATCGGAGTCAAAAGCTCTTCAAGTTACCGAAGGCTAGTGGATTTGTAAGTCCACCGGGGGCTGGAAGCGGGCCGTGGTAGGCATCTCGAACGTTCTGGATACTGAATGTCGGATACCTATCCGTTTGTCTTCGGGAAACAGGCGGTAATGTACTTCCACTGTGGTAGTTTGAAATTAGTCGTAGGTACGTAAGGCTTGCCACTGAATGATGGAAGCGAGGCAGTGACTTCCTACATATTTCTATATATATTCTTGGATCGTTTTCTAAACTCACATCTGCCTCCAATGCCTCTTTTCAACAGGAAACCATCGATTACTTTGTACATCTTCTGAACTTCTTCTCCCTTGATACCAATTCCCTTGGATCTTATTTTCCCATCTTGAAATCGTTCTGTCAAGATACCTGCCAAGATGGCCCACAGCAAGGGTGCCCAACTGCAGTCGCAAGAACATCGAGGCTTGCTTGATATCATCGACAAACTACGGTCCCATGGCATGCAACGTTTCGTGGACCTGCCACAGATTATTGTCTGCGGTGACCAGTCCTCCGGGAAAAGTTCTGTCCTAGAAGCTATTTCCGGGCTTTCTTTCCCTACCAAGGACAATCTCTGTACCAGGTTTGCGACTGAGCTCATATTGCGTCGAGGCCCTGTTGCCGATTTCAATATCTGCATCATCCCTGGATCTGATCGGACTGACGAAGATAAGAGTCGTCTGGAAGCCTTTGGAGCTAAAGATACCGGCCTGAATATCGGGCAAATCATTCACGATGCTAAGTCTACCATGGGCCTCGATGGAGACAACAGGGCTTTCGGTACCGATATTCTTCGTGTCGAGATTTCCGGTCCATCTCAACCGCACCTCACTATGGTGGACCTGCCAGGGTTCTTCCTTGCTGGTACCAAAGAGCAGAGAAACGAAGATTCTAAGCTTGTGGAATCACTGGTCCTCTCGTACATGGAGAAGCCTCGCAGCATCATTCTTGCTGTTGTTTCTGCCAAGAGCGACTTCGCCCTTCAACAAGTGACCAAACATACCCGAGCTTTGGATCCGAAAGGCGTCCGCACTCTGGGTCTCATTACAAAGCCAGACTCCCTGGATGATGGCTCCGATAGCGAACGCTATTACGTGGAGTTGGCCCAGAACAAGAATATTGAGTTCCAACTGGGATGGCACATATTGCGCAACAGAGACTACGAAATGCGTAATGCTTCATCAGCTGAACGGGATGCGAAAGAAGCGGAGTTCTTTTCGAAGGGAATCTGGACAACCCTCAAGCCATCACAGCTGGGCATTGCGGCGCTCAAGGTCCGCCTAAGCAACATCTTGCGTGAACAGATCCTCAAGCAGCTTCCCAACGTGTTACAAGACGTCAAAAATGGAATCAATGATTGCAGAGACAGCCTAGCTAGGCTTGGCGCGTCAAGGTCCACACCTTCTGAGCAAAGGAGATATCTCCTGAAGACCAGCTCCCAGTTCACAGGCCTGATCAGCGCTGCAGTTGATGGTGGCTACACAGACGCTTATTTCAACAACGCCGACAGACTCACAGCTTATGAAAAGCGCCTCCGAGCCGTGGTCCAGAACACCCTCTCGGAATTTGCCGAGAAGATGCGGACAGACGGCCACGCCAGGACTATCATAGAAGACGACATTGATGCATTGCCTCCAGGCGATGATAGAAGTTCAGTGAATCGCTCTGAATTCATCAAGGAAGTCAGAACATTGATGAGCGCAAGTCGAGGGCGGGAGCTCCCAGGTACCTTCAATCCACTCATCGTGACCGAGTTATTCAGCAAGCAGTGTCGGCCATGGCTAGGCTTGGTTGAGTCATTCTCGGAGAGAATTTACCACTCAGCATACATAGTGGTTCGGTCCGCCCTTGAGTACGTTGTGGATTCGGATACTGCCTCTGCCCTTTTGAGCCGGCTTGTTGACCCGTCAATGGAAACCCTGAAAGGAAATCTGGACACAAAAATGGCAGAGCTTCTGAAGCCTCATATACAAGGGCATCCTATTACATACAACCACTACCTTACCGAAAATGTTCAGAAGGCCCAGAACAAGAGACACTGCCGAAGTTTTGAGAAAAGAACAAAAGCTTTCCTCAACACGAGCGAGATACCTAGTGGTGTTAAAAATTATTCTTTGGACATGAAGCATCTAATGAACACAATGGCCTCACATACAGAGCTTGACATGGATAATTACTCCTGCTCTATGGCTATTGATGTGATGGAGGCTTATTACAAGGTCAGTAGCTTCCGAATTTCCTACATGACGACTACTAATTTTCTACCTAGGTCGCCCTTAAGAAGTTCGTCGACGATGTGAGCGTTCTTGCCATCGAGGGATGCTTGGTACAAGAGCTTCCCAACCTTCTCTCGGCAGAGGTCATCTGCGACCTATCCGATGTAGAAGTACAGCGGCTTGCGGCCGAAAGTGATGAATCGGCAGCCGAGAGAGCAAGATTGACCCAGAAGCTCGGTGTGTTGGAGAGCGGCATGGCCGAGCTACAGAGGCTCAAGAAACATGAACCCACCATGCCAAAGACTGAGGTACCTACGCCTTGAACTGGCTTCAGACAGTGTGAACTAATTTCAGTGTCATAATAGGAAGAATCACTCGACAGTCCAACTACTCCTACAGACTCCCTCGAGACCCCAACAGAATTTTCCACGCGACATAAAACTGATACTGAGCCGACCAAAATGAGTGAACATGCAGCAAAGCCAATGGGGAAGACTCCAGATAAGCAGTTCGCAAAGGGGAAGAAGAAAGTGGCCAGAAGTGGATAGGACTCGGAAGAGACGTGGCAGCAGGTTAGCGAGCTGAATCCTAGCGGTTCCCAAAGTTGTTCTAACGATGTGACTATTGCTATTTTACTAGATGCAGGATAATCTATGAGTGTGTACAGGCTCTTTGTTGTCGGGTACGCTGAATCTCTTTGGATTTGACTTGTACTCCTGAATTTCTTATACTAAAAAAAAGATAGAGACCAAGGAGCTGCAAAGACGGTCCCTTTGTCACTATGTAAACCATTCAGTTACCGAACAATGCAATTGTTATGCGAATAACTACACCAGAAGATTGCCAGACTGACCCCTATGATATACAACGGTCTCGCTGTTTCGCTCGTAATTCCCAGCGTCTGTTTAGCCCGGGGACGCTTATATCTAGATGCTGATCACCGCGGTATTCTAATAACTTGCAACAAAATTAGAAGCATCGATAAAGATGAAGCGAGGATACATGCTGACTGGAGATAATACCGAGACGTGGAGATCCTCGGGATGGCAGAGACCTTCAACTGAAATCCGTGATACATCAAGGCACAAGGGATATGACAGAGCCTGGGGCTGCAAAAGATTTCACGGCAAGTCTGGGTGGTCCCCCAGGCCTGCTGGTGGCTTCCTCATAACAAGTGCTCTCCAGGAGCGGCTCCCAAAGACACCAGAACAAACTCTTCAGCTTATTCGAGAGTTGAAGAGACAACAGGAGGTATTTGTGTGGCAGGATTCATGTCTGTTCCAACGAGCGTACGCGTCGTACCAAATGATTACTCGGTTCCTCCAAATTCACAAGGCCTGGAGAACGCAGCTTGACCCCTATCTAGGCCCTAGATAGGGATCAGCTCAACTTTGAGAGGCTTTTCGCGGAAAAAGGAGGACCTCATGTCCCGTACCGTGCACGAGGGTACGTATGATCTTGTGATATTTGCAAATCATGTTATAAATTGCATTGGAGATTCTCGTTGAGCAAGTCAGGCGCATACACAGAGGTATTATTCCCAGTTCAGACTTTTCAACATGTCCATAACAGCGTTCCCGTGTAATTTATTTGCCGGTATTTGTTTTTAGTTTGGTTATGAGGTCAGGCTCTTTGCTCTTCTACATCTCCCTCAAGCTACAAGTATCCCCTGTCTCAACCTTCAGTACCATAACCAATAGGAAATTTAGGCTACCCTGATATATAATATGAATCAAACTGAAATTGTTTTATTGAAATGTAAGTGACTGTAAGCTATATTTGATATGGGGCAAGTTATGGGGGACGGGGCGACTCCCCACACCACCAGATATAACCACATACCTTCATACCGACACACACGCCTTGCCACATGCACACCTTATATTTGGGCTTGATAGCTGTAGATATACATATACCCCCAGGATTCCAGCGATCGCAAGCACAAATCCATATCCCTTTTCAACTTGGTCGGTAGCAATCCTGCCGAGTGTGGCACACCCTATCGTGAGCTCGACTTTACTGGACGGTGGCACGACCTATCAATATGTAGCAGCTAGGTACATGGAAACAAGGTCGTAGGTAGGAGATCAAGATCACCGGAGCTGACAGCTGGGTAGTTGATGCGTAGATATGTTTTAGCTATGAACCAAATGAACCAAATAACCGCCACTCGCTGCCTTGACTTGGTACCCACGAGTTTACTTTTCCTGTCAGTATCGTTTCATAAACAATCCGTCTCCGGCTCCACCCTAAACTACAGAATTCGCGGTATGTTAACCCCCCGCCTTCCTAATTAGACAGCTTCGGGGGCCGACCAACGGTCTAAGACACGTTCCCGGGATATATTCCTGTCTAACTCATAAGTATTAGACGCCTATGGGCATAAATGACGAAATTCCGGACGGGATTGAATCCAACTGGGTGCGATTTCATGCTGTTTACGTTTACAATCGGTAGCCAATGGGAAAGGGTCAAGAACAACGGGGATTGCTTAGTCAGCCGCCACCTTTCGAAATTTCAGAGCTCCGCCTGTAGCTTCTGAAGCTTGCGGACCGGGACCCTCTCGTCTCTGGTGCATTGGCAAAGGGGCCATGTCCGAACCTACGTCAGCACCCTCGCTGCTCAACCTCAATGCCTTGGCCGACAACCCCGTCTTCGCCGGCGGCTTCGGCCTGGCCTCGCTCGGCGCCGCGCTCGCGTTCGCGCGGCGGGGCGTGATCGCCACGGCGGGCATGGTGCGGCGGCGCATGCTGGTCAACGTCGAGATCGGCCGGCAGGACCCCGCGTACCCGTGGATCCTGGCGTGGCTGTCGCAGCCGCGCGAGCACGCGTCGTTCCTGGCGCGGCGGCTGACGCGCATCAACAAGCTGTCGGTGACGACGACGACGCACTCGACGCCCAACGGCGCCACGCGCGCGAGCTTCTTCCTGCAGCCGGGGTACGGGCGCCACGTGGTCAAGTACAAGCACGCGTACATCGCGGTGAGCCGCGAGAAGCAGGCGACGGCGCGCACCAACACGGGCGAGCCGCACGAGACCGTCGAGCTCACGGCGCTGTACGCGCACCGCCACATCTTCGAGGACGTCTTCGCCGAGGCCCGCGCCCTGGCCCTGCAGGCCAACGAGGGCAAGACCGTCGTCTACTCGGTGCGCAGCTTCGACTGGGTCCCGCTGGGCGAGCCCCGCAGGAAGCGCCCGCTGGGCAGCGTCATCCTCGACGAGGGCGTCAAGGAGGGCATCGTCAACGACGCGAAGGACTTCCTCGCCCGCCGCCAGTGGTACGTCGACCGCGGCATCCCTTATCGCCGGGGGTATCTCCTCCATGGGCCGCCGGGCAGCGGCAAGAGCTCCTTCATCCAGGCCCTCGCGGGCGAACTGGATTTCAGCGTGGCGATGGTCAACCTCAGCGAGATTGGCGTGACGGACGACAAGCTAGCCTTTTTACTCACCAAGTTACCTGAACGGACCATTCTTTTGCTAGAAGATGCCGATTCTGCATTCGTCAACCGGAGGAAACGGGACGCGGATGGGTACAGCGGCGGGACTGTGACATTCTCTGGACTACTCAACGCTCTAGATGGGTTATCTGCCGGAGAAGAGCGACTTGCATTCCTCACGACAAATCACCTCGAGCTACTTGACCCGGCTCTGATCAGGCCCGGCCGAGTAGATATGATGGTCCGCATTGGCGAAGCTACGAGATACCAGGCAGCCATGATGTGGGATCGGTTCTACGGGGACATCGACACCGACGGAACTCACCGGCAAAGGTTCCTAGAGCGACTTGACGAGCTTGGACTCTTCCGCAATGCAAAGGAAGGAGAGTCGTTACCCCGCGCAAGTACCGCCGCTATCCAAGGACTTTTCTTGTTCAACAAGAACGACATGGAGGGTGCGATCAACATGGCCGAGGGATTGATCCCGCAGAAGCTAGAGGCAACACAGTAGCCGTCTGTACACTATCTGTATCAATTACATGTATCATATAGCAGATACCCTGTCGAATACCAAGAGATATGTGCACAAGAATAGTAGATGGTATATATATACCAGTCATGCATTTTCCATGTCGTATGAACTTCAGCTTGAACGCACCAGCTAGAGTCTATTAAAGGATAAAAGACACCTGCGATATCGCCCAATTTCCTGCAATTTCCTGAAACTGAGCTTTTTATCTCTGTCCTTTACTGTGGCTGCGGTTCACAGCTTTTCAGGAGATTTCTAACTAGACTTATCCTTATATGCCTCCGGGGTTTATACAACCACGAATCTTCTGTACCGAAATACAAGGTATATGCTAGGCTGTACAGTACGGCTCATAACGTCAGAAAGATACGCCGATTCCCAGCCACGGCCTGTCCTCCTACCCTCGAGACAGCGAGATGGGCGTTACCAAGGCCTGGGCACTATATAACCGGTGGACTGGCTAGGTACTTAGGCAGACAATACTTTCCTCTCCTCCTCCTCCTCCTCCTCACGCGTCCTCGAGGTCGAACCTGACGAGCAGCGAGCACCGGGTCTCGCGGCCGCGCAGGTCGAGCAGGCGGACGAAGCGCCAGCGGCCCGGCACCGCGTAGGCGAGGCGCACGGCGGCGACGGCGAAGACCGGGTTGGCCGCGAAGCTGACGTCGGCCTTGACCAGCAGGCGCACGAACACGAGCTCGTCGTCCTCGAACTCCCACTCGAGCGCCTCGTCCCACAGCGGGTCCGTCGGCGGCGGGTTCCCGCCCCGGTGCAGGAACCCCAGCCGGTGGTGCTTGTAGGGCCTCGTCTTGCGCTTTGGCGGCGACGAGCCCCCCACGTCGTCCGAGTGCACCAGCGTGCACGTCAGGTACGGCCGCACCTCGTCCTCGTCCTCGCCGTGGTCCGGGGGTATCGGTATATCCGTGGCGCCCGCGACGTGCAGGCGGAGGCGGCGCCTGCGCCGCCCGCCGCGCCCGTCGCCGCCGGCTCGCAGCGCCGCCGGCTTCAGCACGTAGCCGTCGGTGCCGCTGAAGAGGGCCTCGTTGAGCTGCATGCTGGCGCCGAAGGACTGCCAGTTCATGGCGCAGATCTGGGCGCCGACGCCCCAGAAGGGCGCGGGGTGCAGGTTCTTGGACGAGATGCGCGTGCCCTTGGGGAAGACGCGCATGAGGTGGTGGGCGTTGTGGCGCGCGATCTTGGCCGACGCCGCCGGCAGGTGCGACGCCAGCCCGCTCTCCGACACGTTGATCAGGTGGTGGTGCGGGCCGTCGCGCAGCACGTCCTCGAACCACGAGTTGTCCCGCGGCTTCACCGACTGCGCGTACACGCCCAGCTCCGCCAGCTCCGGCACGATCACCGTCGACGCCGCCGCCTTCTTCTTGGCCTCGTAGGCCGCGCGCGCGCGCTTCTGCTCCTCGTCTTCGGGGTTGTTGTCGTCGTCATCGTTGTCGTCGTCGTCGCCGCTCTCGTCCGCCTCCTCCGGCAGGTGGTACTCGACGATCAGCACGACCTTGGCGCCGAGCTCGGCCAGCGTCACGTGCTCGCCCTCGTCCTCCTGCTCCCGCGTGCCCTTCTCGCGGATGGGCCGGCTCAGCAGGCGGGGGCCGAAGACCTCCCGCATGATGTCGACCAGGCGCCGCTGCCCGCGCGCGTCGCAATGGTTCTCGAGCGAGAGCACGATCGGGGCGGCGTGCCAGCCCTGCACGCTGGCCGACTCGGCGGCCTCCCGGTCGACGACGTCGCGGATGGTCTCGCAGACGGCGCGGAAGGGGATGTGGGACACGAGGGTGTAGCCGTGCGTGACCTTGGGCTCCTCCTTGTTGTCGTCGTCGTCCCAGGCGTCGATCTCGACGCAGCGCGACCCCGTGCGCAGCGCCGTCTCGTACGCCGTCGCCGACGACTTGCCGTGCAGCTGGTGGCCCAGGAGGTAGGTGTTGTGGCTGGAGCTGATGAAGTACTCGGGCAGCGGGCGCGAGCGGTCCGTGACCTCCGGCGGCACCCGGATGTGCGGCTCGTCGAGCAGCGCCCGCAGCGCGTGCCCGGGCTCTTCCGAGTCCAGGTTCGCGTCTCCCTCGGAGATGACGTTCTCCCGCACGAGGAACGACTTCAGCGCGTGGCTGACCCGTAGCTGGCTCTTGGCGGGGCCGGTCTGTCGCGACCCGTGGCCGCCCCCCGCAATGGTAGAGTCGTCGATTTCCTCGCCCGCGTCCTCGTCGTCGCCTTTCGCTCCGCCCCTGGATAGGGGATTGAGCTTGGCCAGTCGCGACGTGATCAACTCCGCCATTGCGAAGATCGGAAGGGGCCTTTTAATGTGTTGTGAAAGGAATTGGAAAATTCAGGTTGATATGATCTTGCTTTGACGAAATGAGCTTGATCATACGCTCACGTCAGCTGTGATGTCTCGCCTGGGATTATGTAGTCCTATCCTCAGCCTTACAATGGGCGCATGTTTACAGGTTGCAGCTGAAGCATGAGGGAGGCTTGGCTGACACAAGGCTACCGTTAAACCGTAGTGCTCGGGTATCAGTGGAGACTCGAGACTGGGGACCGGTGGCTGACGGTCTTGAAACGTGGCTTGCCTGTCCGTGTTATTTCTCGGATTGATCGCCATTATGTGATAACTTGTGCTGCTTCTTCACCGCGAAGCTGGGCTTATGATAAGGCCGTCCGTTGCAAGTGGTGATATTTCAAGTTCTCAACTTCCACGCCTACGTCTTGGGTACTAATCAGGTGCAGAAGGCTGTTGACCAAACGTTCAACGACGAATGTCTCGACGAATAACTAATGGCTACAAATTTAAAGGACCAGTCGCGCTTTTAGCTTGTCGCCTTTGACGATCTCGTCCTCCTTCTCCATGAGCTCAGGAAGATTCCACGTGACCTTGACGTACCGGCCAGCCAGCCATTCTCGTCTCTTGGACGTCAAATACACCAGAGAATCTGCGCTGGGCTCCGGTGTCTCGATGAATACTATCCAATAAGTCGTGTATCAGTAGTGTGGGATAACGATTGGGCCAAACCCTTGAAGAAGAAGCTTACCTGGTTTAAGCTCCGGGCTCAAGCCTTCTGGTCCCCCAACCTCATCCGTGGGGACGTTTCCTGGGTGGATACAGTACGAGAGAATTCCCTTGTCGCCGTATTCAGCGCTGATGAATTCGCTGAAAAGCAAGACCGCCAGCTTTGAAGTTTGGTATGCGCTAAGATCGGGCACAACGAGATGCGCACCCACACTGCTCACGGTGATTATGGTCTTCTCGGTTCCCTCGAGAAGCAGTGGAATGAAGGCTCGCGCGACCAGGTACGACCCTACGGGGTTGACCTGCCAGACCCTCCACCACTCGTCGGGATCGATATCTGCGATTTTTCCCATGGCCACGATCCCGGCGTTATTGATGACAATATCGATGTGGCCGAATATGTTCCTGACATCGCAGGCGGCTTCGTCCACGCTCTGGCGGTCGGTTACATCGAGCTTCAGGACTAGAATCAAGGGCGACGGCCTGCCCAAGCTTGCTGCGGTCTTATACTTAGGTATTGTATCATTTATTTCGAAGAGGTAGTCTATCCAATCTTATGACTGGTCGAGTCGAGGGGCCGGCGCTTGATCGCTTATGTAAGCACATTCTGTCCGAAAACAGAGGCCCAGGACTACATGTGGTAACGGAACTTGTCACCGCTAGGTACAGTAGGCTTTGTTACATGCATGCTGTGTTTAAGCCGCTCTAGTCCTACGACGTCACCAAGATTGGCGAACCTATGAAAAAGTTACAATGTGTGACGGATCGATTGCACGTTGAGGCTCAAATTTGGGGTCGGTATGGGGGCAAGTGGTGACATGCCGATCGAGACAAATGAACACATCATGACCTCATCACTGGTTATCTACCTATCACATAAAGCGACATCTACACGTACTTACATACATCAACCACCACCTTAAACAACTCAGCTTTATACAAACAATATCAACACCTGAACAGACCTAGGACATCTTTCTAATTTTATCACGCACCTACCAGTTTTCATCACAAACATGTCTTCCCACAGCAGCTCCAACACCGGCTCCAAGACGAGCACCGGTACCGCTTCCCAAATCAAGACACCCGCCAACGCCGGGATTGGCGAGGATGCACCCAAGGCGTTCGACGCTCAGGGCGCCATTGGCAAGCAGTTCACCGGTAACCACCCTGCAGCCCTGTCGAAAGGCCATCGCCGTGGCCATTCATGCTAACTGCATATATAGATAAGGGTGCCATCGGCGGTGCAGCACAGAAGATCGGCGGGCCCCTAGACAAGGAGGGCATGGTCGGAAAGCAGTTCACGTCTGAAGGCAAGATCGGTGGTTCTGTGCAGAACACACTCGGAGGGACAGGTGGGCGAAGCAATTAAACTTCAGAACAAATGGAATCCGCTGTATATTATATGTAACGAACACTCTTTATAACTAGTCGGGAAACGGGAATATCCCAGTTAATTCATATAAGTTTGAGTTGTTTAGCTATCGTGATGGCCTTTTACATAATGCCAACTTAGGTAACGGATGTTGCCCAGACTTGGCTGTCTATCCAAACGTCACATCAATACATCCATATTTGTGCAGATCCATACGAAGCGAGTGTGTCATCCTGGCAGCTGAAGTTTCTCTGAAACCCCTAGCCTAACGAAAACTATGATCATATCTATTATAATAGACATGCGTATAGAAAATACTTGAGTATGCCCTTAGATCCATAGGCTTATAGAATGGCCTGGGATTGGTCGCCAATCACGGCTGCTTCCTAGACTCGTTTGGCTTGTCATGTCATTTACTTCAAGTACAAGGCGCTCAGCGGCGAGGTAGCATATCTTTGGGTAGACACATGCAGTTCTTTCTCATCTCTAACTTGAGTGGGTATTTCCCAGAACTTGAGTGTTGCTAGGTCTCAACTCAACTAGTTCCCGTTGACGGAGAGTGCACATGTTCGTACTCGATACAGTTGATGTACTTTCAATTTTGAAAGCAGGGGTGGTTAGCCTATCTCTATTGGGTGGCCCATACATTAATTCAGGAGAGCATTTTCTACTGAATCGACGTGCTTTTCAAACAGCTTCCTATCTTTAGTGGCACCGTCCACCTCAGGCAACTTGCTATTGTCGGTTGTTACCCTTGTTGATGAGCTTTAACCGATTGAATGCTCGAAATACTTTGTTACAGCTTATTGGGTTGTCAGCCATCAGACGAAGCACTGTAGTATTCCGATTTTAACTACCCATCAGGACAACCTGCCTAGCGAGATCGACGCAGAAAAGCCTAGTGCGCTAGTTAGATGAGGAACAACTTAAGGGCTTGATATATATGATATCATCTCGTTGCTCCGAAATAGGACGCTTTCGAATTCCAAGTCTACACGTAAGCGGCTATCCTTGAGCGAGGTTTTCCAGGAGTAGGCCACATCCGCGAGGCGGAGATGCAATCATGAGAGGCATCTGTGGCGACGATGTGGGGTGATCTGACTGTTGTGTACAGATCTGGAAGCACTTTAGCATGTTTGAACGGGGCAAGCTTTAATACATATCTACGTAAGTAGTTTATAGATCTATTTAGGTAATCTTTCCTAATGGGGTTTCTTCTAAAGCCTAGCTTGAGAGAACCACCTCCGGGAAGAACAATTTACAAACTGGTGACGGTTTACACCATGTTCGCCCGAAAGATCTGTTTCTAGGTGTCAAATCCGTTATTTGGTTTCAAATCGATATCATAGATCTAGCATCTAAGTCCACACGAGCATCTGAACAGTGTTCAATGCGCCACGGGGAAGTCAGACGTCCAAGACTTCATACCTTGTTGTAATACTGTGAGTACACTACATCCCTCAACCATTCACAGCGCTACCATTGCGCAAAAGAGTCGGGAAGAAAGGCCGAGAGCTCGATGAGACTATCGTCAGCTAGCCAGTTCTCGCGTAAAAGATGATCTTAGCACCGGGTGAGATCCATGCCTGGAACACGCCTCCGAACGATTCAATAGCCATTTATGGATTCGTGGTGTCATGTAGCGCGAAGGGAAAAGCTTGGAAAAGCTTGTGCTCGGCGTGGAGAACGGGCTACGACTGATCGATAACAAGCCCTATGGGGCGGCCCCATCCGGGTCTCTTATCAGATCATCGTGATAATGGGTGATTCCGCAACGCATCGCAGTCTAGCCTGGCGCCAGGCCGGCCCAGGTGGGTTTCGACACCCTGCGCTAATTTTTCCGGGATGGTCTCGGCCCATAACGACGCGAATCGGACGGAGCTCAGCGACTGCATAGGGTAATAGTGATCGGAACTTGCCCAGCATGAGGCTAGTGTTATTCGATCCGGGTATTCTACCATGCCAGCTTTCCCAGCACATATATCTTCAGCTGAGCCGAACAGTTTTTCGAGGGGATGTTCCGTTCTGTATGACCACGCAAAGAAACTCTTCTCCCTTTGCTTCTACGAATCATGTTGGCAAAGATATTTGGCCGTTCTAGGCACTCGTCCGACGACGATGCTGCCGTCCAGGTCACGGCGGATGCCAAAGGCTCAGAAGAGCACCCTGAAGATGACATGGAGCTCGCAGCACGACCTGCAGAGGACGTGCAAGATGGTGTCCGGGCCATCGAAGCCATCACGATATCTTGGACAAAGACATCGCTCGCCATCGTCTATGTCTGGTAAGAACTTACACAAAATCACACCCCGTCCGTAAGCCAGACCCAAGATGCTAAACGCAACCTGTTCAGCATGTTCCTCATCTACTTCGTCAACGCATTCCAGTCGTCGACTACCAGCAACTTGACTGCGTACGTCGTCAGCGGCTTCGACCAGCACTCCCTGATCCCCGTCATCAGCATTGTGTCCAGTTCCATAGGCGCCGCCTGCACCATGCCCATAGCCAAGATCCTCAACCTGTGGGACCGCTCCAGGGGATTTCTCGCCATGGCCGTCCTGGCCCTTCTCGGAATCATACTCATGGCCACGTGCACCAACATCGCTGTCTACTGCGCGGCGCAGGTAAGCATCTTCTTCACCCAAGTCGCCGTTCCACATGCCACCTAGCCACTAATAAACCGACTCTTGAAAAATTAGGTATTCTATACTGTTGGTTTCACCAGTCTCATCTACAGCGTGGACGTCATGACGGCCGATACCTCGAAGCTTGCCAACCGAGGTCTCGCGTTCGCCTTCACCTCTTCGCCGTACATCATCACCGCCTTCGCGGGACCCAAGGCTTCGGAGAAGTTCTACGAGTCCAACTGGCGGTGGGCGTTCGGATGCTGGGCCATCGTGTTGCCCGTCGTGGTCCTCCCCCTGTTTTTCGTCATGCAGTGGAATCTCCGGAAGGCCAAGAAGAACGGCGTCTTGCAAAAGAAGCCAAGCGGTCGGACCCTGATCCAGAGCGTCGTCTTCTACGTCATCGAGTTTGATCGTAAGTCTGCTCCCATGAGTTCCGCGGCCTGGCGCAATGGCTAACGCGATGATGCCTGTAGTACTCGGTGTCATTCTTTTGGCAGGCGGTCTGGTGCTCTTTCTTCTGCCCTTCTCCATCGCCGATTCAACCGCCGATTCATGGCGTTCGGGCTCGATCATTACGATGCTTGTCGTTGGCTTTGCGATGCTCATTGCCTTCGGCCTCGTCGAGCGCTTCGTTGCGCCAAAGCCTTTCCTCCCTTACGGACTGCTTGTGTCGAGGACCGTTGTCGGCGCGTGCCTGCTTGACCTGACCTACCAGATAGCCTACTACTGCTGGAACAGCTACTTCTCGTCCTACCTGCAGGTCGTGTATGGCTTGAGCATTTCGACGGCCGGCTACATCGGCGGCATATTCGATATCGTCTCTTCTACCTGGCTGCTTGGCGCGGGATTTCTGATGCGCAAGACGGGCCGCTTTAGGTGGCTTCTCCAGATCGCAGTGCCGTTGTACATTCTGTTCGTCGGACTGCTCATTTACTTCCGGAGGCCCGGCACCAACATTGGCTTTATCGTTATGTGCGAGATTTTGATCGCACTGGCCGGGGGCACAATGATCGTTTGCATGCAAGTCGCTGTCATGGCTGCCTCGGACCATAACGACGTGGCGGCCGTCCTCGCGCTCCTGAGTCTTTTCGGCAACGTTGGAGGCGCCGTCGGAAACGCTGTCTCAGGCGCCATCTGGACGAACACTCTCCCTGATTCGCTTCAGAGTCTGCTACCAGACTCGGTCAAGGCAGACTGGGAGACCATCTACGACAGCTTGGATGTGCAGCTGAGCTACCCTATCGGCGATGAAGTTCGTTCGGCTATTATCGAGGCCTACAGCCAAACGCAGACGAAAATGATTATTGCAGGCACCGTCATTATGGCCCTGTCCCTTGGCTGGATGATGTTGATCAAGAACATCAAGTTGAATGGGATCCAGCAAACCAAGGGGGTGTTGTTCTAGAAAGGGGGATGTATCGGTTGAGTTAACAAGTTATGGTCGGGAGACATCTACGGATGAGCGAATTATATCTACAAAACGCGGATATGGCCGTCACGTTACTATAGCTGTATAGGTTACTTGAAAGAATAATGCAGATATGAGTTCGACGTCTTTGAGTAATGTCTCCACCTCTTCATGGGCTTCATGGGCTTCACAGAACATGCTGAGACTTCTAAGAGCACTAAACCAACGATTATGTCTTAGAACGGACCACCCTGCCCCCATCTGAAGCAGTCGTCCGTCGAACAAGCAAGGTCAAACCAGTCCATGACGACAGCCTCCTGGTTCTGGATGTTGTGGCTGACGCCCGCGGCGCTGTAGGCCTCGAACCAGCCGCTGTCGCCGTAGACGTACCGCGTCCAGCCGGGCACGGGCGTGTCCGGCGTCGTCGTCGCGGGCGTCTCGCCGAGCCCGAGCAGCGCCGTCCACTGCTTCGTCTCCTCGCCGAAGTTGGCGTAGTCGAGCGTCTCGTCGGCGGTGCCGTGGAAGATCTGCATCTTGGGCCGCCAGCCCCCTTTCCCGCCGTCCCCGCCCCCGTCGTCGTCGTAGCCGGGATACGCCGCCCGGACCGCGGCGGCCCACTCGTCCCCCGTCTTGGCGATCCTGCCCCGCGCGCACGCGTCGCTCCAGACGCCGTAGCCGTCCCCGGCAAAACACCCGAAGGGCACGCCGGCGAAGGCCGAGCCCGCGGCGAACAGGTCCGGGTAGGCGCCGACGAGGACGGAGGCCATCATGGCGCCGGAGGAGACGCCGGTGACGAAGACGCGCCCCGGGTCGCCGGCGTACCTGTCCAGGGCCCAGCGCGCCATGCTGGCGATGCCGAGGCTGTCGCCGCCGGCGTCGTGCGCCAGCGTCGCGTCGGACGACACGTCCCAGCACTTGTCCGCGGCGTTGGGGCTGTCCGGGTAGATCACCACGAAGCCGTGGCGGTCGGCCAGCGCCGCGTACTGCGAGCCCGCGTGGCACGCGCGCGCGTCGCCGTGGCACCAGTGCGGGTTCACGAGGATGGGCGGGCGCGCCGCGAGCCGGTCCGGCACGTAGATGTAGAACCCGACGTTCCGCGGGTTGGGCCCGAAGTCCTCGGTCACTTTCTGGAGCGAGGCGCTGCTCACGAGGAGCGGCGCGGCGGCTAATAATGCCAGGCGCATGGAAGATCGTAGTCCCGCGCGCATCTTGTCCTGCTCTGCTATCGACTAGCAGCAGTTCACCCTAGGAAAGAGATAGTTGGTGATCAGAGGAGAACGGGATGAACCCGGATTGTAGATCATGAAGCAGCACTTCTCGTTATATCTATCCTAAATAGAAAATAGTTTTGAACAATTCCTTGTCGAACGATGTCCGTCTCGTGGGGCTTGGTCTCGAAGCGCGGAGGATGACACTCCGAGGCCATGATAGGTTAGAGATGGCGGCGAAATAAGGGGCTAGATTTGACAGTTCAGGTCCCGAGCCAAACTACTTTTTCGGCTCGTATATATCGTTTGCTGTACTTCACCAGCGGGCTGGGCGTTTGGGAATTTCAGCCAAGGAATGGTAAGATGCTAACCTGCTCGCACTACACAGTTATTCTCGAAGGGTTATCCTGAGATGAGAGCAGAGTTATCCTCGGTAGCTTAGTTATGACTCTACTTAATCACCAAGTTCTTGAGTAGTTTTAAGCATTTGATTACTATATATGAACTCCTTTTACCTTGCGAAGAGACACACCGGAATGACAGTGTGGTGTATGCTGATCGAAACAAGGGAAATCCAAAACCAATCGCCTCTACCCCAGCTACTTAATTGAATGATTGCGCCACTTGATGGAAAAGCGAACAAATACCCAATACCACGCGGTTCCCAGCAAAGCCTCCCTCTCTTCCTCTCTCCCTACTCCTTGATCTTCAGGATGGCCTTTCCGAAGTTCTTTCCCTCGTAGAGGCCGCGGAAGCCCTCGGCGGCGTTCTCGAGGCCGTGGGTGGCGTGGAGGCGGGCCTTGAGGGAGCCGTCGGCGATCCAGCGCTGGACGTCGCGCTGGTGGCGGGCGGCGTACCGGGGGCCGAAGTCCGGGTCGAAGACGAGGAACCCCCGCAGCGTCAGGCGCTTGGCGAAGACCTCGACGAGGTTGCGCACGCCGTAGCGCGCCTCCATCGGCTTGTTGTAGCCCTCGATGACGCCGCAGACGACGACGCGCCCGCGCGTCTTGAGCGCCGCCAGCGCCGCCTCCAGGTGCTCCCCGCCCACGTTCTCGAAGTAGATGTCGATCCCCCCCGGCGCGAGCCGCGCCAGCGCGTCCATGGGGCGCTCCTTCTTGTAGTTGAAGCCGGCGTCGAAGCCGAGCTCGCGCGTGATGAAGTCGAGCTTCTCGTCCGAGCCCACCGACCCGACGACCGTGAGGCCCTCGCGCTTGCAGATCTGCCCCACGATCGAGCCCACGGCGCCGGCCGCCGAGCTGATGAAGATGGTCTCGCCCCGCCGCGGCTTGCCGATCTCGTACAGCGACGAGAACCCCGTCAGCCCCGGCATGCCCAGGGGGCCGAGGAAGTCGTCCAGCGGCAGCCCGTACGGGTTGTCGATGCGCTCCGCCTTGGCCAGCTGCTCCCGCGTCACCACCGCGTACTGCGAGAACGGCAGGCGCAGGCGGACCACGTCGCCCGCGGCGTAGGCGTCGCTGTCGCTCTTGAGGACGCGCGCGATGGCCTCGTTCTCGATCGGCGCGTCCAGCTGGAACGGCGGCTCGTAGTCCTTGATGTTCGGGTCGCGCATCTTACTGCGTAGGTACGGGTCGAACGAGGCCGAGAGCACCTCGACCACCAGGCCGCCGGATGGCACCGCGTCGAGGTCCAGCGGCCGGTCTTCCACGACTAGATGCTCTCCCGGGACGATGCTGCCCGTGGGGATCTTCTTGAAGATCAGGCTCTGGTTGGCGACCATTTTGATGTCGTGTATAGGTACAATACTGATATGGATTGGGTTGTAAGGATGGTTGTTGGATTTCGATGGCTTTCTCAATGATTTCTTGATGGTCCTGAACTTGGCGTAGGAGGTTGGATGTTCCTGTCTGATCGTACTTCTGTCTGAGACGTCCATTTGCTTTTTCCACCGGATGTCTCAGCCAATTTATAGCACTGGCGGTATGATGTCGCCATGGACCATTTCAAAGCAGGTTCCCAACCACACGACTGGTTGCCGGGGATAAAAAGTTCCCGCATGATGTCTTGCTGTTGTCTTGGCCCCAGTTGCTTACATACATGGCGGTTAGGTAGTAGGTAGTGTGTTGTCGGAGTTGCGGGACCAACTTCGCGATGTCTAATAAGCCGTTCTCGGAGTTGCGGAGTCCCAGAAAGCGTTAGTCCCATCACTTCATATGCATGCCCCGCCATGTTCGGGGGGACCTCCTCCCTGTTGGATTACATCAGCAACCGCGGTTCCTGATACAAGGATGGCACGTGACTTAGTCGGAAGATCGGCGTTGAAGGAATCTGTTGCTTAATATTAGTCTCTTTTATTTATTACTTATTACTACAGTTAATAAAATATCTTATATCTGCTATCTTACTTTACTTATTATTTTAATAAATTATAAACCCGGGTTTTGCAAATTTAAAAATTAACTAGTTATTATTTATTATTGCAATAATAATATAAATAATTATTATAAAAAAATCTTACAATAAAATTATTACAAGTTTGTTAATTTTTTTATAATAAAATATTTACATTTATTAAAAAAAATTTAAATTAAAAAAATTATTTAATAATAATTATTTATTAATTAATTATAATATTATTTTTTTAATAATTATATTATTTTTAAATTTAATAAAATTATTTAAAATAATTAATAAAAAGTTTTTTAAAAAAATAACTTATAAATAAAATAAATAAATTTTATTTATTTAATTTTTTTATACTTTTAAATTTAAAATTAAATTTAATAAATTTAAATTTAAGTTTTAATTTAAATTTAAAAATAAATTTTAAATTAAATAAAAAAAATATAAAAAACATAAAAATAAAAACAAATAATTTAAAAATAAAAAATATTTTATTAATTTATTAATAATAAAAAACTTATAAAATTATTTTTAAAA